>CM033642.1:17058146-17158935 GCA_019512145.1 Engystomops pustulosus | reverse complement strand
TAATGTGGCCTATGTACAATTCTGCTCAGCTCTTCCTGCTCTATAACATGCTGCCTGCAGATATGACACTAGGTACAATCTGCTCAGCTCCTCCTGCTCTATAACATGCTGCCTGCAGACAGGACACAAGGGGGTACATGTATTAAGGGTCTGAGCGCCGCATTTTCGTCGGGTTTTCGCGTTATACCCGCTTTTCCCTGAAATTGCCCCGGTTTTGGCGCGTTTGCAATCGGATTGCTGTTGGCATCGGCGCCGCTTGCAGCGAAAAACAAATGGGGGAAGTGGACATCGCGACAACCCGACTGATTCGGACAAACCCGCAAGGATTTAAAAAGGCAAATTGTATCGCAAGATCAGCACTGACATGCACCAGGACCGAAGAAGTGAATCCGGATGACCTCAGCGGGCGGAAAGCGACACATGCAGGAGGAAATTGGACGCAAGAATCTTAGTAAAAGCGGGCCGGGCGACCCGAATTCCTAGTAGGACATTCCGGATCGGGGACGCGATGCAATGGGCCAACTAAGGTCCCGGTGTGCACATCTTGGGACTGGCACATTCTTCTGGCTGCACAGGTCCCTTTAAGAAAGGGTCTACGCTGCGATTGTGCAGCACTCACCCTCTTGAGGCGCAGCTGTGCGGGCTTTCCATTGCAACACCAAAAATAGGGGCGTGCCGTCGGACAGTCCAAATGTGATTTAAAGGTGCACCACAAAAAAGATGGTGAACTCTGTCGAACTTGACGGGGAGGAAGGGGAGGAGGAAGCGACAATGCAGATTTCAGGCAAGAATCTTAATCATAATAATTATTATTATGATTCCTTATGTTTGTATAGAGAACACAGATTCGCAGCCAGAATTGCCTCCCTGTCACAATGGTGCTCACAATCTAATCTATCTACCCCTATGATTTTGGAGAGTGTGGGAGGAAACTGAGACCGGGAGGAAACCCACACAAACACGGAGCGAACATACAAAAAGTGAATAGCCGGCATGCTGCATTCTAGACAGGACAATGCACTTTCAGTGAACTCGAGTGACCGGGGGTTAAGTAAATGTTGCCCCAATGTACAACGGCTCAGTCCTCCTGAGTACTCTATAACATGCTGCATTGCAGACTAAAAACTAAATAGAGATCCCAATTATGTCCATTCTCCAAATGTTTCTTATAACAGGTCATTTACAGAAATCAGCAGTACAGTAACTTTTACCTTGATTTGTGTCTGAGCGGCCGTGTCTCCGCAGAGGAACAGAGGAAGATTACGAGGCGAAATTCTTATGAAGGAATCACTCAGCATGAGGAAGAAGATGAGAATGTCTCGACGACATGAACTGCGACACTTGCTGATCCTAGGACGGTCTCCCACTCCTTCTCCTATATATAGTCCGGGGGGTCTACCACATGACAGCGATTATCACTGTGTGGAGGCGCATTGTTGTTTGTTTTTTCCTACACATAATATTTTCTCATTAAGCCCGATCTCCTATTGCCGTCCTTTTGTCACTTTTGACCATAGGACAGACCAGAAACTTCTCTTCATCAACTACTGGGACAAGGAAACAAAATATGTGAATAGTTTCTTTGGGAAATAATAGTGGAATGTGAATATTAGAAGTTTTAATTGGAAAAGTTTGATATAAACAGTTAGGAAAAGATTCGAGATACAAGAATCTCTTTCCATTTAATTTCATGAGATCATAGATGATCGATGGTCGAGGGGGTGAAAACGTTTCGAATTATGAAGTTTTATGGGTTTTTTATTTATTTTAGCAGTGGGAAACTAGTAATTTTTTGCATTTTTTTATCATTCAGAATAAAGTCTTCCATCTTTCAATCGCTCTAGAACTATAAAACACGTCATATGAGACAGGCTTTCAAACATTATGGATGCATAAAGCACTTGCATAGGGAAGGTCTCCTCACCCATTCACTTTTATCACTGTTGGTACATTGATGCCGTTTGTTATGTGCTAAAAATTAAAAAAAATGTCCAGTTTCCCTCTCGGGTCACTCAACACCAATAATGAGAATATCAAGGCGGAATTTTTTGAAACTTTGCTAAATGGTAAAAGCTGCTGTTGGGAAAAGACAGCAAGGATGGAAAAAAGGAAAGGAAAGACATGTACAGTGAGCCCTAAAGCTAGACCCACCCAGTTGTTCCTACCTCCTATGCCATCGTACCCTAGACGGTAGGCAAAACAACTTAGTGATGCTCAATTTCTGAAACCAAAGTGAAGCACAGAAGATATAAAAAATTTAATAAAAACACAGGAAGAAAAAAGGTCATAAACTTGGATCAAAACCAGAGGACAGAGTAGTACAGAATTACGAGGTCAAACAGATGGTCAGAGACTAGCAAGGGTCAAAGATCAAAGAAAACATGTTCAGAAAACGGTAGCAAGCTCCAAGAGAACTTATAGCAAAACACTGGGACGGGTAGACAATCAATTCTGAGATATCATATCTGGCATCCAGAAAGTAATTGGACTGTTCCACTAGTAGAAGGAGAGAGCCCCAAAAACAACCGAGAGTAAAAATTCGAAGAAGTCTTATGGTAATAATCCAAGCATAAAAAGCACGTTTCGATTCCAATTGAATCTTCCTCAAGGCGGAGATAGACAGAGTGGTGGACATAAATTAGACAGCCAGCAGGGAAAATGAGGGGTAGTGTTCAGACTAGTAAAGGACAGAATGCAAGTGAAAAATACCAAATCACAGTCAAGAAGTCATCTGCCATACTTACAGGCATAGAATAGGCTGTAGCCTGAACGCACAGATGTTATAATAAAATTATGTCTGTTTTGAACATAAGAATTCAAAACCCTTACCAACTAAACGGAAATTTCAGCCTTGATATCTAAGAGATTGGAACCTTAGTGGTAAGATCAGTGATGTAACATAATTTTGAAAAAACCACACCGCGGCCCAGTGGAGTTTAAGGAATATAGTAGCCAGAGGTGAGTGGCTGGATGGTTAAGACATAGCTGGTTGTCATAGTAGCTATTCAGGAAGGGTAACTCCCACACCGTGGGGCTGGACCAAGTGATGTTTACATTTAAACAAGGGAAATAATATTAAAATATTTTTTAAATTAGCCAAACATTGCTCACGACTACCCATTCAGAACCAGTAGTGGCAGTGATGTCACCCAAACGCTCAGGCAGGGGTTTTACACTGGGACAGCAGGATTAGCCTGCAGGACAGACAGGGAAGCAGAAGGCTGTCAATCTCAAGCACATCAAACGGTTACCTGGCATAGAATTATTAAGACCAATTTTCTGGGTTCAATAACATGACAAGGCGTGTGTTGAGTTTGCAAATAGTCAAAAGGCAGTACTGCCTCAACATCTACAATAGTATTCCCTTAGTGAATCGTGGTAGGTGTTTTTGGTGGTGACATCATGCCGTGGGCTTATTTTTTGTGCCTGGGCAAGGAGGAATGGTCAGGCTTGAGACAAAAACTCTTATTGAAACCTGATCCAGAGTGTTATAAATCTCAAACTGGGCCAAAGGTTACCTTCGAACAAGGGAAAGAAAATGACCCCAAGCACATGGACAAGACACTAGTAGTTGTCCAGGGTCCAACCTATAAATTCCTTTGAATGGTATCCAAACCCAATCGAACATCTTTGGCGAAGAGAGACTGAAAAAACTTAAGCAAGCCAACATTTTAGGTTCTTCTGCTCCATAAATTAGCAAAATGTGAAAAATTTTTTAAGTCTGAAGGCTGTCTAAAGTGCTCTTTATAATCTATGGGAAACCATAAAAGTTTCAGTTTTATTATACTTTGAACATTTTGAAGGCTCCAGTATTTTCACTGGCATAGAAATTGAGGGCAAACTTTTAACAAAAAATTGCCGACTGCGCAAGTGTGCAGGCGTGGAAGGGCTCGGGGAACGCCCCTGCGCTGGCCCACTCCCGTCAGCCACACCCACCACTGGCCTGTCGCCAACACCCCCCACACCCCATTTTATGTTCCCTGGCGTGGAGGTGGCAGAAGAAAAGGGAAAAATTAAATGCAAGTGCTTATCCTAAGCTGGTTGTCCATACATCAATTCCATTGAATTAGTTGTCACTCGACTTTTCTACTTCCAATCTGAGTAGGGATTTTACACATATTATTTAAGGCTTTATTTAATGTGAGAGGATTTAGAGTTGGGGTTGAGTTTGCCATGTTGACAGACGTGGTAAACAGACGACTTAATCGTTGGATATGATATAAACCTCCAGAAGCAGCTCCACCAATAATGATCTCATTGTCAAGGGTGCACTTCCATTTCCGCAGACGCGTTCACATGACACGTGTATTTACCCTGGAATGGAAGCCAACCAGGACCATTATGAGTTAATTTCCATTGTATGTTAGGGCACATATCTCCAAAAATATTGACACAAACACCGTAGTCCTTTCCTTCCATTTTGGGAAGTGAGTCACTGCGGAAGATCTTTTTAAATTGAGGAGTTGGACCTCAAAAGGTCAATTCGGAACCCTAAACAGACCATAGGCTCCAGGCCCCAAATTGACCGGACAGGTCCTCTTTATAGAAATCTACAACAGGATGAAGGATTGTAAACCAGGCACAGGCATGATCTCGGCTTTCCTTGTAGCTTCCTATGCCCTGGCTTTTTTTACAAGGCTTTTAAAATTATGTAAAACAAGCCAGAGAAGGGCTCCGGGCATAAGAAGGGCAAAGGCATAGAAGCTTAAAGAAGAGTCGATCCTAAAGACAGGACACCACCAGTATGTAGTGTGCTTGGTGTACAATGCTTCATCCTGGTGGTGAAGCGTGAGCCTATTTTTTTTCTGCAGGTGGAGGGAGCATGACTGAGTATGGACTGGTTGACTTGTGGTCTTTTAACCACGTGACAACAAAGAATGAAGAGGAGGCTAGAAGCTTCAAGGTTGCAACTTGGTTGTAGAACGGAATATTATAGGTGAGGAAAAACAAAGCACATGAAGCAGCACCGTGTACTGAAAGAGTAGCCGGGTGCAGTCTTCGTAGGAGGGTTCCGACAAAGACCACAATGTATGTGGCAAAGGATGAAGCAGCACTCCGTAATGAAGAAAAAGTGATTTTATCCACCATTGGTACATGCAACGTTTCACTTTGAAGGGATAATAATGTCTATATTGAAAAGCCATTATGTTGAGAAAAGATCTGTAATACCAACTAAAAGGTATATTCATCATCCATTACAGAAACCAACAAATTTAAACTTATTGTAGGCCGAATAAGTAGACACTATTGTCCGGAACTGTCAGGAGGAGTCAGACGCTGTTTTGCAGTGTTAATTATTGTTGGCCTCCCCATGGACATAATGACTATCAGCGCTTACAGACTTGACATAAAGGTATAGCCTAATGGTTCATTTGAGAAGGACTTATGTGATTTGATATGGTGTATGTGTCTGTGTGATATGATGGACGATGAAAGTGTGCCCGCCCCTATTGATGTCATCTCTTCTCCTGATGTCCTGGAATATCATGTGAGCTTAAATACAAACGTTGCTACCTCTAACATATACCCCCTGAGGAAGGCGACGGCAAAACGGGCGCGTCCAGGGTTTTCTGGTACATCGCCCAACTTCCCTGTTCATTATGCAGCCTGGTGGTATTATGTTACTAGCACTTATGCACTTACTTTGCCTTATTGGTTATATGACCTCCTACCAGGCTCTACTCTATATTGATTAGGTTACATTTAAGTATATTGTTTACACTTGTAAAATATTTATTTACTGACTTTGGTATCCTATAATTGCTCAGTTACTTTTTGTCACCAGGGATTGATTTATGGGTGTGTTTTATTGCAGTGATCATATGTGTATTATTTGTCTAATAAAATCTTATGCATTTCCTACAATGGTAATTTGCAATATTTGTGTACTTTCCGTAAAGACCCTTATATAGGTATATATACGCATTTGTCTACCGCCTACCCTAAAACTTAATAAAGAGCAAATACCCCCAGAACCACTACTACCTAATATACATTTAACAATGGACCCAAAGCAAAACTAACATTCCATGTGCACAAACAAAAACGTAAGGAGGATGGAAAATGTCTGAACCCATTCAGAGGTAATGTTTTGCGGTATAAAACACAATGAAATCGCAAGTCCTGCTGCTGCACTGGAGCTACGCACCAGGACGAGGGCCACACCTGGGGGTCTGCGGGTTGTGCAGTAGACAAAGCGAAATGGCAAATAAAGGGAAAGGCGCACAAATAGATGTAAAGCATCAAATTCTGAGCGAATCATGATAGCGATACACTTTAATGATAATACTCAATTTTTTTAATCCTTTGCTCCCTCTATAACATGGAATTTTATCTCCAAGTGTTTTGCAATTTGCCAGATTAAAGATTTTAAAACCCACCTACCCCCAGGACTATGTATAGCATGACTTTTACCATAATGACAACGCTCTGTTTGAAGTCAGAAAGAAAAAAAAATATTGTCTATTACTTATTACCGCCAGTCTATACGGGGCTAGACAGATAAAAGGTTTATGTGGTAATATTTCTAGACTTTAGACTGGAGAATCAGCTATATACACTCACCGGCCACTTGTAGTAGCTACAACCGGTCCAACTGCCGTAAAACACTTAATTCTAATCCGCACTCACATGGCAAGCAACTCAGTGCATAGCTGTTAACATGGTCAAGACAATCTCATGCATTCAAAACGAGCATCCAGTATGGGACGAAAGGTGATTTGAGCCTTTGAACGTGGAGGGTTGTTGGTGGCCAAGAGGGGTTGGTATGAGTATTTCAAGAACTTGCTGATCTACTGGGTTTTCAAGCACAACCATCTCTAGGGTTTACAGAGAATGGTCCGAAAAAAAGAAAAAACATCAGTAAGCGGCCGTTCTGTGGACGGAAAGGAAAATGCCGTGTTGAGCAGAGGTCAGAGGAAGAATGGGCAGATGGTTCGGGCTGATAGAAAGGCACAGTAGTGACTCAAATCGCACCCGTTACAACCAGGTAGGCAGAAGAGCATCTTGAACGCAACCGTACGTCGAGAAACTTTGAGGCCAGGGGCTACAGCAGCAGAAGAGAAGACCACACCGGGTGCCATTCATTTCAGCTAAGAACAGGAACAGAGGCTACAATTTGAACAAGCTCATGAAATTGGACAGTAAGGAGATTGGAAAAACGTGGCCTGGTCTGATGAGTCTCGATTTCGTGCGGGACATTCTCAGGATGGTAGTGGGCAGAATGGTGTCGAGTCAAAAACAATGAAAGCATGGATCCATCCTGCCTTGTGTCAGGCTGGTAGGTGGTGGTGTCCAGGTGTGGGGATTGTGGGAATATTTTCTTGGCACGCTTTGGGCACCTTGGTACCAACTGAGCTCATTGCAACGCCCACAACTACCTGAGTATTGGTTGTGACCATGTCCATACCTTATGACCAACACAATGTACCCGTAACATATGATGGCTACTTTCACAGGATAATGCGCCATGTATAAAGCCTGGAATCATCGCAGATGGTTCTGAACATGGACCAATAAGGTCACCTGTGTACTCAAATGGCCTCCACAGTCACAGTTCTCAATCCAATAGAGCATCTTTGGGATGTGGTGGAACGGGAGATTCGAATCATGAGTGCAAGCGACAAAATCTGCGGCCAAACTGTGTGAGCATCATGTAATATGGACCAAAATCTAGAGGAGCTTTACAGCACCTTGGTGAATCTATGCACGAAGAATTGAGGCAGTTCTGAAGGCAAAAGGGGGTCCCGACCCACCACACTCGTCCACCGTACTAGCATGCGTTGTAACTAATAAGTGGCCCCGTTGACAGAAACAGAGAATGTATTGCAACAATTCCGAAACTTAGGGGAAGATGAGTGTTGTATGGAACACAATTCTTCCACTCTTCCAGCGTCATAAAATCTTCAGTTTGGGTATGGTTTTTGTATAGAGGGAAACATGAAGCGGGCATGTAGGGTTATGTGACTTGACAATGTACATGTCAAACACCCCTGCCATACATAAGCAGGTAGTTGCGAATAGACGCCCTTCCAGGTCTGGAGCTGTTAGGGGGAGTCGCAAATCTTAAATGAAGGTTCGAGAATCTGGGGATTGTGTAATAGCAGCTGTAGCCCTTGTTCCTGGAAAGACAATGGTGGAAGTTGTTATCCAGTTGTTGGCTGTATTGGGAAGCTGGAGAGAGTGGATGGAGGAGAGTGCTACCACCGGACCAGGGGAGTGTAAAAACCCCGGTGCAGTGGGAGCACATGGTCCAGTCTTCAGAGCCTATCAATCAGTCCAGACTGCAAAGCAAGAGTGAAGAGAGAGACAGTGTTGTGTAGCAAACTTCGTGCTTGTCACAGAAACCATCCCAGGAACTGAGTCAGGAGACTCTAACCAGCGATGCAGCTCCATCTAAATTCGCCCAGCCTGCATCTAGATAAGGCTGGTGCACTATTCTGAGGGACCACTCTCCATGACCACTCCAGTACGAATAAGAGAAATCTGCTGTTGACAGTTCTGGATGTTGCCTGCTACCTGTTGTTCAATAAAGAACCGTGAGTTGATTGTTGATAGAATTTCTCTGTATGATCCTGGATAGGCTGTCTACACCACGGGCTTCCTCATCCAATCCCCAGGGACTTATCTTAGAGACGTCAGGGGTTGCACCAAGGGAGAGAAGAGAAACCACGCATCAGCCTCTCCCTTCTATTTTGCATACACCACCTGCTGGAGACCTCCTGCCAGGGATGTGGGCAGCCTTCGCGTCCCCATACCACGCACGTGACATCAGGGGCCTAAGGCCGCAACTGTATATAAAGTAATTCGACAGGAAGCCTGATTTATAAGAGGAGGAGCACTACAGATTGTTCAAGGTCATCTCGCAAGCAGCAAGTTATAGAGCAGGAGAAGCTGAGCAGATGATACATAGAGTTATATTGCAGGAAGCATGTTTATAAGAGCAGGAGGAGTTGATCAGATTGTACATATGTCCTATCTGCAGGCAGAATGTTATAGGCAGGGAGCCAAACAGATTGTTACACAGGTCCTCTCTCCAGCAGCATGTTTATCACAGGAGAAGGTGAGCCGGTTTGTACATGTGTCTATATGCAGGCAGAATGTTATAGAGCGGAAGAGCAGAGCAGATTGTACATAGGGTCCTATCTGCAGGCGAAGGTTATAGAGCAGGAAGAGCAAAGCGATGTACTATGTCCTATATGCAGGCAGCATTTATGGGGCAGAAAGAGCTGAGCTAGATGTAAATAGTGTCTTATCTTGCAGGGTGGGGGCGAATGTTATTCCAAAAAGTTGTCAAATGGTACTTAGTATAAAGCTTAATATACTGACGTTCTAGTTAAAAAAAAAACAAAAACATGTTAAAAAATGTTCTGAGTAGATCCAGGATGAGGAATTGTGGGTAGGATTAGGAAGGGAAGTGCATTGTGTTGTGGACTGTTTATTATAGTGTATCAACATGTTGCAGGCAGCCAGGGACATCCTTTTATCTGAGAACAATGTGCGGCTTCTCGCCTTCGCCCTCGTTGGGACAGATATAACAAGCAGCACAGTGCAGGGACAAATGGCAACTTATCACATTTGTTGTTATGTGTTTGTGATTTTTAAAACATGAAGCTAATGTAGGGTTTATATAGTATAATTCTTGCAGGGCTGTATATAGGCACGCTGCCATTTGACCAAGGGATTGCCTTATCTTAACTGATACAATGCGAATCCCTCCACAAATGTACAATGAATACCGCCAATATGGATATCTCCATTAAGGACAAGTACACCCAATGACTGCAAACAATGGCAAATGGAACAGTAGGATATTATTTTAATTAACCACTTGGTCGCCTGAGTGACTGTAATGTGACGGGATACAGGGATGGTTTATCATCCCACCTGTTCCTTACTGATCACTCTATTACCAAAGTGCCTTAAAGGATATGTTTCCGATTTAGATCATTTGTTTATATGGGGTCTCGGGAGTAATTTTTACCTTGGACGGGTCTCTGGTCCATTGGCAGCTCCCACTACGCTAGTCTCTGACGTATAAGAGGCTCAGTGGTGATCTTGCAATGACTCATTCTGAGTTCTATGTTACCAAAGAAACTGGAGTTATGGGATCACTAGGGGCGGCGAGAGGTCTAAAAGATCGGGGAAAGGTCCCCCAATGCACATGTACTGAAATTGCAGTATGCCCAAATCTGTACAAACACCTTCATGTAGTGTGTGGGCTACGTACCCAACATATAGAGCTACGAAACCACAGCAGAAATCCCCTGGAGATCTTTTTTTATTTTATATAAAGTAAAAAACATAACCATACAAACAAACATAATATACAATATATACAATATGTTACATGCTGGTCCAGCCACCGTCACACCTAGCAAAAACAATAACTTTACAATACACCAAAATGAATAAAACCAAATAACCACACCCACCCCAACCGATTATCAATCCCAACCCAAACAATAAACAAAGCCACCACACCAACAAATAAAACAAATATCCTCCACAGCCCCCTGTAATGTCCCCCACACGTGCCTAGAAGTTCCTACACAGTTCGCCTAATGTCCTCACTGGCCCAGGGATGTCCCAGAGCTCCCGTTTAATGTCCCCACCTAAGAAGTCCCCACAGTGACTAGTAATGTTCCTCCACAGTTCTCCTAATTTCCCACTGCCCCAGGGATGTCCCCAGACTCCCGTAAATGTTCCCCACTACTAAGAAGTCCCCCACA
This sequence comes from Engystomops pustulosus, assembly GCA_019512145.1. Classification (NCBI taxonomy): domain Eukaryota; kingdom Metazoa; phylum Chordata; class Amphibia; order Anura; family Leptodactylidae; genus Engystomops; species Engystomops pustulosus. Next base: position 17,148,205 of record CM033642.1, on the reverse strand, counting down.
GTCCAAGTAATGTTCCTCAACAGCTCCCCTAATGTCCTCAATAGCCCAGGGATGTCCAGAGCTCCCTGTAATGTCCCCCATAAGGAAGTCCCCAGAACCCCATTAATGTCCCCACAGCCCCCCAATTTCTCCGCTAAGAAGCTCCCACAACCCCCTTAAATTGTCCCTTAGAGCCCCCTTTAATGTCCCCAAAGCCCCTGTGATGCCCCCAGAGCCCCTGTGAGCCCCAGAGCCCCCGCTGTGATTTCCACAGCCCACCCCAAGTCCCCCAATCATAAAAGTCCCCAGAGCACCTGTTATGTTCAGACCCCACAGCAATTCCCCACAGCCCCCTGTGATGCCCCCTCCTAAGTGCCCAATCAGAAAGTATGCAAGCCCCTGTTAATGTCCCCTACCGCCCTCAATGCCCCCACTAAGAGAAGTTCCTACAACCCATGTATGTTCCCAGAGCCCCCTGTGAGCCAACAGAGAGCCCCCGTAATGTCCCCACAGACACCATCCAATGTCCCCCCCTGTGAAGTTCCTCATAGCCCCCATAATTGTCCCCACAGCCCCCTGAATTGCCCTCAGAGCCCATGTAATTTCCCTCAAGCCCTCAATGTCCCCCAATAAGAAGTTTTGGAGTGTGGGAGGAAACAGGGGACCCGATTGAACCACGCAAAACATGGAGGGAACATAAAGATTCCTTAAAAGAAGTAGAGTGAGCAAATGTTAAGCCTTGAATTTCTATGTCTGCTGATATTTCTATGTCCTGTATGAAATCCCTATACGTGCAATCCAGTCACTGCACCAGCGATGAAAAAAAAGCCACTCAGTTTTTTTTAATGTAGATTTTATCTATAATGAATTGTAAGACGAGTGTATGACAACATTACAAGGTAACGCAAAGATATGTTGGTCATGATGTTACAGCAGTGACGTTTATGTCTGTTAATTACTCTCCCTTACAATTGTACCATTCACACTCTTCATATGAGAGTTCACTCATCGATGCCGCTAAAACATAGCACTTACCTCCTCTGCTATATCCCATACACTGCCTATATCAGTACACAATGGGGGAATGAATGCTGCAACTTCTAGACATCCAAAAAATGGAATGTAGACATCAGCAGTGAGAAGACCATCGTGTGCCTACGTGACCCGTAAAAGGTAAGCAATGAGTTTCAATGGAATCATTTCTATGAAGGGAGTAGGATAAGAAAAGGGATTGGGGGTGATGGGTTTTCATCTATGCCTAAAAAAAAATAAATAAAATGACAAATATACATTTTTTCCAAAAATTCTACATTTTTCCCTAGTGGCCTAAAAAAGGTTAAAAACCCACCCCAAAAAGTTTAGTTGATAGGTGCACCCTATGATTGGCATTCTTCTAAGCCAAGTTGCAATGCATAAGATATGTAATATTATATATATAATTATATATATTATATATATATATATTTACACTCAGAGCCACTTTATTAGGTTACACATGTCAAACTGCCGTAACACTTAATTTCTAATCAGCCAATCACCATGGCGGCAATCAGTGCATGTAGGTGTAGACATGTCAGACAATCTCCGGCAGTTCACACCGAAGTATCCGTATGGGGAAGAAAGGAAAGGTGATTTTTGATGCCTGTGAACGTGGCCATGGTTTGTGGTGCCAGAAGCCGGCTGGGTCTGAGTTAGGTCAGAAACTGCTGATCTACTGGGTTTTCACGCAACAACCATCTTAGGGTTTAAAGAGAATGGTCCGAAAAAAGAAAAACATCAGTGAGCGGCAGTTCTGTGGGCGGAAATGCCTTGTTGATGGAGAGCAAGAGGTCAGAGGAGCAATGGGCAGACAGGTTCGAGCTGATAGAGGAAAATGCAACAGGGGACTCAAATCGCCACCGTACAACAAGGTAGGCAGAAGAGCATCCTGAACGCACGTAAGTCGATTTGAGGCAGATGGGCTACAGCAGCAGAAAAAGACCACACCGGGTGCCACTTCCTTTAGCTAAGAACAGAAAAGAGGGCTACAATTGCACAAGAGCCATCGAAAGTGGACAGGAAGATTGGAAAAAAAAACGTTGCCTGGCCTGATGAGTCTCGATTCTGCTGCGACATTCGGAGTTAGGGTCAGAATTGGCGTCAACAACAGAAGCATGGATCCATTCCTGCCGTAGCAACGTTTTAGGCTGGTGTGGTGGTGTCATGGTGTGGGGAAATATTTTCTTGCACTCTTTGGGCCCCTTGGTACCAATTGAGCATCGTGTGCAAGCCACATCCTACCTGATGAGTATTGTTGCTGACAATGTCCGCCCCTTTATGACCCAATGTACCCAACATCTGAGGCTACTTTCAGCAGGATAATGACGCCCATGTCATAAAGTGGACTCATCTCAGACTGGTTTCTTGAACAATGACATGAGGTTCATGGACTCAAAATGGTCCCTCCACAGTCACCAGATCTCAATCCATAGAGCAGCTTTTGGGATGTGGTGGAACGGGAGATCGCACAGGATGTGCAGCGACAAATCGCGGCACTGGTGATCCATCAGTCACTATGGACCAAAATCTCTGATGAAGCTCCAGACACCTTGTGAATCTATGCCACAAAGAATTGAGGCAGTCTGAAGGCAAAAAGGGGGTCAACCCCGTTACTAGCATGGTGTTGTACTAATAAAGGGCGGGAGTGTATCTAGTTATACATGAGCGAGTTTGTTCGTCTGTTTCATATGTTAAGGGCTTTACTGGGACAAATGTAGGACCAATGAACTGAACTGACATTGGCAGAGTTCAGTTCATCGTTCCACATTTAGTAAATCAAGAAGATTAGATACATGGAACAAGGTTATCAGTAAAAAACATGAAGATGTACAACTGCCTAAAGGATTCCAATCCATATGCACAAATGTTGGAAACGTGGGGATATGTGATATTTTTGATGATAGTTAGTCCCAATTTATATATATTACAGTGGCATGTATTAAAAAAATATCCTGTGTGAGGATGATTTCCCATAAGTAGCATTGTTGTCCTAGAAAACGGGATAAAAAAAATCATCCTTGGATACGACCACCTCTCTCTTCTCTAGCGATGGCCACACATTGCAAACTATGACCCTGCCCGACCACCTGGGTCCAGGGTTTATTACACAGACGCTGTGGAAACATGTAGTTGTTCCAGCCATTCATAAAGCAACAAAAACTATTTGTTTCATTGTGCAATCACTCAAGCAGAGGATGGTCGTATCTCCAAGGACCGTTTCTAAGGGACTAGATACATACATACTGTACATATGGCTAATCTATGGGAAATATCACACAGGTAAATGTTGCTAAAAATCAATTGAAAACTGTTATAGATATATATATAAATTACAAAATAATCCATTTATTTAATGTGAATATCCAGATGACAATACACTTTAATATATGTGCCGCCCCGTAAGAAGAACAAATGAGCTCCAGAAATGAAAAACCACATTCATGAAGGGGCCTAGGAGTTGGTTATAAACTGCTTTTGTTGGTCTGATTATGCACCAAAAATTGTTGGCCAAAAAAGTTTCTGAAAATAGAAGTGCAGGAGAAGGTTGGGATTCAAAAAAGCTGCCGCCCAATTGAGGGACCAAAAAAGTGGGGAGTGTTGGAGAACTGAGGTTTTTTTGTTTTTTTGGTGATAAACACTCAGGAAATCTGTCGGAAAGGCGCAACGAAGGCAAGGATGGAAATTGGGATGGGAAAGGGGCAGAATAACATGTTACACGAGGCCTTAGAGCTTTCATCCACATTTTGGACAGGTGGGGATCTGGAGAATTTAAGGAGATGGGTCATGATTAGAGATGAGCGAACATGCAGTCCGAGCTTGGATCTCGGAGAGCATTAGGGTACTCGAAACTGCTCGTTACTCGGACGAATACTTCCCCGCGCGAGGAAAATGGCAGCTCCCGCCGTTTGCTTTTGGGCGGCCAGAACAGAGCCAAATCACAAGCCAGAAATATGCACTCCAACCAGCATGACGTGGACCCTTACACGTCGATAGCAGTGGTTGGCTGGCCAGATCAGGTGGACCCTGGGATAGACTAGCGTGGCCGCGCTGCCTCGGATATTCGTCTCTGGATGCCGCTAGGGGAGAGGAGCTGTGCTGCTGCTCAGGGAAAGCGTTAGGGTGTTCTATTAGCTTACTGTTAGCAGGAGTTGATTCTCAAAGAACCCAACAGCCCTTCTTAGGTACAAAACGTTCTACTTTTTTTATTTTAATTTCACTTTTACCATTTGTGAGGGATTAGCAGGGGGACTGCTACCGTTGGTGTGTTAGCTCTAGTGGCACACATATCCATAGCAAGACCGAATGGGAAAATCAGTAGGGCGTGGATGGATTCTATTAGGCAATAACTCAGTGTCATTAATTCTGGCATAGTACTGTGCTTCCTTTGATACTTGGCTAGAAAAATCGCCATAGGAGAATCAACAGATTTTGAGCCTACAAGTAGCGTTCTATATATTGATTTCTGGTTGATCTGCTGGTGGCTGTACGTTTCTGCATGTGCAGTACTTGCCAATTCTGAGCAATTTGTATGAGACTTGGACGCTGTGTTCTGCGCTTAGTTGGAGCACATATCCATAGGGCAAGGCTGAAGTGGCCAAAATTCCAGAGTAGGTGGTGGATTTCTATTAGGCAATTAAAAACTCGGCATCGCATCTGGCATAGTTTACGTGCTTCCTTTGATACTTGGGCTAGAAAATAGCCATAGGAGATACAAAAACAGCTTCTTGAAGCCTACAGTAGCGTTCTATATATGTGATTCTGGTTGATTCTGCTGGTGGCTGTAGTTTTGCAGTGATGTATTGCCAGTATGAGCAATGGTAGTGAAGAATTTGCGACCGCTGTGTTACTGCGCTTAGTGGCGCACCATATCCATAGCAAGGCTGAAGTGGCCCAAAATTAAGTAGGGGTAAGGGTGGAGTTCTCACCATTAGGCAATAACCAGTGTCATCTCTCTGGACATACATTATACTGTGCTTCCTTTGGATTATGGCAGAAAATAGACATAGGAGAATACAAAACGCTTCTGAAGCTACGTAGCGTTCTATATATTGATTTCTGGGTGTTCGCTGGTGGCTTAGTTTCGCAGTGCATGTACTTGCCATTCTGAGAAATTTGTAGTGAGACTTGGAACCGCTGTTGTTCTGCCTTAGTGGCGCACATATCCATAGCAAAAAGCGAAGTGCAAACATCAGTAGGGGTTGATTTCGATTAGGGCAAAATCAGTGTCATCTCATCTGGCATAGTACTGCTTCTTTTGATACTTGGTAGAGAAAAATAGCCAAAGGAGAAAAACAGCTCTTGAAGCCTACAGTTAGCGTATCTATATATTTGATTTATGGTTTGATCTGCTGGTTGGCTGTGTTCTGCAGTGCATGTACTGCCATATGACGCAATTGTAGTGGGACTTCCGAACGCTGGTTTGAGTGAGGATTGTTGTAGGGCGCACATATCCATAGCAAAGGCCGAAGTGGCAAAATTCAGTAGGGGTTGGATTTTCTATTAGGCCAATAACTCAGTGTCATCTCATCCGGCATAGTAATGTGCTTCCTTTGATACTTGGCTAGAAAATAGCCATAGGAGAATACAAACAGCTTCTTGATCTTGAAGCCTTACAGTCGCGTTCTAAGATTTGATTTCTGGTTGATCGTGGTGGTGTTGTAGTTTCTGCCGAGCAGGTACTTGCCAATTCTGAGCAATTTGTAGTGAGACTGCGACCGCTTGTGTCGCGCTTACGTTGGCGACATATCCATAGCAAACCGGTGAAGTGGCAAAATTCAGTAGGGGTTGGAGTGTCATTAGGCATAACTCAGTGTCATCTCATCTGGCATAGACTGTGCTTCCTTGGATACTTGGCTAGAAATAGCCATGGAGAATACAAACAGCTTCTTGAAAGCCTTACAGTAGCGTTCTATATATTGGATTCTGGTTGATTGCTGGTGGCTGTAGTTTCTGCAGTGCATGTTACTGGCAATTCGAGCAATGTAGTGAGACTTGCGGACCGCTGTGTTCTGCGCGTAGTGGCGACCATATCCATAGAAACGGCTTGGAAGATGGCAAAATTAAGTAGGGGGTTGGATTTATATGAGGCAATAAACTCAGTGTCATCATCATTGGCATAGTACGGCTTCCTTTGATTAGTGGCTAGAAAAGAGCCATGGAGAATACAAACAGCTTCTTGAAGCCTACAGTAGCGTCTAATATTTGATCTGGTTGATCTGCGGGTGGCTGTTGTGTTTCGCCAGTGCATGTACTTGCCACTTCTGAGCAATTTGTAGTGAGACTTGCGACCGCTGTGTTCTGCGCTTAGTGGCGGCACATATCCATAGGCAAAGGCCGAAGTGGCAAATTCAGATAGGGGTGGATTTCTATTAGGCAATAACTCAGTGTCATCTCATCTGTCATAAGTACTGTGCTGCCTTTATAACTTGGATAGAAAATAGCCATAGGAGAATACAAACAGCTTTTGAGCCGACAGAGTATCGTTCTATAATTTATTTCTGGTTGATCTGATGGTTGCTTGTAGTTTCTGCAGTGATGTACTTGCCAATTCTGAGCAATTTGTAGTTGGACTTGCGACCGCTGTGTTCTGCGCTTAGTGGCGCCCACATATCCATAGCAAAGGCGCCGAGTGGCAAATTCAGTAGGGTTGATTCTATAGGCAATAACTCAGTGTCATCTCAGCCGGCCTAGTAGGCTGTTCCGTTGATACTTGGCTAGAAAATAGCCATAGGAGAATAACAAAAACAGCTTCTTGATCTGAAGCCAGACAGTAGCGTTCTATATATTTGATTTCTGGTTGATCTGCTGGTGGCTGTAGTTTCTGCAGTGAATGTACTTGCCAATTTGAGCAATTTGTAGTCGGAGACTTGCGACCGCTGTGTTCTGCGCTCTTAGTGGCGCCCATCTCCATAGCAAAGGCGAATGGCAAAATTCAGTAGGGGTTGGATTCTTATTAGGAAATAACTCAGTGTCCTCTCATCTGGCATAGTACGTGCTTCCTTTGATTAACCTTGGCTAGAGAAAATAGCCATAGGAGAATACAAAAACAAGCGTTTGAAGCTACAGTGAGTGCTATATATTTGATTTCTGGTGATCGCTGGTGGCTGTAGTTTTGCAGGCATGTACTTGCCAATCTGAGCAATTTGTAGTGGAACTTGCGACCGCGTGTCTCGGCTTAGTGGCGCCACATATCCATAGCAAAAGGACGAATGGCCAAAATTCAGTAGCGGTTGGATTCTATTAGGCAATAACTCAGTTGTCATTTTATCCGGCATAGTACTGTGCTTACTTGATACTTGGCTAGAAAATAGCCATAGGAGAACAACAGCTTCTGATCTTGAAGCCTACAGTAGCGTTCTATATATTTGATTTCTGGTTGAGCTGTGGTGGCTTGTAGTTTGGTAGTTCTGCAGTGCATGTACTTGCCAATTCTGGCAATTTTGGTAGTGGGACTTGCGACCGCTGTGTTTGCGCTAGTGGCGCACTATCCATAGCAAAGGCCGAAGGGCAAAATTCAGTAGGGGTTGGATTTCTTATTAGGCAATAAACAGTGTCATCTCATCTGGAATTAAGTACTGTGCTCCTTTGATCCTTGGCTAGAAAATAGCCATAGCAATAGGATAGCTGTTTGGTTTAAAAACTAAACAAAAAAACAAAAAAACACAAAAAAAAAAAAAAAAAAAAAAGTAAAAAAAAAAATAAAGTTATACAAAAACTCTCATTTTAAAAATGTTTAACCGAGGGCTAGGGGTTAGAGGACGAGGGCGGGGACGTGGGGTCCACTATGCAGGGTCAGAGGCCGTGGTTCCGGGGCGGGGGTTTTGATGTGAGACACCACTGCTGATGAGGGAGCAGGGGAAGGAACGCCGCCAGAGATACACTCCTAGGTTCATGTCTGAAGTTACTGGGACTCGTGGAGAGGCACTGTTGAGGCCAGAACCGGCGAACAGGTGATGTCGTGGATTGCTGACATGCTTCGAGCAATTTGTCCACCACCAGTCAGTCTTCCAGCAGTCCCACCCATGTCACCGAAAATCGCCACTCCTCCAGCTTCCTGCACCTCAGCCTCCTACCACACCAGTCTGCCCCCTCCCAGGAAATTTGGCATTTGAACCGGACTACTCTGAGGAACTGTGTTCTGGACCTTCCCACGTCACAAACCACTGTCCGTGCTGCTGAGCAATTCCGATGCCCAGTTTTCAACCAGCACAGTTCGTGGGTGATGATGACCTTTTGACCGTAGTGTGGAAGGTGAAAGAGGTGTCCGACGATGAGGAGGACACGGTTGTCAGCAGGGGGGAAGTGTTGTCAGGGCAGGAAGTCGAGGGGGGAGCAGGACTGAGGATCGGAGGGATGATGAGTGACAGACCCAAGCTGGGTGAGAGGCCGGCGGTGAACACAGTTGTTCTGAGACGGAGGAAGAGTTCCCGACCTGAAACAGGTTGGAAGAGGCAGGGTGGGGCCAGACGGAGACGGCAGGGCCAGAGCTGGCAGAGTGGTTGATCAGCGCCACGTCAACTAGTGAAGCTTACCGTGGTGAGGGCTCTTGCGGCGGGGCTAGATTCTTCAGAAGTGTGGAGGTTCTTTAAGGAAACACGGATGACAGACGGACTGTGGTGGCCAACATTGCCAACAGGCTCAGCCGGGGTCACCACTACTAGCTTAACACCACAGTATGCGCAGGCAATGAATGCTAAGCACCCACTCGTGGCAACAAAGCCAGTTCACCTCCGGCCGTGCACACCACTGCTCCTCCCCTGTGTCAGCTGCTAGCAGCCCCCTGCCAGGGACCCTGCCACAAAACCCAATCGTCGCCTCCACGATCTCCACAGCATCCACCAGCGTTTAAGCTCTTCCAACCCCAAGCTTGGAGCGGAAACGCAAATATAGTGCAACCCACCGCACGCCCAAGCCCCTTAATGGCACATCTCCAGATTTGCTTAGCCTGGAGATGCTGCCCTAAGGCTAGTGAGACGAGGCCTTTCGCAACCTCATGGCGGCGCCGGCCCATCGGTATTATCGGTCCCCAGCCGCCACACTTTTCCCGATTGTGCCGTCCCAGCCCTGCACCAGCACCGTGTCAGACAACATCATCCGTTTGCCTGACCAACGCCGTTTCTGACAAGGTCCACCGGCCACGGACACTGGTGGAGAGTTCTGCCGGGCAGGGCCACTTATATCGCTGACGGCACATTGGTAAATTTGTGGAGGCTGGGACGAGGTGTGTATGGACCCTGGGTGCTCATATTACTGCCGAGCAGAGGATTTGCGGGGCCTACTCGGTCCAGGTGTTTAAGGCCTACTAGCCTCCTCCTCCTCCCACCCCTCCTCCACCTCCTCCTCCGAACTACCATGTGGGCACGGCGCCATCAGTCGGTTTAGTAGTATAGCTCTAGCACAGCAGCAGTGCCGTCGCATAAGCGACAGCAGGGCGCGGTGCTCAAAACTGCTGAGCCATAGGCACAAAAGGCCACCGCCCAAGAGCTATTACAGGGCTCACGGCGCAGACGATCTGTGGCTGGCAACGGCCGAACCTCAAGCCGGGAATGGTTGGTGAGGTGTGTGACAACGGCCGTAACCTGTGGCGCTCTGCAACTCGGCCAGACTGACACATGTGCCATGCCCTGGCCCATGTGTTAAATCTGATGGCAGCGTTTCACAAGACATACCCCAATCTGTCTGATTTGCCTCCACGAAGGTGCGCCGCATCTGTGAGCATTTCCGAAGTCCAGCCAGATGCTGACACTCGCAGGGCAGGCGCAGAGCCGGCCTCCAACTGCACGATCACGACTGTTGTGCGCCGTGCCCACGAGGTGGAATTCAACACTTGACCATGTTATCCAGAGTTACCAGCAGCGCGAAGCGATTGTTAGACTGCCGATGTCAACTTCCACCCAGAAAAATGGTAGGAAGGTCAGCAGCTTCCATCAAGTCTACAATGAGGGTGGGACGTGGATGTCGTATCTGTCAGGTGCTGAGTAACTTTGAGAGTCAACACAGATGGTCAGTGCGATGCCGCCATCATCAGCCTCACCATCCGCTTGCTTGGCCGTTGAAAAAAACTCTCGGTCGCAGGAAGTCGGAAGCTTTGCGTAGTCACAGAGACGGGGGGGAGAATATTCCCTTGGTTGAAGCCAAAGGCACCCTGAGGTCTGTTTCTCAGGCATATTCGGAGGAGGTGGAAGGGGGAGGAGGAGGAAGAGGAGGAGGATGTTGGCGAGACAAAAGGGGGACCATTGTTGAGTCCTTCACTGTTTCAGCTGTGTATGGGCAGAAGAAGGGAGTGGAGGAGTTGGAGGAGGAGGAAGGACAGTCAGGCCAGTGAGGGGATGTGAATCTTACGCGTTGGTACTATGCGCATTATGGCAGATTTCATTGCTAGGATGCCTATCCAGTGACCCTTCGTTCAAAGACATTTATTCAGCACACGATTAATGGTGTTCCACTCTCCTGGGACCAAAGTACAAGCAAAATTCTTCCACTCTAATCCCTGGAGAGGAAAGGAGTGTGAGATGCATGAATACAGCAGGGCCCTGGTGCACAAGCTGAATGAAACAGTATACCTTCTACAGCGCTAGCGGCAGGAGTGCGTTAGTTCTGCGGGCAAGTAGCGAGGGAGAGTAGGCGAGCAGGCAGCTTGTCAAGCACTGGCAAGGGTACGCTTTAACAAGCTTTTGCCAGCTTTATGTCACCCCAGCAAGACATGTCACCTGTCCCAGTCTCGGCAGGCAGAGTAGGCTGATCTTTTACAGAAGATGGTGAGGGAGAGTTAGTTTACGTAGATGACCATACCATCGTCCTAATGATCACACAGCTCCTACAACTCGGGGTTTCAAAGCTGGACATGTGGCACGAAACTGGCGCTCTACGCCTTGGAGGTTCTGGCCTGCCTGCCGCTAGGTCGGTCCGAGCGGGGTTTTCATGCAGCTGGTGGCATCATCACCGATAAGCGTACACGCGGACTGTCGACTGGACAGCGCTGAAGGCTGCGTTATCAAGATGAAGAACGCATGGATTTCTCCTAATTTCCAATCTCCAGCAAGGGAAGGAGCTCAACCTGAATAATTGATCCACTCCTCCTCCTCCTCCTCATTTTCCTCCTTCTCCTGCTCTTTGTACAGAAAGCGAGGAAACTGGCTTTTTTTGACAGGGCCCATGGCTCTACCTTATAGTACTTCATGCATTAATTTTTCTGGAGGCCACACCTACCCGGTTCTCGTTTGAAACAATTTTTGTGAGTGCCACATACAGGCACTCACTATATCTCAATTTTCTGGAGGGCCACCTACCCGGTCCTCTGTTTAAAAAATTTTTGGGATGACACATACAGGCACTCATCTATTCCATTTTACTGCAGGCCAACCTACCTGCTCCATCGTTGAAACAATTTTTGGGATGCCCCCATACGGCACTCATCTATTCCATTTTACTGGAGGGCACTTACTGCTTCCTCGTTTCGATTGAAACATTTTTGGGACTGCCACATAAAGGAACTCAACTATTACATCTTTATGCCAGGGCCACCTACTGCTCCTCTGGTTTGACAATTTTGGCGACTGCCACTACAGGCACTCAATCTATTCCAGTTTTACGAGGGCCACCTACCTGCTCCTTGGTTTTGAACAATTTTTGGGGAACGCCACATAAGGCACTCAAATCTATTCCATTTGTACTGCAGGGGCCACCTACCGCTCTTGGTTTGAACAAATTTTGGGACTGCCACATACAGGCACTCAATATCATCCATTTTACTGGCAGGGCCACCTACTGCTCCTCGGTTTGAACAATTTTTGGGCTGCACATCAGCACTCAATCCTATTCCATTTTACTGCAGGGCCACCTTACCTGCTCCTTGGTTTTGAACAATTTTTGGGACTGCCACATACAGGCATCTCAATCTATTCCATTTATGCAGGGCAACTACTGCTCCTCTGGTTTTGAACCAATTTTTGGGACGCCACAACAGCACTCAATCGATTTCATTGTACTGGAGGGCAACCTACCTGCTCATCGGTTTGAACAATTTTTGGGCTGCCACATAACAGGCACTCAAATTCAATTCCATTTACTGCAGGGCCACCATACCTGCTCCTCTGTTGAAAATTTTTGGGACTGCCACTACCAGGCACTCCCTTAATCTTATTCCATTTTACTGCCAGGGCCACCTACCTGACTCTCTGGTTTTGAACAATTTTTGGGATGCCACATACAGGCCACATCAAAATCTATTCCATTTACTGGAGGGCACCTACCTGCTACCTCTGGTTTGAAACATTTTGGGACTGCCACATACAGGCACTCAATCTACCATTTACTGGAGCGCCACTACCTGCTCTTACGGTTTGAAAATGTTTGGGATGCCACATACAGGCACTATCCAAATAAATTGTCTCATAGCAGCTCCACACGTTGTCTCAATTGCTACCTCCAAAAGCGTCAATAGCTGCCTACCATACATAGTCCCTTTATCAAAACGAGGTGTGTCAGGCAGAAATTTGGGTTTTCATGGATTGCCCATAAAGTTGTTAACTTTGTCGCAACCCTGCTGTGTTGTAATCCCCAAAAATAACTGGCAATTTTACCCTTTAGGGAATTATTTCAGCAGTCTTGCGCATTGTTACATTCCCCTCACCGCGCATATCCTAACGAGTATAAGGAACGCTGGATAAATTGATTTATACAAAAGGTTCTTAGAAGTGATCGTTTGGGGATAGCCAGGAGACAGGGGGCTGGGATTGGCGAAAGCTCGCGGCAGCGGAACGCCTATGCTCCATGCGCATCTGCGCTTATTGCGAATCTGTTTACATTCCCATCACCCGCATTATCCCAAACTTTATAAGAAACCGCTACTACATTAACTTGTGGCAGGCTGGGACGACGAGTCTGACCAGGGGGCGGTCATATATGCCGACGCAGAGAATTGCGGGGGCCCCTACCTAGTCCAGGTCTCAAAGGCCACGTATACCTCCCTCCCACCCCCTCCCCACCTCTCCTCCCCGAATACAATCCGGTGGGCATGCCGCCATCAGTCGTAGTTATAGCTCTAGGCACAGCAGCAGTGCCGTCGCTAAGCGACAGCAGGCGGTATGCTGAAAGCTGACGCCTAGGCGATAAAAGGCAACACGCCCCAAGAGTATTACTGGGCATTCCACATCAAAGTTGGTAAATGTCGCCACCCTGCGTGTAATCTCCAAAATATACTTGCAAACTTTTACCATTAGGATATTTTATAGCGTTTCTTTGACGATCATGTTACATTCCCCTCACCGCGATATCCTAAACTTATATAGAACGCATACTACACTTGATCTTATACAAAAGGTCTTACAGAAGTGCTTGTTTGGGGGAGAGCACTAGAGACCAGGGGCTTGGCATTGGCGAAAGTCGCCTGGCAGCGGAGCGCCACAGCCATGCCAAGATCCAACTATACATAGTTTTAACTGCAGCACCTTAATCTACTACTAGTTCCACTGGCCTACCTACATCGTCTCCCATATCAAAAAGCGCTGGGTCAGGCACAGAATTTTGGGTGTTTTCATGGCTTCAATGTACTTGTCGCCACCCTGCTGTGTAATCCGCTTCTTGCCTCACCGTCTTTGGTTCCTCCATGCCACCCATTGTTTGAAGCATGAGTCCATTTAGGTATATGTCGCACATGACACTACTCTAGATGCTGCCGCCTGCCTCTGCATGCCTCCCCTATAGTTCAGGGCGGTCAATTGATTGGATGTTTTAGCATGCTATCTAGCTTCATTTAGGTCCTCTGTCAAGGCCATGCTGTTGCCATAGATTTGGCATAACTGGTGCGTATTGATGCAGCCTCAGAGGCATCCATGCATGCCTGCCCCTGCTGTTTACTGTCCCATTTCGTGGTTGTTCCATCCTTTCTGAGGTCCCCGTTGTAGGTGTCCGGTGTTTGGCCAAAGCTTCCCTGGCAGAGCCTTGGTCTTGAAAAATGCTCGGTCTCCCATTGACTTACAATGGGTGTCGTATATCACGAGACGAGCGACTCGAGCACGGGGAAAAGTTAGTCTCGAGATAACGAGTACCCGAGAATTTTAGTGTTCGCTCATCTCTAGTCAGATATGGTTATGTCCATGCATCACTATCCCAGACAAGAAGAGCTTTCTGGAAGTTGCAAGATTCGGTAGCAAATCATCACTCATGCACAATGTTTTGTGCAGCGTTCGATATAAAGCAAGAATGACCTGGTTGGCATATTTCATAGGACTGACGTCGTGCGCCCCTGGTTAAGGGATCATCTATATTAGGCCATCTGAATACATAAATAATAAAACAAATGTGTTGGGCAAGTTTTTTATTCCTAAAAATAACATAATTTACAATCCCTTGTACTGAGCAAAGACTGTTAATGTCTCTCCCCCTAGTGGTCATAGAATAAGACTGCATAGAATTTACAAAGAATCATCTGAACACACAAAAACTCCTTAAAGGGCACCTACCACCACGATTCTACCTATAAAGGTAGATCGGGTGGTAGGTGGATGTAAGGGATGTGAGGAGAGCTCTTTTTAGAGCTAATCCTCACGTCCCTGCTTACTTTTGGTACACTTTATGGAACTAATATGTAAATTTCTTTATGCGGCTACTGGGGCGTGGAGTAGCCGGCACGAGGCTACACAGCGCGGCTACTCCACGCCCCAGTAGCCACAGTACTCCTCCTACCCTGTTGCGTGCGGCGCGCAGCACCTCGTAGCTGCGCGCCCTCGTCCGTCATGATGGCGTTCTGCGCATGCTGAGCAGCCCCAGCTCCGAGGCCGGAACTACTGCGCATGCGCAGTAGCCGGCTTGTCGGACGAGGGTGCGCAGCTACGAGGAGCTGCGCCTCCTCAGCATATAGTATCCAGCACACTGCCCGCTCCTCAGCATATATGTATCCAGCACACTGCCCGCTCCTCAGCATATAAGTATCCAGCACACTGCCCGCTCCTCAGCATTCTTGGACTGTGCACATTCTTCATGGCTTGCACAGGTATTTAAGAAGTGTCTACGCTGCGATTGTGCCGCACGCACCCTCTTGAGGCGCAGCTGTGCTGGCTTCCATGCAACACAAAATAGGGGCGTGCCGTCGGACAGTCCAACTGATTTAAAGGTGCACCACAAAAAAGATGGTGAACTATGTCGAACTTGAACGGGGAAGCGACACATGCATGATTTCAGGCACACAATCTTAATAATAATAATTATTCTTATGATTCCTTTGTTTGTATAGGGAACACAGATTTCGCAGCAGAATTGCTCCCTGTCCCCAATGGGGCTCACAATCTAATCTATCTACCCCTATGTTTTTGGAGTGTGGGAGGAAACCCGGAAGACTGGGAGGAAACCCACACAAACACGGAGAGAACATACAAAAAGTGATTAGCCGCATGCTGCATTATAGACAGACAATGCACTTTCAGTGAACTCGAGTGACCGGGTAAGTAAATGTGCCCCAATGTACAATCTGCTCAGCTCCTCCTGATGCTCTATAACATGCTGCTTGCAGACTAAACTAAATAGAGATTCCCAATTCTTTCATTATCCAAATGTTCTTATAACAGGTCATTTTACAGACATCAGCAGTAACTTTTCCTTGATTTGTGTCTGAGCGGTCGTGTCTTCGGCAGAGGAAGATTACGAGGCGAAATTCTTAATGAAGGAATCACTCAGCATGAGGCAGAAGATGAGAATGTCTCGACGACATGAACTTAGACACTTTGCTGATCCTCAGGACGGTCTCCCACTCCTTCTCTAGATATAGTCCGGGGGGGTCTACACATGGCAGCGATTATCACTGTGTGGAGGCGCATTGTTGTATTGTTTTCTTCTACACATAAAATATTTTCTCATTAAGTCACCGATCTTCACTTTTGACCGTAGACTAGAACAGAAACTTCTCTTCATCACTACTGGGAAGGAACAAAATATTGTGAAATAGTTCTTTGGGGAAATAATGAGTGGAATGTGAATATTTAGAAGTTTTAATTGGAAACTTTGATATAAACAGTTTAGGAAAAAGACTTCGGAGATACAAGAATCTCTTTCCATTTAATTTCCTGATGATCATTAAGATGATCGATGGCTGGTGAAAATGTTTCCGAATTATGACGTTTTATGTGTTTTTTATTTATTTTTTTTCCCTACTTTTTATAACTTGGGAAACTAGTAATTTTTTGCATTTTTTTATCATTCAGTAAGAAAGTCTTCCATCCTTCCAATCGCTCTATAACTATAAACCACGTCATATGAGACAGCTTTCAACCATATGGATTGCATAAATCACTGCATAGGGAAGGTCTCCTGACCCATTCACTTTTATCACATTTTGTTACATTGATGCCTTTTGTTATTTGCTGAAATAAAAAAAAATGTCCAGTTTCCCTCCTCAGTCTGCGCTCAACACCCCATAATGAGAATGATAAAGCGGAATTTTTGAAATCTTTGCTAAATGTAAAGCTGCTGTTTGGGAAAAGACAGCAAGATGGAAAAGGAAAGGAAAGACAGGAATGTACAGCGAGCCCTAAAGCTCGACCCACCCAGTTGTCCTTACCTACATGCCTATCCTACCCTAGACGGTAGGCAACAACTGGTCACTGCTCCTTTTCTGAACCAAAGTGAAGCACAGAGATAAAAAATTTAATAAAAACACAGAAAAAAGGTCATACAAATATGGATCAAAACCAAGAGGACAGAGTAGTACAGAATTACGAGTCAAACAGATGGTCAGAAGACTAGCAACGGTCAAAAGATCAAAGAATACACATGTTCAGAAAACGCTAGCAAGCTCCAAAGAGGACTTATAGCAAACACTGGGAAGTAGGTAGACAATCCACTTATGAGATATCATATCCTGGCATCCAGAAAGTAATTGGACTGTTCCACTAGTAGAAGGAGAGAGCCAAAACACCGAAGAGTAAAATTCGAAGAAGTCTTTATGGTACATAATCCAGGCATAAAAAAGCAACGTTTCGATTCCAATTTGAATCTTTCTCAAGCAGGAGATAGACAGGTGTGGTGGACATAAATTAAGACAGCCAGCAGGGAAATGAGGTAGTGTTCAGACTAGTAAAGGACAGAATGCAAAGTAGAAAAGTACAAAATCACAGTCAGAAGTCATCTGCCATACTTTACAGGCATAGAATAGTGCTGTAGCCTGAACGCACAGATGTTATAATAAAATTATGTTTTGAACATAAGAATTCAAACCCTTTACAACTAAACTTGAAATGCATCTCTTGATCATCTAAGTGATTTACCTTAGTGTGGTAAGATCAGTTGATGTAACATAATTTGAAAACACACCGGGGCCCAGTGGAGTTTAAGGGAAATTATAGTAGCCAGAAGGTGAGTGGCTGGATGGTTAAGACCTAGCTGGTTGTCATAGTAGCTATCTCATGGTAAAGGGCAATCTCCACACCCGTTGGGGCTGACCAAGTGATGTTTACATTAAACAAGGGAAATTAATATTCAAATATTTAAATTAGCTAACATTGCCCACGACTACCCATTCAGACCAGTAGTTAGCAGTGATGTCACACAAACGCTCAGGCAGGGGTTTTACACTGGACAGCAGGATTAGCCTGCAGGATAGACAGGAAGCAGGAGGCTGGTCTCCCTCAAGCACCACCACACGGGTTACCTGGCATAGAATTATTAATGACCATTTTTCTCAGTCAATACACATGACACAGGCCGTGTGTGGAGTTTGCAAAAAAACACAAAAGGTCAGTCGTGGATTACAATACACCAACCATTGGTAGTATTGTACCAACTCAATCAATTGCATCTTTAAGACACAGAGACAATTGATTATCAGAGCAGCAGAAGCAGAACTTGCTAGTGTCACATGCCCCTTCTCTTTGACAATACAAGGCTGCATCCTTACTAGACATGCACTATTTTCTTATGGATCTGGCATACAAGTAAATTTTTTCCAGAACCAATTCACTTATTGAAATGAATTAATCAGTAAAAAAATGGACCCCACACAGGCTAATGTTCTAGCATTGATATATTCATCTTACTATTACCTTAGAATTTTTTTTTTTTTGCCTCTAATTCTAAGCAAAATGTCTGGAGCAGGTATTGCTCAACATCTACCAATTGGTATCCCTTCAGTGAATCGTGGTGGTGGTGACATCATGCCATGGGCTTATTTTTTGTGCCTGGGGCAAGGAGAAAGGTCAAGGCTGAGACAAATCTCTTATTGAAAAC
The DNA here is from genome assembly GCA_019512145.1 of Engystomops pustulosus. NCBI lineage: Eukaryota > Metazoa > Chordata > Amphibia > Anura > Leptodactylidae > Engystomops > Engystomops pustulosus. Next base: position 17,129,971 of record CM033642.1, on the reverse strand, counting down.
CTGATCCAGAGTGTTCTAAATCTCAAACTGGGCCAAAGGTTTACCTTCGAACAAGAAAATGACCCCAAGCACATGGGCAAGACAACTTAGTAGTGCCCTAGGGTCAACTCTATAAATGTCCTTGAGTGGTCCAAACCCAATCGAACATCTTTGGAGATAGAGAGACTGAAAACTTATGTCAAGCCAACATTTTAGTTTCTTCTTCTCAATAAATTAGCAAAATGTGAAAAATGTAAAGTCTGAAGACTGTCTAAAGTGCTCTTTATATCTATGGGAAACATAAAAGTTTGAGTTTTTATTATACTTTGAACATTTTGAAGGCTCCAGTATTTTCGACCTGGCATAAAAATTGAGGCAAACTTTTACACGGAAAATTTGCCGACTGCAGCAAGTGTGCAGGCTTGGGAAAGGCTCGCGAATGCCCTGCGCCGGCCCACTCCCCGTCAGCCACACCCACCGATTGGCACCACTTGGCCGGTCGCACAGCCCCCCCCCAACCCCACTTTATGCTTCCCTGGCGTGGAGGTGGCAGAAAGGGAAAAATAAATGCACTATCAATAAGCTGTTGTTCCATTTACATCAATTGCATTGAATTAGTTGTCACTCTGACTTTTCCTACTTCCAATCTTGAGTAGTGGATTTTACACATATTTATTTAAGGCTTTATTTTAATGTGAGAGGATTTAGATGTTGGGCGTTGAGTTTGCCATGTTGACAGATGTTAACAGACGGCTTAATCGTTTTTGGATAAACTCTTGAGAAGCAGCTCCACCAATAATGATCTCATTGTCAAGGGTTTCACTTCAATTTCAGCAGAAACCGTTCACATTTTACACGTAGTATTACCCTGGAATGGAAACCAACCAGACCAATCTATGAGTAATTTCCATTGTATGCTTACGGGCACATATCCACCAAAAATATTGACAACACCGTAGTCCTTTCCTTTCCTATTTTGGGAAAGTGAGTCACCGGCGGAGGATCTTTTTTTAAATTGAGGAGTTGGACCTCAACAGGTCAATTTGAAACCCTAAGACCATAAGGCTCCAGGCCCCAAATTGACCTGACAGATCCTCTTTATAGAACATCTACAACCAGGATGAAGGATTGTAAACCAAGCACACTGACATGATCTGCTTTCCTTTTAGCTTCCTATGCCCTGGCTTTTTTTTTTAAAGGCTTTTAAAATTATGTAAACAAGCCAGAATGGCTCCGGGCAAAAGAAGGGCAAAGGCATAAAAGATCCTAAAAGACAGAACACACACCAGTATGTCAGTGTGCTTGGTGTACAATCCTTCATCCTGGTGGTAGATATCCTTTAAGGAAGGCTCCCAGCATATTGTGAGCATGGAGCCTACTGCAGGTGGAGGGCAGGCATGACTGGTATGGACTGGTTGACTTGATGGTCATTGTACCACGTGACAAGACATGGAAAGTGGAGGCTTAGAAGCTTCAAGGTGCAACTCTGGTTGTAGAACGGAATATTTATATGTGAGAAAAACAAAGCAACGTGAAGCAGCACCGTGTATAAAGAGTAGCCGGGTGTAGTCTTAGTAGGGGTTTTCCGACAAAGAACCACAATGTACTGTAGCAAACGAGGAAGCAGCACTCCGTAATGAAGAAAAAGTGATTTTTCATTCCATCATTGGTACGCAACGTTTCACCTTTTGAAGCATAATAATGCCTTTATTGAAAAGGCATAATGTGAGAAAATGTATCTTGTATCTGTACTACCAACTAAATGAGTATATTCATCATCCATTACAGAAACCCAACAATTTAACCGGTTAAGGACCGGGCCCTTTCCCGTTTTTTCATTTCCATTTTTCACTCCCCACCTTCAAAAATCTATAACTTTTTTATTTTTACACGTAAAAAGCTATGTGATGGCTTGTTTTTTGTGTAACAAATTGTAAATAGTGATCGCATTGAATATTCCATGCCATGTACTGGGAAGCGGGAAAAAAATTCCAAATGCAGTGAAAATGGTGAAAAAACACAGGTTGTCTGATCGATCCTACCATATACTGCCATACTACAGTATGGCAGTATATGGGGATTTTACTCCTCATACATTACAATGTGCTGATAGCACATTGTAATGAATGGGTTAACCCGAAGTAGCTTCGGGTCTTCGTGAGACCCGAAGCTACCATGGCGACGGATCGCCGCTCCCTGATGACGTCACGGGGAGCGGCGATCCTCGGAAATATGGCGGCGCCCATGCGCCGCCATCTGTTTGAAGCCGCCGGCAGCTTTGCGTTCAGCAAGAAAACACCTTGCTGCAATATGCAGCAGAGACTTACCGGCTATGGAGAGGGCTCGGCCCGCGAGCCCTCTCCATGCATCGGAACGCGACCGCCGCCGTGAATACACGGCGGGTGGTCGCGAACCGGTTAAGGTTATTGTAGGCCCGAATAAATAAAACTATTGTCACGACTGTCAGGATTCAGCAACTGTGGCACCTGGTCTTCGCAAGAGCCCGCCGCAAAGCGGGATGGTCGTTCCACGGATGCGAATAGCCTGCGGTGGCAGCCAAGGTAGTGGTGATGCCAAGAAAGTCTGAGCCTGGGATAACAGCAGGAGAACAGCGTTGGAAGATACACTGGAACTCACAGCAGGACACAGGAGCTGGCACACGGGACATGAACGCAGGGACAGACTTCACTGGAAAATGGCTGAAGAACCGGTGGTTATGATGGGAGCCGCCGGATTAAATAGCAGAGGCGGATTAACCAGCGCCAATCATGAGGACGCTGGGCCTTTAAATCCTTTAAATCCGGAAGAGCCGGCAGGGACGCGTGGCCTAGTTGGATCCGGAGCAGGAGCGTTGAGAGGTGAGTCCAGGCCTAGGAACGGGGCAGCAGGGACCGCGCCACAGAGATGGGCACGGATGTGTCTGTGATCCGTGACATGGATCATGGGGGCACCCGTGACAACTGTCTTATCCCAAACCAGGGGTGCACAATATTTTAGTCCGAGGGCCGCATTGTCATATCGCTAGCCTGCACTATTAATTAAAAACCCTAGATGCGCCAAAAACTACAGTACAGAGCAAATACCCCCCCAGAAACCACTACTGCCTAATACTACATTTGTACAATGGACCCGAGAGCAAACTACATTCCAGTGCACAAACAAAACAATAATAACGATGGAAATTGTCTGAACCCATGCAGCAGGTAATTGTTTTGCGGTAAAAAACAGAATAAAATCGCAGTCCTGCTGCTGCACTGGGAGCTACAGGCACCAGGACGAGGGCCACAACCTGGGGGTCTGCGGGTTGTGCAGTAGGCAAAGCGTAAATGGCAAATAAAGGGAAAGGCGCACAACATAGATGTAAAGCATCTCAATTATGAGCAAATCTAATGATAGCGATACACTTTAATGATAATGATTTTTTTTAATCCTTTGCTCCCTCTATAACATGGAATTTTATCTCCAAGTGTTTAGGCGATTTGCAGATTAAAGATTAAAACCCACTTACCCCCATGACTATGTATATGCTTGACTTATTACCATAATGACCACTCTGTTTGAAGTCAGAAAAAAATATATTGTCTATTACTTATTAACCAGCCAATGCTATACGGGGCTCAGTACAGCTAAAGGTTTATGTGTAATATTACTAGACCTTCTAGACTGGAGAATTCAGCTATATATATCCAAGATATAGAGAGAAACAGAGAATGTGTTGTAACAATTCCAAAAATTAGGGGAAAGATGCAGTGTTGTATGGAACACAATTCTTCCACTCTTCCAGCTTCATCAACCTCTTCAGTTTGGTTTTTGTATAGAGGGAAACATGAATGGGGCATGTAGGGTTATGTGACTTTGACAATGTTCGTAAGAATAGAAAAAGCTGGCACTCACCCAGTTAAAACTTCAAGGCTTTATTTCTTCAAAATAAAAGAGACATCGTTGCGGGAGGGAAGAAGTCTGTACAGCAGGAGCCCACAAAAAAGGCATGTGCAACACCCCTGCCAATACATAGGCAGGCTGGTAGTTGCGAATAGCGCCCTCTCCAGGTCAGGAGCTGTTAGGGAGAGTCGCTTTTTTGTAAGTTGTATCCAGTTGTTTGGTGTAGTGGAAGCTTGGAGTGTGAGGTGGAGAGGTGCTAACACTGACCAGGGGGAGTGTAAAACCCTGTGCAGTGGGGAGACATGGTCCAGTCTTCAGAGCCTATCAATCAGTCCAGACTGCAGCAAGACAAGAGTGAAGAGAGAGTCAGTGTGTAGCACACCTTCAGTGCTTTCACAGAAACCAATTCCCAGGAACTGAGTCAGGAGACATCTAATCCAGAGATGCAGCTCCATTCAAATTCGCCCAGCCTGCATCTACTATCAGGCTGGTGCACTATTCCTGAGGACCCCTCTCCATGACCACTCCAGTACCAGAATAGGAATCTGCTGTTTGACAGTTCTGGCCCGTTGCCTGCTACCTGTTGTTCAATAAAGAACCGTGAGTTGATTTGAACAGCGTTGTCTCTGTCTGATCCCTGGATAAGGCTGTCTACCACCACGGGCTTCCCCATCCAATACCCAGGGACTTATCTTAGAGACACTCAGGGGTTGCCCCAGGAAGAAACCACTGCATCAGCCTCTCCCTCCATATTTCTTGCACTCGCCACCCTCTGGAGACCTGCCAGGCTGTAGGACAGCCCTCCGGTCCCCATACCAAGCACTGTGACATCAGTGCACCCTAGGCCGCTACCGTATGTAATGTCATATCTGCAGGAAGCCTGCTATAGAGCCGGAGGAGCTCTACAGATTGTTTAAAGTGTCCTATCTGCAAGCAGCATGTTATAGAGCAGGAGAAGCTGAGCAGATGATACATAGAGTTCTATTTGCAGGAAGCATGTTATAGAGCAGGAGGAGTTGAGCAGATTGTACAGTGTCCTATCTGCAGGCAGCATGTTATAGAGCAGGAGGAGCCAAACAGATTGTACACAGAGTCCTCTCTGCAGGCAGCATGTTATATCCCAGGAGGAGGTGAGCAGGTTGTACGTGGTGTTCTATCTTCAGGCAGCATAATATAGAGCAGGAGGAGCTGAGCAGATGGTACATAGTGTCCTATCTGCAGGCAGCATGTTATAGAGCAGGAAGAGCCAAACTGATTGTACACAGTGTCCTATATGCAGGCAGCATTTTATGGGGCAGGGTGAGCTGAGCAGATTGTACATAGAGTTTTATCTGCAGGTGGAATGTTATTCCAAAAAGTTGTCAAATTGTACTTAGTATAAGCTGAATATACTGACCGTTCTAGTTAAAAAAAACAAAAAAAAATGTAAAAAATGTTCTGAGTAGATCCAGGAATGAGGAAATTTGTGGGTAGGATTGAGGAAGTGCATTGTGATTGTGTGACTGTTTTATTACAGTGTATCCATCATGTGCAGGCAGCCAGGGACATCCTTTTATCTGAGAACAATGTGGCGGCTTCTCTGCCTTCGCCCTCGTTGCGGACAGATATAACAAGCAGCACAGTGCAGGGAAATGGCAACTTATCACATTTTTTGTTAATGTGTTTGTGATTTTTATAAACATGAAGCTAATGTAGGCTTTTATATTGTATATATTCTTGCAGGGCTGTATATAGGCACGCTGCCATGGACCAAGGGATTGCCTTATCTTATCTGATACAATGCGGAATCCCTCCACACAATGTACAATTAATACCGCCATATGGCTCTCCATTACAGGAGATTACACCCAATACTGCAAACACTGGCAAACTGGAACAGTAGGATATTATTTTAACTTAACCACTGAGGCCCATCTGAGTACTTCCAACTCCCAGGATAGAAGACAACAAGGTGTTCGGTGAGGGTCTGACTGCTGGGACAACATTGGGAACCCAAGCAATACAGGGAATGGGGCCCTGTTCTCAATAATGGGTGGGTATTTCCTGAGCAATGAGCTCGGCTATTGTCACCCACTGTCATAGAATTGGATGGAGCAGGGGGACATATGTTTGACCTGCCACTCCACCCATCAGTGAGAATAGGACCCTGTTTTCTGGATTGCTCACCGACCATCTTGTTACCCCCTATCCTGTGGATAGATATCTGGAGAAAGACCCAAAGGGTGCTCACCTGATCAAAAGTGATCACAGCATGTCATACCATAAAAGGTAGCGCAGCCACATGCCTGGGGTCTCATGGGGATGACGACCAGATGAACCGAGGTGTCCACGATGGATAAAGAGTGAAGCAAGATGAAGGTACTCCAGAATCACAGTAAGTGCTGCTCCGTAGACTTCAGGATGAATGGGTTTATTGCTTAAAAAAACAGAATGCAAGGCATTTGGATTGGAAAATAAAGAAAACAAAACACTAAGTTAAAAACAATAAGCTCAAAAATTCACCTATAAAAAATGACCATCGACACATCCTTGGATATTTCTGCAGCAGCGACAGGAGAAAGCAGCCATTATGATATTTCTTTTCTAAATTTCTGTTCCAAACTTTCTTTTCTTCAGAGCCTGCAATTCATTGCTTACAATTTAAAGGAAATCTATTATCAAAAATCCATCATGATAAACCAGGGACACATACCCATAGATCCAGGCACCGTGACTGTGGTAATCTTCTTATATTTGTTATTAATGGCCTCCTTCCTTCTAAAACCAACTTTTAATATTATGCTAATGATCCAAAAGGGTTCTGAGGGATATTAACAGAGCTCCTCCTTGCTGTAGGTTCAAAGGCTGTTACAATGTCTCACCTTCCTGCACAGTGTAACAGTCTGTGAATCTACAGCAAGGAGGGGCTCTGGTAACGCCCCCTTCCCCAGAACCTTTTAGCATAACATTAAAAGTTGATTTTAAAAGGAAGGAGGCCATAGATAATAACTATAAGAAGATTACCACATTCACAGTGCCTGGATCTATGAGTAAGTGTCCCTGGTTTATCATGATGCATTTTGATATTAATAATAATAATTCCTTTACTTAATTTAGTTCACACAGATTACAAAGAGTTTTGCCAAATCAGTCCCTGTCCCCAATGGGGCTCACAATCTAATCAACCTACCGGTATGTTTTGGAGTGTGGGAGGAAACTGGAAGACCCGGAGGAAACCCACAAATATGGAGGGAACATACAGATTTCCTAAAAGAATTAGAGTGAGCAAATGTAAGCCTTGACTTTCTATTGTCTGCTGATATTTCTATGTACTGTATGGAAATCCCTATACGTGCATCCAGTCACTGCACAGCGATGAAAAAAGCCGCTCAAGTTTTTTTTAATGTAGATTTTATCTATATATGAATTGTAACAGCGAGTATATGACACATTACAATGGTTAATGCACAGATAAATATGGTCCTTATTGTACAGCCAGCGACTGTTATGTCTGTAATACTCTCCCATTACAATGTACCATTCACACATTCATATAGAGAGTCACTCATCGCTGCGCTAAAACCTAGCACTTACCTCCTCTGCTATATCTCCATACACTGCTATATCAGTACACAATGGGGGAATGAATGCTGCAACGTTCTAGACATCCAAAAATGGAATAGTAGACATCAGCAGTGAGACGACCATCGTGTGCCTACGTGACCCGTAAAAGGTACGCAATGAGTTCAATGGAATAATTTCTATGAATGTGAGTAGGATAGAAAAGGGGATTGGGTCAGGATGGGTTTCATTCTATGCCTAAAAAAAAATAATAAAATACAATAATAAATTTTTTTCCAAAAATTCTACATTTCCTGGTGGCCTCAAAAAGGTTAGAACCCACCCCATAAAAAGAATGTTAGTTCGATAGTTGCACCCTATGATTGACATCTTCTAAGCCAAGTTGCAATGCCTCAGATATGTATAAATATATATAGTTATACATGAGCGAGTTTGTTCCGTCTTGTTTCATTTGTTTAAGGGCTTTACTGGGACAAATGAAGGACCACTGAACTGAACTGACACGCAGAGTTCAGTTCATCAGTCCTACATTTAGTAAATCAAGAAGATACACGGAACAAGGTTATCAGTAAAAACATGAATATGTACAACTCCCATATCCCCAAATGTGGACACAGTGGGGGATATGTGCTATTTTTGATGATAGTTTATCTCCCAATTTTAATATATATACAGTTGCATGTTATTAAAAAACATATTCCTGTGTGAGGATGATTTCCCATAAATGTAGCCATGTTGTCCCTTAGAAACTAGATAATCATCCTTGGATACGACCACCTCTCCTCTCTACTAGCGATGGCCACACATGCACTATCGAGCCCTGCCCGACCACCTGGATCCAGGGTTTATTACCACAAGACGGCTGTAGGACATGTAGTTGTTCCAGGACATTTCATAAGCAAAAACTATTTGTTTCATTGTGCAATCACTGAGGTTTTTGTGGTGATAACACTCAGTAAATCTGTCGGAATAGGCGCAAAAGAAGGTAATGGATGAGAAATTGTGATGGGAAGGCGGGCAGGAATAACATGTTACACCGAGGCCTATTAGCTTTCAGCTTTATCCACATTTTGGACAGTGTGGGATCTGGAGAATTTAAGGAGATGGGTCATGATATCTGGTTATGCTCCATGCATTCCCTATCCCAGACAAGAATAGCTTTCTGGAAGTGGCAAGATTGGTAGCAAATCACTACTCATGCACAATGTTTTGTGCAGGTCTAAAGCACAGAAATGACCACGGTTAGCCATATTTCATAGACTGACGTCGTGCGCCCCTGGTCTAAGGGATCATCTATATTAGGCACATCTGAAATACATACATAAAACAATGTTTTGGGAAAGATTTTATTATATTCCTAAAAATAACATAATTTACAATCCCTTGTACTGAGCAAAGACTGTAATTTTCCATACATTTCAAAATTTATGAAAATGTAAAGTAGACATATAGGAAATATTATTCAGCAACTTATTTAGATGGTAAAACTATCTGCCTGAAAACTAGATGATTTAGATTTTTCTAAAATGGACATTTTTAAAAAAAAATTCATCAGTTTTTAAATTTTTTTTAGAAATAAACGCAAAACTAAAGAGCCAAAATTAACCACTAACATTACGTACAACATGTGACAAAAAAGCAATATGAAAATTGCTTTGATAAGTAAAATTGTTCAAAAGTTATAATAACCATATAAAGCGACGCATGTCAGAATACAAAAAATGGGAGTGATCCTTAAGCTATAAACTAGGGTAAATGTAAAAACAGGGGTCATGATTAGAGATGAGCGAACATGCTCGTCCGAGCTTGATGCTCGGTCGAGCATTAGGGTACTCGAAACTGCTCGTTGCTCGGACGAATACTTCGCCCGCTCGAGAAAATGGCAGCTCCCGCCGTTTTGCTTTTTGGCGGCCAGAAACAGAGCCAATCACAAGCCAGGAGACTCTGCACTCCACCCAGCATGACGTGGTACCCTTACACGTCGATAGCAGTGGTTGGCTGGCCAGATCAGGTGACCCTGGGATAGACTAGCCGCTGTAATGTGGCCTATGTACAATTCTGCTCAGCTCTTCCTGCTCTATAACATGCTGCCTGCAGATATGACACTAGGTACAATCTGCTCAGCTCCTCCTGCTCTATAACATGCTGCCTGCAGACAGGACACAAGGGGGTACATGTATTAAGGGTCTGAGCGCCGCATTTTCGTCGGGTTTTCGCGTTATACCCGCTTTTCCCTGAAATTGCCCCGGTTTTGGCGCGTTTGCAATCGGATTGCTGTTGGCATCGGCGCCGCTTGCAGCGAAAAACAAATGGGGGAAGTGGACATCGCGACAACCCGACTGATTCGGACAAACCCGCAAGGATTTAAAAAGGCAAATTGTATCGCAAGATCAGCACTGACATGCACCAGGACCGAAGAAGTGAATCCGGATGACCTCAGCGGGCGGAAAGCGACACATGCAGGAGGAAATTGGACGCAAGAATCTTAGTAAAAGCGGGCCGGGCGACCCGAATTCCTAGTAGGACATTCCGGATCGGGGACGCGATGCAATGGGCCAACTAAGGTCCCGGTGTGCACATCTTGGGACTGGCACATTCTTCTGGCTGCACAGGTCCCTTTAAGAAAGGGTCTACGCTGCGATTGTGCAGCACTCACCCTCTTGAGGCGCAGCTGTGCGGGCTTTCCATTGCAACACCAAAAATAGGGGCGTGCCGTCGGACAGTCCAAATGTGATTTAAAGGTGCACCACAAAAAAGATGGTGAACTCTGTCGAACTTGACGGGGAGGAAGGGGAGGAGGAAGCGACAATGCAGATTTCAGGCAAGAATCTTAATCATAATAATTATTATTATGATTCCTTATGTTTGTATAGAGAACACAGATTCGCAGCCAGAATTGCCTCCCTGTCACAATGGTGCTCACAATCTAATCTATCTACCCCTATGATTTTGGAGAGTGTGGGAGGAAACTGAGACCGGGAGGAAACCCACACAAACACGGAGCGAACATACAAAAAGTGAATAGCCGGCATGCTGCATTCTAGACAGGACAATGCACTTTCAGTGAACTCGAGTGACCGGGGGTTAAGTAAATGTTGCCCCAATGTACAACGGCTCAGTCCTCCTGAGTACTCTATAACATGCTGCATTGCAGACTAAAAACTAAATAGAGATCCCAATTATGTCCATTCTCCAAATGTTTCTTATAACAGGTCATTTACAGAAATCAGCAGTACAGTAACTTTTACCTTGATTTGTGTCTGAGCGGCCGTGTCTCCGCAGAGGAACAGAGGAAGATTACGAGGCGAAATTCTTATGAAGGAATCACTCAGCATGAGGAAGAAGATGAGAATGTCTCGACGACATGAACTGCGACACTTGCTGATCCTAGGACGGTCTCCCACTCCTTCTCCTATATATAGTCCGGGGGGTCTACCACATGACAGCGATTATCACTGTGTGGAGGCGCATTGTTGTTTGTTTTTTCCTACACATAATATTTTCTCATTAAGCCCGATCTCCTATTGCCGTCCTTTTGTCACTTTTGACCATAGGACAGACCAGAAACTTCTCTTCATCAACTACTGGGACAAGGAAACAAAATATGTGAATAGTTTCTTTGGGAAATAATAGTGGAATGTGAATATTAGAAGTTTTAATTGGAAAAGTTTGATATAAACAGTTAGGAAAAGATTCGAGATACAAGAATCTCTTTCCATTTAATTTCATGAGATCATAGATGATCGATGGTCGAGGGGGTGAAAACGTTTCGAATTATGAAGTTTTATGGGTTTTTTATTTATTTTAGCAGTGGGAAACTAGTAATTTTTTGCATTTTTTTATCATTCAGAATAAAGTCTTCCATCTTTCAATCGCTCTAGAACTATAAAACACGTCATATGAGACAGGCTTTCAAACATTATGGATGCATAAAGCACTTGCATAGGGAAGGTCTCCTCACCCATTCACTTTTATCACTGTTGGTACATTGATGCCGTTTGTTATGTGCTAAAAATTAAAAAAAATGTCCAGTTTCCCTCTCGGGTCACTCAACACCAATAATGAGAATATCAAGGCGGAATTTTTTGAAACTTTGCTAAATGGTAAAAGCTGCTGTTGGGAAAAGACAGCAAGGATGGAAAAAAGGAAAGGAAAGACATGTACAGTGAGCCCTAAAGCTAGACCCACCCAGTTGTTCCTACCTCCTATGCCATCGTACCCTAGACGGTAGGCAAAACAACTTAGTGATGCTCAATTTCTGAAACCAAAGTGAAGCACAGAAGATATAAAAAATTTAATAAAAACACAGGAAGAAAAAAGGTCATAAACTTGGATCAAAACCAGAGGACAGAGTAGTACAGAATTACGAGGTCAAACAGATGGTCAGAGACTAGCAAGGGTCAAAGATCAAAGAAAACATGTTCAGAAAACGGTAGCAAGCTCCAAGAGAACTTATAGCAAAACACTGGGACGGGTAGACAATCAATTCTGAGATATCATATCTGGCATCCAGAAAGTAATTGGACTGTTCCACTAGTAGAAGGAGAGAGCCCCAAAAACAACCGAGAGTAAAAATTCGAAGAAGTCTTATGGTAATAATCCAAGCATAAAAAGCACGTTTCGATTCCAATTGAATCTTCCTCAAGGCGGAGATAGACAGAGTGGTGGACATAAATTAGACAGCCAGCAGGGAAAATGAGGGGTAGTGTTCAGACTAGTAAAGGACAGAATGCAAGTGAAAAATACCAAATCACAGTCAAGAAGTCATCTGCCATACTTACAGGCATAGAATAGGCTGTAGCCTGAACGCACAGATGTTATAATAAAATTATGTCTGTTTTGAACATAAGAATTCAAAACCCTTACCAACTAAACGGAAATTTCAGCCTTGATATCTAAGAGATTGGAACCTTAGTGGTAAGATCAGTGATGTAACATAATTTTGAAAAAACCACACCGCGGCCCAGTGGAGTTTAAGGAATATAGTAGCCAGAGGTGAGTGGCTGGATGGTTAAGACATAGCTGGTTGTCATAGTAGCTATTCAGGAAGGGTAACTCCCACACCGTGGGGCTGGACCAAGTGATGTTTACATTTAAACAAGGAATTAATATTAAAATATTTTTAAATTAGCCAAACATTGCTCCACTACCCCTTCAGAACCGTATGGCAGTGATGTGTACCACAAACCTCAGAAGCAGGGTTTTTTACACTTGGGACGCAGGATTAGCCTGCAGGACAGACAGGGAAGCAAGAAGGCATGTCACTCTCAAGCACATCAAACGGTTACCTGGCATAGAATTATTAATGACCATTTTTCTGGTTCAATACACAGACAAGGCCGTGTGTTGAGTTTGCAAGAATAGCTCAAAAGAGCAGGTACTTGCTCAACATGGCTACCAATTAGTATTCCCTTAGTCGAATCGGTGGTGTTTTGGTGGTGACATCATGCCGTGGCTTATTTTTTGTGCCGTGGGGGCAAGGAGAATGGTCAAGGCGAACAAAAACTCTTATTGAAACCTGATCCAGAGTGTTCTAAATCTCAAACTGGGCAAAGGTTTACCTTCGAACAGGAAGAAAATGACCCCAACGCACATGGACAGACACTAGTAGTTGGTCCAGGGTCCAACCTATAAATTCCTTTTGAATGGTTCCAAGCCCAATCGAACATCTTTGGCGATAGAGAGACTGAAAAACTTAGCAAGCCAACATTTTAGGTTCTTCTCTTCCAATAAATTAGCAAAATGTGAAAAATTTTAAGTCAAGCTGTCTAAAGTGCTCTTTATAATCATGGGACACATAAAAGTTTCAGTTTTATTATATCTTTGAACATTTTGAAGGCTCCCAGTATTTTCACTGGCATAGAAATTGAGGCAAACTTTTACAACAAAAATTTGCCGATGCGCACAGTGTGCAGGCGTTGGGAAGGCTCGGGAACGCCCCCTACGCTGGCCCACTCCCGCGTCACCACAAACCACCACTTGGCCTTCGCCAACAGCCCCCCACACCGCCATTTTATTTCTTCCTGGCGTGGAGGTGGCGAAGAAGGGAAAAATTAACATGCCACGTGTCGCTAAGCTGATGTTGTCCCTTACAATCATTCCATTGAATTAGTTTGTCACTCGACTTTCTACTTCTCAATCTGAGTAGTGGATTTTACACATATTTATTTAGGCTTTATTTAATGTGAGAGGATTTAATGTTGGGGTTGAGTTGTGCCATGTTGCCAGCGATGTTAACAGACGACTTAACGTTGATTTGGATAAACTCTCCGAAGCAGCTCCCCCAAATAATAGATCTCATTGTCAAGGTTTCACTTCCAATTTCCGCAGACGCTTTCACATGACACGAGTATTTACCCTGGAATGGAAGCCAACCAGACCAATCTATGATTAATTTCCATTGTATGCTTAGGGCACATATCCTCCAAAAATATTGCACAACACCGTAGTCCTTTCCTTTCCCATTTTTGGGAAGTGAGTCCCGGCGGAAGATCTTTTTTAAATTGAGGATTGACCTCAACAGGTCATCGGAAACCCTAAACAGACCATAGGCTCCAGCTGCCCAAATTGACCACAGGTCCTCTTTAATAGAAATCTACAACAGGATGAAGGATTTGTAAACCAGTGCACAGGCATGATCTCTGCCTTTCCTTGTTAGCTTCCTATGCCCTGGCTTTTTTTTACAAGGCTTTTAAAATTATGTAAAACAAGCCGAGAAGGGCTCCGGGCATAAGAAGTGGCAAAGGCATAGACAGCTTAAAGAAGAGTCGACCTAACAGTACCGGACACACACCAGTATGTAGTGTGCTTGGTGTACAATGCCTTCATCCTGGTGGTGGAGCGTGGAGCCTATTTTTCTGCAGGTGGAGGGGAGGCAAAATGACTGAGTATGGACTGGTTGACCTTGAGGTTTTTAACTCACGCTGACAAAAATGAAAGAGGAGCTTAGAAGCTTCAGGTTGCAACTTGGTTGTAAACGAGTATTATAGTGAGCGAAAAACAAACGCAAATGAAGCAGCACCTTGTGTACTGAAAAGTAGCCGGGTGACAGTCTTCGTAGATGGGTTCGACAAAGACCACAATGTACTGTGGTCCAAAGGATAATAGGCACTCCGTAATGAAGAACAAAGTGATTTTTATCTCACCATTGGTATGCAAACGTTCCATCACTTTTGAGGGATAATAATGTCTATATTGAAAAGCCATTATGTAGAAAATGGGTATCTGTATACCAACTAATAGTATATTCATCATCCATTACAGAACCAACAATTTAAACTTATTGTAGGCCGAATAAGTAGACCTATTGTCGACACTGGTCAGAGGAGTCAGACGCTGTTTTGCATGAATATTGTTGGCCTCCATGGACATAATGACTATCAGCGCTTACAGACTGACATAAAGGTATAGCCTAATGGTTTCATATGTGAGAAGGACTATGTGATTTTGATATGGTGTCATGATGTCTGTCGTGATTTATAGACGAATGAAATGTGCCCGCCCTCTATTGATGTCATCTTCTTCGCCTGTATGTCCTTGGAATATCATGTGAGCTTTAAATAGCAAACGTTGTCCTACTAACATATACCCCCTGAGGAAGGCGACGGCAAAACGGCGCGTCAGGGTTTTCTGGTACAAATCGCCCACTTCCCTGTTCATATGCACCTGGTTGGTATATATAGTTACTAGCAACTTATGCAGCTTACTTTGCCTTATTTGGTTTATGACCTCCTACCATCTCTACTCTATATTGTTAGGTTACAATTTAAGTCTATTTTTACAACTTGTAAAATATATTATATTACTGACTTTTGGTATCCTATAATTGCTCAAGTACTTTTGTCCACCAGGATTGATTGTATATTGGGTGTGTTTTATTGCAGTGATCATATGTGTATTATCTGTCTATAACATCTTATGCATTTCAACAATGGTAATTTTTTGCAATATTTTGTGTACTTTCCGTACAAGACCTATATAGGTATAGATACGCATTTGTCTGTACACGACCTACCCTAAAAAATAAAGTAGAGCAAATACGCCCCAGGACCACTACTAACCTAATATACATTTAACAATGGACCCCAAAGCAAACTACATTCCAGTGCACAAACAAAACGTAATGAGATGGAAAATGTTCTGAACCCATTCGAGCGTAATTGTTTTGCGGTATAAAACACAATGAAATCGCAAGCTCCTGCCTGCGCACTGGGCTACAGCACCAGGACGAGGCCACAACCTGGGGTCTGCGAGGTGTGCAGTAGACAAAGCGTAATGGCAAATAAAGGGAAAGGCGCACAAATAGATGTAAAGCATCAACATTATGAGCGAATCATGATAGACGATACACTTAACTGATAATCCTCACATTTTTTTTAATCCGTTTGCTCCCTCTATACGGGATTTTATCTCCAAGTGTTTTGGCAATTTGCCAGATTAAATCTAAAACCCCCGTACCCCCAGACTATGTTAGCTGACTTATTACCATAATGCCGCGTCTGTTTTTGAAGTCAAAGAAAAAAAATTATTGTCTAATTACTTATTACCGCCACGTCGTATAATACGGGGCTAGTACAGATTAAGGTTTAATGTGGTATATTTCTAGACTCTCTATACTTGAGAATCAGCTATATGACCACTCACCCGCCACTTGTAGTTGTCAACCGGTCCAACTGCTCGTAAACACTTAATTCTATCCGCCAATCACATGGCAAGCACTCCAGTGCATAGCTGTTAACATGGTCAAGACAATCTCACTGCAGTTCAAAACGAGCATCAGTAATGGTGACGAAAGGTGATTTGAATGCTTTGAACGTGGAGTGGTTGTTGGTGGCCAAGAGGAGCTGTACTGAGTATTTCAAGAACTTGCTGATCTACTGGGATTTTCAACGCAACAACCCTCTCTAGGTTTACAGAGGAATGGTCCAAAAAAGAAAAACATCAGTAAGCGGCCGTTCTGTGGACGGAAGGAAAATGCCTTGTTGAATGCAGAGGTCAGAGGAAGAATGGCAACTGGTTCGGGCTGATAGAAAGGCACAAGTGACTCAAATCGCCCCGTTAGCAACCAGGTAGGCAGAAGTAGCATCTCTGAACGCAACAGTACGCGGACTTTGAGGCCAGAGGGCTACAGCAGCAAAGAAGACCACACCGGGTGCCCATTCACTTTCACTAAAGAACAGAACTGAGGCTACAATTTGAACACAGCTCATTGAATTGGACAGTAGAGATTGGAAAAACGTGGCCTGGTCTGATGAGTCTCGATTTCTGCGGGCACATTTCGGATGGGTGGGTCAAATGTTGAGGTCAAAAACAATAAAGCATGGATCCATCCTGCCTTGTGTCAGCTGGTGGTGGTGGTGTCCAGGGTGATTGTGGGAATATTTTCTTGGCACCTTTGGGCCCCTTGTGTACCAACTGAGCTCATTGGCACCGCCACAACCTACCTGAGTATTGTTTACTACTAATGTCCATACCTTTATGACCCACAATGTACCTGTAACATTGATGCTACTTTCCACAGGCTATAATGCGCCATGTATAAAGCCTGGAATCATCTCAGCAGATGTTTTTCTGAACACTGGACAATAAGGGGTCACTGTACCAATGGCCCTCCACAGGTCACAGTTCTCATCCAATAGAGCATCTTTGGGATGTGGTGGAACGAGATTCGCATCATGATGTGCTGCGACAAATCTGCGGCCAACTGTGTGATGCCATCATGTCCATATGGACCTCAAAATCTGAGGCACTTTCCAAGCACCTGTTGAATCTATGCACGAAGAATTGATGCAGTTCTGAGGCAAAAGGGGGTCCCGACACACCTCGTCCCCTACTAGCATGCGTATGTATCTAATAAGTGGCCGTTGACGAAACAAGAATGTTATTGCAACAATTCCGCAAAATTATGGGAAAGAATGAGTGGTGTATGGACAACAACAATTCCTTCCAGCTCTTCCATCTCATAACACTCTTCATTTGGGTGGTTTTTTATAAGGAAACATGAAGCGTGCATGTAGGGTTATGTGACTTGACAATGTTACAATGTGCAACACCCCTGCCAATACATAAGCAGGTAGTTGCTAATAGCGCCCTTCCAGGTCTGAGCTGTTAGGGGGAGTCGCAAATCTTAAATGAAGGTTCGTAGAATCTGGGGATTGTGTAATAGCAGCTGTAGCCCTTGCCTGGAAAGACATGGTGTAAGTTGTTATCCAGTTGTTGGCTGTATTGGAAGCTGGAGAGTGGATTGGAGGAGGTGCTACCACCTGACCAGGGGAGTGTAAAAACCCCGTGCAGTGGGAGCACATGGTCCAGTCTTCAGAGCCTATCAATCATCCAGACTGCAAAGCAAGAGTGAAGAGAGAGTCAGGTGTGTAGCAACCTTCAGTGCTGTCACAGTAAACCATCCCAGAACTGAGTCAGGAGACTCTAATCCAGAGATGCAGCTCCATCTAAATTCGCCCAGCCTGCATCTACTAAGGCTGGTGCACTATTCCTGAGGACCCCTCTCCATGACCACTCCAGTACGAATAGAGAAATCTGCTGTTTGACAGTTCTGGCCTGTTGCCTGCTACCTGTTTGTTCAATAAAGAACCGTGAGTTATTGTTGAATAGCATTGTCTCTGTCTGATCCTGGATAAGGCTGTCTACCACCACGGCTTCCTCATCCAATCCCCAGGGACTTATCTTAGAGACGTCAGGGGTTGCCCAAGGAGAAACCACTGCATCAGCCTCTCCCTTCTATTTTGCATACACCACCTGCTGGAGACCTGCCAGGCTGTAGGGCAGCCCTCCGTCCCCATACCACAGCACCGTGACATCAGGGTGCCTAGGCCGCAACTGTATATAAAGTCATATCTGCAGGAAGCCTGCTATAGAGGAGGAGCACTACAGATTGTTCAAAGTGTCATCTCGCAGCAGCAAGTTATAGAGCAGGAGAAGCTGAGCAGATGATACATAGAGTTATATTGCAGGAAGCATGTTTATAGAGCGGAGGAGTTGATCAGATTGTACATATGTCCTATCTGCAGGCAGCATGTTATAGGCAGGGAGCCAAACAGATTGTACACAGAGTCCTCTCTCGCAGGCAGCATGTTTATCCAGGAGAAGGTGAGCGGTTTGTACATAGTGTCCTATCTGCAGGCAGCAATGTTATAGAGCAGGAAGAGCAGAGCAGATTGTACATAGGGTCCTATCTGCAGGCAGGTTATAGAGCAGGAAGAGCAAAGCGATTGTACATAGTGTCCTATATGCGGCAGCATTTTATGGGGCAGAAAGAGCTGAGCAGATGTACATAGTGTCTTATCTGCAGGTGGAATGTTATTCCAAAAAGTTGTCAAATGTACTTAGTATAAGCTTAATATACTGACCGTTCTAGTTAAAAAAAAACAAAAACATGTTAAAAATGTTCTGAGTAGATCCAGGAATGAGGAATTGTGGGTAGGATTGAGGAAGTGCATTGTGTTGTGGACTGTTTTATTATAGTGTATCCATCATGTGCAGGCAGCCAGGGACATCCTTTTATCTGAGAACAATGTGCGGCTTCTCTGCCTTCGCCCTCGTTGCGGACAGATATAACAAGCAGCACAGTGCAGGGAAATGGCAACTTATCACATTTTTTGTTAATGTGTTTGTGATTTTTATAAACATGAAGCTAATGTGGCTTTATATAGTATATATTCTTGCAGGGCTGTATATAGGCACGCTGCCATGACCAAGGGATTGCCTTATCTTACCTGATACAATGCGGAATCCCTCCACACAATGTACAATTAATACCGCCATATGGTCTCCATTACAGACATTACACCCAATACTGCAAACATGGCAAACTGGAACAGTAGGATATTATTTTAACTTAACCACTTGGTCGCCTGAGTGACTGTAATGTGACGGGATACAGGATGGTTTATCATCCCACTGCCTTACTGATCACTATTACAAGTGCTTAAAGGATATGTTTCCTGATTTAGATCATTTGTTTACTATGGGTCTCGGGAGTAATTTTTACCTTGGCCCGGGTCTCTGGTCATTGGCAGCTCCCACTACCGCTAGTCTCTGACCGTATAAGAGGCTCAGTGGTGATCTTGCAATGACTTCACTTCTGAGCTTCTATGTACCAACAGAAACTGGAAGTTATGGGATCACTAGGGGCGGCGAGATGGTCGTAAAAGATCCGGGGAAGGTCCCCCAATGCACATGTACTGAACTTTCAGTAATGCCAACTCCTGTACACAACCCCTTATGTAGTGTGGTTGGGCTACTGTACCCAACATATAGAGCTACGAAACCACAGCAGAAATCCCCTGTAGATCTTTTATTTTATATAAATAAAAAACATAACCATACAAACAAACATAATATACAATATATACAATATGTTACCTGCTGGTCCAGCCACATTCACACCTAGCAAAAACAATAACTTACAATCACCAAAATGAATAAAACCAAATACCACAACCCACCCCAACCGATTATCACATCCCAACCAAACAATAAACAAAGCCACCACCCACAAATAAACAAATATCCTCCACAGCCCCCTGTAATGTCCCCCACACGTGCCTAGAAGTTCCTCCACAGTTCCCCTAATTCCTCACTGGCCCCAGGGATGTCCCCAGAGCTCCCTGTAATGTCCCCCCTAAGAAGTCCCCACAGTGCCTAGTAATGTTCCTCCACAGTTCTCCTAATTTCCTCACTGCCCCAGGGATGTCCCCAGACTCCCTGTAATGTCCCCCACTAAGAAGTCCCCCACAGTCCAAGTAATGTTCCTCCACAGCTCCCCTAATGTCCTCACTAGCCCAGGGATGTCCCAGAGCTCCCTGTAATGTCCCCCACTAAGAAGTTCCCCAGAACCCCTGTAATGTCCCCACAGCCCCCCAATGTCTCCGCTAAGAAGCTCCCCACAACCCCCTAAATTGTCCCTTAGAGCCCCCTTTAATGTCCCCAAAGCCCCCTGTGATGCCCCCAGAGCCCCCTGTGATGCCCCAGAGCCCCCGCTGTGATGTTCCCAGCCCACCCCAAGTCCCCCACTCATAAGTTTCCCCAGAGCCCCCTGTTATGTTCAGACCCCCCGCATGTCCCCACAGCCCCCTGTGATGCCCCCTCCTAAGTGCCCAATCAGAAGTTATGCAAGCCCCCTGTAATGTCCCCTACGCCCTCAATGCCCCCCACTAAGAAGTTCCTACAACCCTGTATTGTTCCCAGAGCCCCCTGTGATGCCCAAGAGCCCCCTGTAATGTCCCCACAGACCCCATCCAATGTCCCCCCCTGTGAAGTTCCTCATAGCCCCCATAATTGTCCCCCACAGCCCCCTGATTGCCCTCAGAGCCCCTGTAATTTTCCCTCAGCCCTCAATGTCCCCACTAAGAAGTTTTGGAGTGTGGGAGGAAACAGGAGGACCCGATTGAAACCCACGCAAAACATGGAGGGAACATACAGATTTCCTAAAAGAATTAGAGTGAGCAAATGTAAGCCTTGATTTCTATTGTCTGCTGATATTTCTATGTCCTGTATGAAATCCCTATACGTGCATCCAGTCACTGCACCAGCGATGAAAAAAGCCACTCAGTTTTTTTTAATGTAGATTTTATCTATAATGAATTGTAAGAGCGAGTGTATGACACATTACAATGGTAACGCAAAGATATGTCTGGTCCTATTGTACAGCCAGTGACTTTATGTCTGTAATACTCTCCCATTACAATGTACCATTCACACTCTTCATATGAGAGTCACTCATCGATGCCGCTAAACCTAGCACTTACCTCCTCTGCTATATCTCCATACACTGCTATATCAGTACACAATGGGGGAATGAATGCTGCAACGTTCTAGACATCCAAAAATGGAATAGTAGACATCAGCAGTGAGAACGACCATCGTGTGCCTACGTGACCCGTAAAAGGTAAGCAATGAGTTTCAATGGAATCATTTCTATGAATGTGAGTAGGATAAGAAAAGGGATTGGGGTGATGGGTTTCATTCTATGCCTAAAAAAAAATAAATAAAATACAATAATACATTTTTTCCAAAAATTCTACATTTTTCCTAGTGGCCTAAAAAGGTTACAACCCACCCCAACAAATGTTAGTTTGATAGGTGCACCCTATGATTGGCATCTTCTAAGCCAAGTTGCAATGCCTAAGATATGTATATTATATTATATATATATATATTATATATATATATATATATACACTCAAGCCACTTTATTAGGTACACCTGTCCACTGCTCGTAACACTTAATTTCTAATCAGCCAATCACATGCGGCAACTCAGTGCATTAGGCATGTAGACATGTCAAGACATCTCCTGCAGTTCAACCGAAGATCAGTATGGGGGAAGGAAAGGTGATTTGATGCCTTGAACGTGGCATGGTTTGTTGGTGCCAGAAGGGCTGGTCTGAGTTATCAGAAACTGCTGATCTACTGGGTTTTCACGCACAACCATCTTAGGGTTTAACAGAGAATGGTCCGAAAAAGAAAAACATCCAGTGAGCGGCAGTTCTGTGGGCGGAAATGCCTTGTTGATGGCAGAGGTCAGAGGAGAATGGGCAGACAGGTTCGAGCTGATAGAGAAAGGCAACAGGACTCAAATCGCCACCGTACAACCAAGGTAGGCAGAAGAGCATCTCTGAACGCACAACGTCGAACTTTGAGGCAGATGGGCTACAGCAGCAGAAGACCACACCGGGTGCCACTCCTTTAGCTAGAACAGAAAACTGAGGCTACAATTTGCACAAGCTCATCGAAAGTGGACAGTAGAAGATTGAAAAAAACGTTGCCTGGCCTGATGAGTCTCGATTCTGCTGCGACATTCGAGTTAGGGTCAGAATTTGGCGTCAACAACATGAAAGCATGGATCCATTCCTGCCTTGTACAACGTTTTAGGCTGGTGTGGTGGTGTCATGGTGTGGGGAATATTTTCTTGGCACTCTTTGGGCCCCTTGGTACCAATTGAGCATCGTTGCAAGCCACATCCTACCTATGAGTATGTTGCTGACCATGTTCCGCCCTTTATGACCCAATGTACCCAACATCTGATGGCTACTTTCAGCAGGATAATGCGCCATGTCATAAGTGGATCATCTCAGACTGGTTCTTGAACATGACAATGAGGTCAACTGGACTCAAATGGCCCTCCACAGTCACCAGATCTCAATCCATAGAGCACTTTTGGGATTGGTGGAACGGGAGATTCGCATCATGGATGTGCAGCGACAAATCGCGGCAACTGTGTGATCCATCATGTCATATGGACCAAAATCTCTGAGGAGCTCCAGCACCTTGTGAATCTATGCACAAAGAATTGAGGCAGTTCTGAAGGCAAAAGGGGGTCCAACCCGTTACTAGCATGGTGTACCTAATAAAGTGGCGGTGAGTGTATTAGTTATACATGAGCGAGTTTGTTCGTCTGTTTCATATGTTTAAGGGCTTTACTGGGACAAATGTAGGACCAATGAACTGAACTGACTGCAGAGTTCAGTTCATCGTCCTACATTTAGTAATCAAGAAGATACATGGAACAAGGTTATCAGTAAAAAACATGAAATGTACAACTGGCCTAAAGGATTCCACTCCCATATGCACAAATGTGGACACAGTGGGGGATATGTGTATTTTTGATGATAGTTAGCTCCCAATTTATATATATTACAGTGGCATGTTATTAAAAAACATATCCTGTGTGAGGATGATTTCCCATAAGTAGCCATGTTGTCCCTTAGAAACGGATAATCATCCTTGGATACGACCACCTCTCCTCTCTACTAGCGATGGCCACACATGCAACTATCGACCCTGCCCGACCACCTGGGTCCAGGGTTTATTACCACAAGACGCTGTGGAACATGTAGTTGTTCCAGACATTTCATAAGCAAAACTATTTGTTTCATTGTGCAATCACTCAAGCAAGATGGTCGTATCCAAGGACCGTTTCTAAGGGACTAGATACATACATACTGTACATATGGCTACATCTATGGGAAATATTCACACAGGTAAATGTTGTAAAACATCAATTGAAAAGAAATATATATATAAATTACAAATAAATCCATTTAAATGTGAATATCCAGATGACAATACCTTTAATATATGTGCCGCCCCGTAAGAAGAACAAATGAGCTCCAGAAATGACAAACCACATTCATGAAGGGGCTAGTAGTTGGTTTAAACTGCTTTTTGTTGGTCTGATTATGCACCCAAAAATGTGTGGCAAAAAAGTTTCTGAAAACTAGAAGTGCAGGAGAAGTGTTGGGATTCAAAAGCTGCGCCCAAATTGAGGTGACCAAAAAAGTGGGTGAGTGTTGGAGAACTGAGGTTTTTGTGGTGATAACACTCAGAAATCTGTCGGAAAGGCGCAAGAAGGCAATGGATAAATTGGATGGGAAGGGGCAGGAATAACATGTTACACGAGGCCTTAGCTTTCATCCACATTTTGGACAGGTGGGGATCTGGAGAATTTAAGGAGATGGGTCATGATTAAGATGAGCGAACATGCGTCCGAGCTTGATGCTCGGAGAGCATTAGGGTACTCGAAACTGCTCGTTACTCGGACGAATACTTCGCCCGCCGAGGAAAATGGCAGCTCCCGCCGTTTTGCTTTTGGCGGCCAGAACAGAGCCAATCACAAGCCAGAGACTCTGCACTCCACCAGCATGACGTGGTACCCTTACACGTCGATAGCAGTGGTTGGCTGGCCAGATCAGGTGACCCTGGGATAGACTAGCGCTGGCCGCGCTGCTCGGATCATTCGTCTCTGGATGCCGCTAGGGAGAGAGCTGTGCTGCTGCTCAGGGAAAGCGTTAGGGTGTTCTATTAGCTTACTGTTAGGCAGGAGTGATTCTCAAAGAACCCAACAGCCCTTCTTAGGCTACAATAACGTTCTACTTTTTTTATTTTAATTTGCACTTTTACCATTTTTGTGAGGGATTAGCAGGGGGACTTGCTACCGTTGTGTTTAGCTCTTAGTGGCACACATATCCATAGCAAGACCGAAGTGGGAAAATCAGTAGGGGTTGGATTCTTTAGGCAATAACTCAGTGTCATTATCTGGCATAGTACTGTGCTTCCTTTGATCTTGGCTAGAAAATGCCATAGGAGAATACAACAGATTTTGAGCCTACAGTAGCGTTCTATATATTTGATTTCTGGTTGATCTGCTGGTGGCTGTAGTTTTCTGCAGTGCATGTACTTGCCAATTCTGAGCAATTTGTAGTGAGACTTGGACGCTGTGTTCTGCGCTTAGTGGCGCACATATCCATAGCAAAGGCTGAAGTGGCAAAATTCAGTAGGGGTTGGATTTCTATTAGGCAATAACTCGTGTCATCTCATCTGGCATAGTACTGTGCTTCCTTTGATACTTGGCTAGAAAATAGCCATAGGAGATACAAAAACAGCTTCTTGAAGCCTACAGTAGCGTTCTATATATTTGATTCTGGTTGATCTGCTGGTGGCTGTAGTTTCTGCAGTGCATGTACTTGCCATATCTGAGCAATTGTAGTGAGACTTGCGACCGCTGTGTCTGCGCTTAGTGGCGCACATATCCATAGCAAAGGCTGAAGTGGCAAATTAAGTAGGGGTGGGTGGATTTCATTAGGCAATAACTCAGTGTCATCTCATCTGGTCATAGTACTGTGCTCCTTTGATACTTGGCTAGAAAATAGCCATAGGAGAATACAAACAGCTTCTTGAAGCCTACAGTAGCGTTCTATATATTTGATTTCTGGTTGATCTGCTGGTGGCTGTAGTTTCTGCAGTGCATGTACTTGCCATTCTGAGAATTTGTAGTGAGACTTGCGACCGCTGTGTTCTGCGCTTAGTGGCGCACATATCCTAGCAAAAGGCCGAAGTGGCAAAATTCAGTAGGGGTTGGATTTCATTAGGCAATAACTCAGTGTCATCTCATCTGGCATAGTACTGTGCTTCCTTTGATACTTGGTAGAAAATAGCCATAGGAGAATACAAACAGCTTCTTGAAGCTACAGTAGCGTTCTATATATTTGATTTCTGGTTGATCTGCTGGTGGCTGTAGTTTCTGCAGTGCATGTACTGCCATATCTGAGCAATTTGTAGTGGGACTTGCGAACCGCTGGTTGTGTCTGTGTAGTGGCGCACATATCCATAGCAAAGGCCGAAGTGGCAAAATTCAGTAGGGGTTGGATTTCTATTAGGCAATAACTCAGTGTCATCTCATCCGGCATAGTAATGTGCTTCCTTTGATACTTGGCTAGAAAATAGCCATAGGAGAATACAAACAGCTTCTTGATCTTGAAGCCTACAGTGCGTTCTATAATTTGATTTCTGGTTGATCTGGTGGTGGCTGTAGTTTCTGCAGCATGTACTTGCCAATTCTGAGCAATTTGTAGTGAGACTTGCGACCGCTTGTGTTCGCGCTTAGTGGCGCACATATCCATAGCAAAGGCTGAAGTGGCAAAATTCAGTAGGGGTTGGATTCATTAGGCAATAACTCAGTGTCATCTCATCTGGCATAGTACTGTGCTTCCTTTGATACTTGGCTAGAAATAGCCATAGGAGAATACAAACAGCTTCTTGAAGCCTACAGTAGCGTTCTATATATTTGATTTCTGGTTGATCTGCTGGTGGCTGTAGTTTTCTGCAGTGCATGTTACTTGCAATTCTGAGCAATTTGTAGTGAGACTTGCGACCGCTGTGTTCTGCGCGTAGTGGCGCACATATCCATAGCAAAGGCTGAAGTGGCAAAATTAAGTAGGGGTTGGATTTATTAGGCAATAACTCAGTGTCATCTCATCTGGCATAGTACTGTGCTTCCTTTGATTATGGCTAGAAAAAGCCATGGAGAATACAAACAGCTTCTTGAAGCCTACAGTAGCGTTCTAATATTTGATTTCTGGTTGATCTGCGGTGGCTGTGTAGTTTCTGCAGTGCATGTACTTGCCATTCTGAGCAATTTGTAGTGAGACTTGCGACCGCTGTGTTCTGCGCTTAGTGGCGCACATATCCATAGCAAAGGCCGAAGTGGCAAAATTCAGTAGGGGTGATTTCTATTAGGCAATAACTCAGTGTCATCTCATCTGGCATAGTACTGTGCTCCTTTATACTTGGCTAGAAAATAGCCATAGGAGAATACAAACAGCTTCTGAGCCTACAGTAGCGTTCTATATATTTGATTTCTGGTTGATCTGCTGGTGGCTGTAGTTTCTGCAGTGCATGTACTTGCAATTCTGAGCAATTTGTAGTGGACTTGCGACCGCTGTGTTCTGCGCTTAGTGGCGCACATATCCATAGCAAAGGCCGAAGTGGCAAATTCAGTAGGGGTTGATTTCTATTAGGCAATAACTCAGTGTCATCTCATCCGGCATAGTAGGCTGTTCCTTGATACTTGCTAGAAAATAGCCATAGGAGAATACAAACAGCTTCTTGATCTTGAAGCCAACAGTAGCGTTCTATATATTTGATTTCTGGTTGATCTGCTGGTGGCTGTAGTTTCTGCAGTGCATGTACTTGCCAATTCTGAGCAATTTGTAGTGAGACTTGCGACCGCTGTGTTCTGCGCTTAGTGGCGCCCATTCCATAGCAAGGCCGAAGTGGCAAAATTCAGTAGGGGTTGGATTTTATTAGGCAATAACTCAGTGTCATCTCATCTGGCATAGTACTGTGCTTCCTTTGATACTTGGCTAGAAAATAGCCATAGGAGAATACAACAAACAGCGTTCTTGAAGCCTACAGTAGTGTCTATATATTTGATTTCTGGTTGATCGCTGGTGGCTGTAGTTTTGCAGTGCATGTACTTG
Source organism: Engystomops pustulosus (assembly GCA_019512145.1). Lineage (NCBI taxonomy): Eukaryota > Metazoa > Chordata > Amphibia > Anura > Leptodactylidae > Engystomops > Engystomops pustulosus. The sequence goes on along the minus strand of CM033642.1, from coordinate 17,102,772 downwards.
CCAATTCTGAGCAATTGTAGTGGACTTGCGACCGCTGTGTCTCGCTTAGTGGCGCACATATCCATAGCAAAGGCGAAGTGGCAAAATTCAGTAGGGTTGGATTTCTATTAGGCAATAACTCAGTGTCATTCATCCGGCATAGTACTGTGCTTTCCTTTGATACTTGGCTAGAAAATAGCCATAGGAGATACAACAGCTTCTTGATCTTGAAGCCTACAGTAGCGTTCTATATATTTGATTTCTGGTTGAGCTGCTGGTGGCTGTAGTGTTTCTGCAGTGCATGTACTTGCCAATTCTGCAATTTGTAGTGGGACTTGCGACCGCTGTGTTCTGCGCTTAGTGGCGCACATATCCATAGCAAAGGCCGAAGTGGCAAAATTCAGTAGGGGTTGGATTTCTATTAGGCAATAACAGTGTCATCTCATCTGGATAGTACTGTGCTTCCTTTGATCTTGGCTAGAAAATAGCCATAGCAATAGGATAGCATTGTTTGGTTTAAAAACTAAAAAAAAAACAAAAAAACACAAAAAAAAAAAAAAAAAAAAAAGTAAAAAAAAAAATAAAGTTATCAACTCTCATTTTAAAAATGTTTAACCGAGGGCTAGGGGTAGAGGACGAGGGCGGGGACGTGGGCGTCCACTACTGCAGGGGTCAGAGGCCGTGGTCCGGGCGGGGTGAGACACCACCTGCTGATGAGGGAGCAGGGGAGGAACGCCGCAGAGCTACACTCCCTAGGTTCATGTCTGAAGTTACTGGGACTCGTGGTAGAGCACTGTTGAGGCCAGAACCGTGCGAACAGGTGATGTCGTGGATGCTGACAATGCTTCGAGCAATTTGTCCACCACCAGTCAGTCTTCCATGCAGTCCACCCATGTCACCGAAATCGCCACTCCTCCAGCTCCTGCACCTCAGCCTCCTCCCCCCAGTCTGCCCCCTCCCAGGAAATTTGGCATTTGAACCGGCATACTCTGAGGAACTGTTTTCTGGACCTTCCCACAGTCACAAACCACTTGTCCGTGCTGCTGAGCAATTTTCCGATGCCCAGTTTTCCACCAGCCACAGTCGTGGGTGATGATGACCTTTTGACCGTAGTGGAAGTGTGTAAAGAGGTGTCCGACGATGAGGAGACACGGTTGTCAGACAGGGGGAAGTTGTTGTCAGGGCAGGAAGTCCGAGGGGGAGCAGACTGAGGGATCGGAGGATGATGAGTGACAGACCCAAGCTGGGTGAGAGGCCGGGTGAACACAGTGCTTCTGAGACGGAGGAGAGTCCTCGACCTGAAACAGGTTGGAAGAGGCAGTGGTGGGGCCAGACGGAGAGGCAGGGCCAGAGCTGGCATGGTTGTCAGCGCCACTGTCAACTAGTGAAGCTTCCGTGGTGAGGGCTCTTGCGGCGAGGGCTAGATCTTCAGAAGTGTGGAGGTTCTTTAAGGAAACACCGGATGACACGACGGACTGTGGTGTGCAACATTTGCCAAACCAGGCTCAGCGGGGTTCCACCACTACTAGCTTAACTACCACCAGTATGCGCAGGCATATGAATGCTAAGCACCCACTCGTGGCAACAAGCCGTTCACCTCCGCCGTGCACACCACTGCTCCTTCCCCTGTGTCAGCTGCTAGTCAGCCCCCTGCCCAGGACCCTGCCACAAAAACCCATCGTCGCCTCCACGATCCTCCACAGCATCCACCAGCGTTAGCTCTTCCATACCCCAACGCTTGGAGCGGAAACGCAAATATAGTGCAACCCACCGCACGCCCAAGCCCTTAATGTGCACATCTCCAGATTGCTTAGCCTGGAGATGCTGCCCTATAGGCTAGTAGAGACCGAGGCCTTTCGCAACCTCATGGCGGCGGCCGCCCTCGGTATATTCGGTCCCCAGCCGCCATCTACTTTTCCCGATGTGCCGTCCCAGCCCTGCACCAGCACGTGTCAGACAACATCATCCGTGCCCTGACCAACGCCGTTTCTGACAAGGTCCACCGACCACGGACACGTGGAGAGTTCTGCCGGGCAGGGCCACTTATATCGCTGACGGCACATTGGGTTAAATTGTGGAGGCTGGGACGAGTGTTATGACCCTGGGCTGCTCATATACTGCCGACGCACGAGGATTGCGGGGCCTACTCGGTCCAGGTGTTTAGGCCTACTAGGCCTCCTCCTCCTCCCCCCCTCCTCCACCTCCTCCTCCGAACTACCATGTGGGCACGGCGCCATCAGTCGGTAGCTCTAGGCACAGCAGCAGTGCCGTCGCTAAGCGACAGCAGGCGCGGTGCTCAAAACTGCTGAGCCTAGGCGACAAAAGGCACACCGCCCAAGAGCTATTACAGGGCATCACGGCGCAGACTGATCTGTGGCTGGCAACCCGAACCTCAAGCCGGGAATGGTTGTGTGTGTGACAACGGCCGTAACCTGGTGGCGGCTCTGCAACTCGGCAGACTGACACATGTGCCATGCCTGGCCCATGTGTTAAATCTGATAGTGCAGCGTTTCTCAAGACATACCCCAATCTGTCTGATTTGCTCACGAAGGTGCGCCGCATCTGTGCGCATTTCGGAAGTCCAGCCCAGATGCTGCCACTCTCAGGGCAGCGCAGCGCCGCCTCCAACTGCCCGCTCACCGACTGTTGTGCGACGTGCCCACGAGGTGGAATTCAACACTGACCATGTTATCCAGAGTTTACCAGCAGCGCGAGAGCGATTGTAGACTGCCAGATGTCAACTTCCACCAGAACTGGTAGAAGGTCAGTCAGCTTCCTCAAGTCTACAATGAGGGTGGGACGTGGATGTCTGATATCTGTCAGGTGCTGAGTAACTTTGAGAGTCAACACAGATGGTCAGTGCGATGCCGCCATCATCAGCCTCACCATCCCGCTGCTTGGCCTGTTGAAAAACTCTCGGTCAGCATGAAGTCGGAAGCTTTGCGCTCGTCACAGAGACGGGGGAGAATATTCCCTTGTTGATAGCCAAAGCACCCTGAGGTCTGTTTCTCAGCGCATATCGGAGGAGGTGGAGGTGGAGGAGGAAGAGGAGGAGAATGTTGGCGAGACAAAGGGGGACCATTGTTGAGTCCTTCACTGTTCAGCGTGTATGGGCAGAAGAAGAGGAGTGGAGGAGTTGGAGGAGGAGGAAATGGACAGTCAGGCCAGTGAGGGGAGTGAATTCTTACGCGTTGGTACTACTGGCGCATATGGCAGATTTCATGCTAGTGCCTATCCGTGACCCTGCGTTCAAAGAATTTATTCCAGCACCGATTAATGGGTGTTCACTCTCCTGGACCCACGGTACAAGCAAAATCTTCCACTCTCATCCCTGGAGAGGAAAGGAGTGTGAGATGCATGAATACAGCAGGGCCCTGGTGCACAAGCTGAAACAGTATTCCCTTCTGACAGCGCTAGCGGCAGAGTGCGTAGTTCTGCGGGACAAGTAGCGAGGGAGAGTAGGCGAGCAGGCAGCTTGTCAGCACTGGCAAGGGTACGCTTTACAAGGCTTTTGCCAGCTTTATGTCACCCCAGCAAGACACTGTCACCTGTCCCCAGTCTCGCGCAGAGTAGGGCTGATCTTTACAGAAGATGGTGAGGGGAGTACGTAGCTGACCATACCATCGTCCTAAATGATCACACAGCTCCTACAACTACGGTTTCAAAGCTGGACATGTGGCACGAAACTGGCGCTCTACGCCTTGGAGGTTCTTGCCTGCCCTGCCGCTAGCGTCTGTCCGAGCGGGGTTTTCAGTGCAGCTGGTGCATCATCACCGATAAGCGTACACGCCTGTCGACTGACAGCGCTGACAGGCTGACGCTTATCAAGATGAAAAGCATGGATTTCTCCTAATTTCCAATCTCCAGCAGGTGAAGGAGCTCAACCTGAATAATTTATCCACTCCTCCTCCTCCTCCTCATTTTCCTCCTTCTCCTGCTCTTTGTACAGTAAAGCGAGGAAACTGGCTATTTTTTGACAGGGCCCACTGGCTCTACCTATAGTACTTCATGCATTTAATTTTTCTGGAGGGCCACCTACCCGGTCCTCTGTTTGAAACAATTTTTGTGAGTGCCACATACAGGCACTCAATCTATCTCATTTTTCTGGAGGGCCACCTACCCGGTCCTCTGTTTTAAAAAATTTTTGGGACTGCACATACAGGCACTCATCTATTCCATTTTACTGCAGGGCACCTACCTGCTCCTCTGGTTTGAACAATTTTTGGGACTGCCACATACAGGCACTCATCTATTCCATTTTACTGGAGGGCACCTACCTGCTCCTCGTGTTGAAACATTTTTGGGACTGCCACATACGGCACTCAATCTATTCCATTTTACTGCAGGGCCACCTACTGCTCCTCTGTTTGACAATTTTGGACTGCCACATACAGGCACTCAATCTATTCCATTTTACTGCAGGGCCACCTACCTGCTCCTCTGGTTTGAACAATTTTTGGGACTGCCACATAAAGGCACTCAATCTATTCCATTTTACTGGAGGGCCACCTACCTGCTCCTCTGGTTTGAACAATTTTTGGGACTGCCACATACAGGCACTCAATCATCCATTTTACTGCAGGGCCACCTACTGCTCCTCTGGTTTGAACAATTTTGGGACTGCCACATACAGGCACTCAATCTATTCCATTTTACTGCAGGGCCACCTACCTGCTCCTCTGGTTTGAACAATTTTTGGGACTGCCACATACAGGCACTCAATCTATTCCATTTTACTGCAGGGCACACTACCTGCTCCTCTGGTTTGAACAATTTTTGGACTGCCACATACAGGCACTCAATCATTCCATTGTTACTGGGGGCACCTACCTGCTCCTCTGGTTTGAACAATTTTTGGGACTGCCACATACAGGCACTCAATCTATTCCATTTTACTGCAGGGCCACCTACTGCTCCTCTGGTTTGAAATTTTTGGGACTGCCACATACAGGCACTCTAATCTATTCCATTTTACTGCAGGGCCACCTACCTGCTCCTCTGGTTTGAACAATTTTTGGGACTGCCACATACAGGCCATAATCTATTCCATTTTACTGGAGGGCCACCTACCTGCTCTCTGGTTTGAAACATTTTGGGACTGCCACATACAGGCACTCAATCTACCCATTTTACTGGAGGGCCACCTACCTGCTCCTCTGGTTTGAAAATGTTTGGGATGCCACATACAGGCACTATCCAAATTAAATTGTCTCCATAGCAGCCTCCACACGTTGTCTCCATTGCTACCTCCAAAAGTCGTCCATATAGCTGCCTCCATACATCGTCCCTTTATCAAACGAGGTGTGTCAGGCAGAAATTTGGGTTGTTTTCATGGATTCACATCAAAGTTGTTAACTTTGTCGCACCCTGCTGTGTAATCCCCAAAATAACTGGCAAATTTTACCTTTAGGGATTTATTTCAGCGCTTCTTGCGCATCTGTTTACATTCCCCTCACCCGGCATATCCTAAACTTATAAGAACGCTACTACATTGATCTTATACAAAAGGTTCTTAGAAGTGCGTTTGGGGATAGCCTAGAGACAGGGGCTTGGATTGGCGAAAGCTCGCCTGGCAGCGGAACGCCAGCTCCATGCGCATCATGCGCTTCTTGCGATCTGTTTACATTCCTCACCCGCATATCCCAAACTTATAGAACGCTACTACACTTAACTTGGTGGCAGGCTGGGGACCGAGTCTGACCCTGGGGCTGGTCATATACTGCCGACGCAGAGAATTGCGGGGCCTACCTCGGTCCAGGTCTCAAAGGCCACTATACCTCCTCCCACCCCTCCTCCACCTCTCCTCCTCCGAATTACCATCCGTGGGCATGGCGCCATCAGTCGGTAGCTCTAGGCACAGCAGCAGTGCCGTCGCTAAGCGACAGCAGGCGGTGCTGAATGCTGAGCCTAGGCGATAAAAGGCACACGCCCAAGAGCTATTACAGGGCATTCCACATCAAAGTTGTAACTTTGTCGCCACCCTGCGGTGTAATCCCCAAATAACTTGCAAACTTTTACCATTTAGGGATATTATTTCAGCGCTTCTTGCGCATCTGTTTACATTCCCCTCACCCGGCATATCCTAAACTTATAAGAACGCTACTACACTTGATCTTATACAAAAGGTTCTTAGAAGTGCTGTTTGGGGAGTACTAGAGACAGGGGCTTGGATTGGCGAAAGCTCGCCTGGCAGCGGAGCGCCAGCTCCATGCCAAGATCCAACTACATAGTTTTAACTGCAGCACCTTTAATCTACTACTAGTTCACTGCCTCCATACATCGTCCCCTTATCAACGAGCTGTGTCAGGCAGAATTTTGGGTTGTTTTCATGGCTTCCATGTTAACTTTGTCGCCACCCTGCTGTGTAATCCGCTTCTTGCTCACCTCCTTTGGTTCCTCCTCTGCCACCCATTGTTTGAAGCCTGAGTCCATTTAGGGTATGTCGCCATGACACTCTCTAGTGCTGCCGCTGCCTCTGCATGCCGTCCCCTATAGTGTCAGGTCAGGTCAAATTGGATGTTTTAGATGCTATCTACTTCATTCTGTCACCTGTCATGGCCATGCTGTTGCCCATAATTTTGGCATAGGGGCGATTATGCAGCCTCAGAGGCATCCATGCATGCTGCCCCTGCGTGTTTCCTGTCCATTTCCGTGGTTGTTCCATCCTTTTCTGAGGTTCCCAGTGTTGGTGTGGCAAGCTTCCCTGCAGAGCCTTGGTCCCCTTGAAAAATGCTCGAGTCTCCCATTGACTTCAATGGGGTTCGTATTCGAGACGAGCACTCGAGCATCGGGAAAAGTTCGTCTCGATAACGAGTACCCGAGCATTTTAGTGTTCGCTCATCTCTAGTCATGATATCTGTTATGCTCCATGCATTCCCTATCCCACGACAAGAAAGCTTTCTGGAAGTGGCAAGATTGGTAGCAAATCCACTACTGCACAATGTTTTGTGCAGGTCTTAAAGCACAGAATGACCATGGTTGGCACATATTTCATAGACTGACGTCGTGCGCCCCTGGTCTAAGGGATCATCTATATTAGGCACATCTGAATACATACATAATAAAACAATGTTTGGGAAGATTTTATTATATTCCTAAAAATACCATAATTTACAATCCCTTGTACTGAGCAAAGACTGTTAATGTCTCTCCCCCTAGTGGTCATAGAATAAGACTGCATAGAAATTTACAAAGAATCATCAAACACGTAAAACTCCTTAAAGGGCACCTACCACCACGATTCTACCTATAAAGCATGAAGCAGGCCAGCGGCTGAGCAGCCCGAGCTCCGAGGCCGGAGCTACTGCGCATGCGTAGTACCCGGCTTGTCGGACGAGGGCGCGCAGCTACGAGGAGCTGTGCGCCGGACACAACGGTAGAGGAGTAATGTGGCTACTGGGGCGTGGAGTAGCCGCCCTGTGTAGCCCCGTGTCGGCTACTCCACGCCCCAGTAGCGCATAACGAAATTTACATATTAGTTCCGTAAAGTGTGCCAAAAGTTAGCGGGGACGTGAGGATTAGCTCTAAAAAGAGCTATCCTCACGTCCCTTACATCCACCTACCACCCGATCTAACTTATAGGTAGAATCGTGGTGGTAGGTTCCCTTTAAGGACGACACAAGAAAAACAAACATATTTTTTTTTGTATACCTATCCCCCTGAAGGATAGCCAAGTCTGGACCCTAAACTACAGCTCTTAAGACTTAATATATATAATTTATTACCGTATATTATATGTATAATTAATATATAATTTAGCTGCAATCCACATAGAAGGGACTGTAATACAATTACTTCCACCCATATTGTTGTCCAGAGGCGGCTGCATATTCACTTGTGCCCAGTTCACACCTGCATACAAGCCTTTACTTCCATCACTAAAACGGTGATAAATGAAGTCCATTAGTGTCGGTTTGCACCACTTCCAGTGACTGACTGTGAGGGGAAGTGGGGAAGATATTTAGAGGGCTGACAGTAAGAAGAAAGAGGGTCGTCTCTTTATAGTTCGCCCCTGACTATTAGCATCATCTATGATACGTGGAATACAGATGACCTACACCTGTTTGAAGAATGCTTAACGGATAACTGCCATAGGGATTGCAGACCGTGCGACCATGACCGGGCCCGCAGCTGTCAATGTTCCCTATAACAACTATGCAGAGGCCCCTGCTAGTAATACTATATACGGCCCAAGCAGACGCTCGATTAAAGTTTTTAAAGGTGGAATAGTTATTATCTGTGTCCTTAAAAGAGGGAGATGTTATTTAAACAGGGTCTGACACAGGCAGGCCCTTCCCCTACCTCCCCTACACACTTCGCTCTCTGACCCAGGAAGGAAACGTGGCTCGTCATGATGTCATTGCGACTTCCCGCAGCAGTAAAAAGAGAATACGGGAGCCGGAGATGGTAAGTAATTTTTTTCAGCTCCCTACATTGTACTGAACAGGGGGCACGGGGGTTGGGCAGCATTGAACATTGGCCACCATGGGACACCTGCTATTAATGGCTACAGTGGGGGCTCCTGTCACTATATTGCCACCTATAAGGCACCTGTGACAATCGGCCACCACAAGGGCTCCTGTGACTAAATTGGCTACTGTGCGGGATCTTCAGAGGAACAAGAGAAAAATACTAAGTTTGTGCTAATAAGGTTGAGACTTGTAGTCTGAAAATTTTTGTGTTGCTAAATCTGCAGAAGAACCTGACATGGTGACCAGGTAGAAGAAGGAAATGAAACGTCACCAGATTCACAGTAAGTGCTGGTATTATCCATGAGCTCACAATTCTGCAGCATCTCCCCTGTGCTGCGTCTCTCTGTTATCTTATCCTATGAGGGGATATACATGGAGACAGTCTTAGGCTACATTCACATGAAAGTGTGCCCATCGTACCATAGCACGGCGGGCACACGGCGGCATCCGGGAGAGGAGGAGGGGTGAGCAGCGCTCATCCCGCCCCTCTCCATAGCAATGTATGGCACACGTGTTCTGCACCATAATGCTCCTGTACAGCGCCGTGAGCCCATTGCCCTCTATGGGGGACGTATATACGTCCCCCATACGGCCGTGTGAATGTAGCCTTATACTGCGCCAGATTTACCATTCAGCATCAGGCACTGTGATACATCTGGTGCAGTATACAGCAGTCTGTCTAATTCTTCCAGGGTTTTGGCCTTGTATATAGTACTCATGGTTATGGTCACTTTACTTTTTGAGTGCTGCCCTTTTTTCCCTTGGTTCTGGTCCAGTAAGCTTCTTGGTTCTGGTTCTGTATCTATGAAGCAGATACATACAATAAAATGCTCATCTGTATTTCATTACTGTCTAGGGGGCACAAAGGGGTAGTAATAATGGGGGACATCACGGTGAAGAACGAGGGGCCCAGGGGACTGTAGTTACGCTACTGCAGAATACCATATAGGAACAAAAGAATAACCAGCCATGTTTAATAACCAGAGACGTAACTTTAGGGGGTGCAGAGGTTGCGATTGCACCTGGACCCAAGAGGCTTAGGGGGCCCTTATGGTGTCACTATAAACCATACATTATAGTCGGGGGCCTGGCACAGACTCTGCACTTGGGCCCATCAGCTTCAGGTTATGCCACTGTTAATAACCTATGATATATTATTATACTCCGGCCTCTCTAACACTGGGATGATACATCGCCGGATGACTCTGAAAACACAACAGATAATTCGGGAATAGCAGTCCGCTGAAATCACTGACAAGAACGTCGCTTCTAATGAGAACAAACATGGCTCCTGACCCGAGCCGCATGACTTCACAAGTCTCAATCATAACCCCCGATAAAGGAAATGTAAAGAGGCAAAATATTGTAGTTATATATAGTCAGATCCTGCCTTAAGATCTCCCAGGGTTAGTGCATTTTCTGGATCACTGCGTGGGATCGGAAGCTTCATGAAGTCATGAGAAATCCTTGCAATGTAGGATTCATGCTGAGGCAGGAAGGTTCATTCACAGTTGGATGCATGCGATGCTCTTCATACAGCACGTTGTTTTCCATATGTCCCCTGTATATACGTATTCTATAGGCACTACTAATATTACAGCAATGCCTAACTCTGCGGTAACTGTCAGCAATGATCAGGCTTACAAAAGACGTTACAAAATATATATCTCGTTGTGGTTTCTGCCCTCTTCCCTTTTTATTTTGTTTGCTTGTTCTGTGGTTTGGCTCCCGGATCTATCTTCTATCTGTACTCCACAGCGGAGGAGGCTTCCTTCTACTCCTAAGGATTTAGTCATGTCCACTGTAGTTACTACAGGCAATCTACATATCAATAATCAAAAACGACATCAAATCCTATCAAAGGAAATATCACAAAATGTTTTAGATTTGCACAAATAGCGCCACCTGCTGTTTTCTTTAAAAAAAAATGTCTTTATCCACCTCAGCATCAAAATACAAAGGTGGACACACACGCTCAGTCTTGTCTCTTGCTCGGCAGCGGCTCCTGGTTTGGTGGTTATGAGGTTTGTGAAGCTGTAGCGTCCTAAGATTGTTGTATGCTCATAGATGGACAGACAAGGGCATAAGTCTGTGTGTCAGAATGGAGCACAGGGGGCGCTAATCTACCATTATTTATCCACAGATATTTGAGGAACAAATTTGGCAATTTCCGTAGAGCAGCCGTCTGCTCCATTCGTCTGACGAAGCAACAAAGTACTTAGGATCCCATCAGACCCCTCGTTTTTGTGATGTGTGGGGGTCTCAGCACTGAGAACCCCAATGATCAGCAAGTTAGGCCCTATCCCTTGGATTTTGTTTGTGGGGAAAACCCCTTTTAACTATTGTAATAGTGATCAAAATCAGGGTAAGTGCAAGACCCTGATAGGGTCACCCATACAGTGCTTACCCTAGTAATGTTTGCATAAAAATGCCAGGTCATGTGACCCGATGACCCTGGGTCATGTGACTCAGGACTTCCTGCGATGTCCCATGTCCAGCTGGCTCCCGAGACAACCCCTTCATCATTACGATACTACTTTATTGATCCCGTAGGAAAAATAGTCTGTACACACAAGAAGAAAACACATGGCGGACAAGGGGTAGTTAGTAGTATTCCTGGAACCTAGGTTTTCGTTAAAAAGTTTTATGGATTTGGGATAGGAGTTGTGGTATCTCATAGTTTGGGGCTTTATTGCAGAGCATACCGACAGAAGCCTCTCCTAAGAGAGACTCCCAGACTATGAGAAATAAGATTAGCTGGTCTTAAGAGACAAAGATTGAACTTTTTAGTGCTCTAGCCATATGTGTGGAGATAACCAGGCGCTGCTCATGACCTGCCAAATACAATACATGGTGGTGGTGGCATCAGGCTATGGGGGCAAGGACAGGACCACTGGTTGTAATGGAAGGAAAGATGTGGCAAAGTACATACATATCCTGGATGATACCTCTTCCAGAGTTCTGGACCTCACACTGGGCCAAAGGTTCTCCATCCAACAAGACAATGACCCTAAGCACACAGCTAAAATAACAAGGCAGAGGCTTCAGAACATCTCTGTGACCATTCCTGACTGGCCCAGCCAGAGTCCGGACCTAAACCCAATTGTAAGAAAATAAGTTTTCCAGGATGGGATATGAAAAACAATTGTCAAGGGAGCTACCTTAAAAGGTAGCTTAAAAAACCCCCATCAAGCATGACCTTCAGGAAGCCTGATGACATGATGCGGGATAAAAAACAAACCAGTATATCTATTCCCAAAGGAACACAGACTCCCAACTGTAGAGAGAACTTTTTCGATGTGGTGGCATCTCTTCAGTACAGCATAGGTCCCAGGCAGCCACATGGAAACAGCGCTGTCTACAGTAGGAAATCAGTTCCTTCTGCAATAGATATACTGGTTTGGTTTTTATCTCGCAACATGTCACTATGCATCCAGAAAGTCATGTTTGATGGCAACAGAGCTGCCTTTCAAGGTAGCTTAGAGGCAAGGTTTTCCTTATAATAATAATAATCTTTATTTATATAGCGCCATCATATTCCGTAGCGCTTTACAAATCGTAGGGGACAAATACAAATATAAAATAAAACATGACAGAGCACAAACAATCGTATGGAACAAGAGGAGTGAGGACCCTGCTCACAAGATCTTACAGTTTATGAGGAGGAGTGGGGAGACACAAGAGGTAAAAGAATATATAATGGTCAAGCCATTCTTCTTAAGGGAATAGAACAAAATATAATAAATGGGATTGCTGTCGCTTGAACCACTCAGCCGTCATCTTATATACCAGGTCCAGGGTGAATGGGACTGCAGAGAAGTCTGGTGCCTGTTGGTTGCTGGATAACAGATGGGAGGACGACACAGGACGGGTTAGTAGAAGAGTTAAAACTTCATGCAGTTAATGAGTGTTATAGGCTTGCCTAAAGAAATGGGTTTTAAGAGCACGTTTGAAACTTTGTTTCTGAGTAAACAAATCTAGCAAGAATTCTTCTAGTCCTAAAATATTATTTGCGGTAACAAAATTAAAGTGAATCAAAGTTGTGAAATAGATGGAAAATGTATCTTGGATAATTTGATATTCATATCATGTGACGTATTATAGACTGCTGCGCTGGGGACATTGCCAAGTCATGAAGGGGTGCAATTCTAGAAAGTATGAACATGTCTTCTGTTATGCCCCTAATTAATACATTTTGCACTATTTGATGTAAATATGTCCACAGTATGTGTCTGATATTGTACCTCACCATTTCTATTTGGATAAGCCCCCTAACCAGACTGAGCCCATAGACAACAAAGGAGCTTCCTCTAGGGAAGGGTTAAACGGGCACTTTTTAAATCTCAAAAGTCATTATTAAGCCTTAAAAATAATCTACACTAGGGTAACACAATCTTGGTGCACCTTGTTGTCCCTCAACATAGTATGGGAATTGGGTGATATTGCAGGGTTCTTCCATAAAAATTCAGCACTGATCTATAACTTTGCGTAACCATGACCTCTAATATTCTGGGAAGAATGCAAATATGTTTTCCAAGGTGTTAAATGGAAAACAATGCCTCCTTTTGCTACCTTGACAGGCAGCCGCCTTAACACCAAGAATGACCTACAAGAAGTCTAAAAACATGATGTGGGATTAAGCCAAACCAGTATATCTATTCCATAAGGAACAGACTCTCACCTGTTGGCAGCACTGTTTCCACCTGGTCGAAAGTGAAGTCTTAGTTGTGATGTTGCAGGGTAACACAGTGACCTTTGGTGAGCTGCAGAGACAAATTTGAAATTCCTGGGGATCAAAGCAAAGTTTGTCTGTGCCCCAACACCAAAAAGACAGATACTCTATTCTCTGCTATTCAAAGTGTATCTGCTTTTCCATAGCTTCAGGCCGCATTTACACGACCATTGTGGGCACGTAAATATATGTCCCCATAGATGCCTATGGTGCCCAAGCTTGTAGAGTGTGCTCACCGTACTGTGCCACTGGTGCAAAAAATTTAGAGTAGACTTTATGTTCGGCTGTGAGCGCTGTTTCCTATGGAGAAGGGAGGGGTTAGCAGCGATCATCCCTCCAGTGCTCGCCCAGCCTTAAACTGTATTAGCAGCCTTCAGAGAAGGAGTGGTATGAGGGCCGTATTGTTATACCGCTCATCTTCAAGGGGCTGCACTAGTAGCCAAAACCCTACATGCACCAGAAAACCACAGCACAATACAAAATACCACCTCAGAAAAGATAACTAACACCCAAGAAACCAAAAAGTGCCCCCAATCCAGGCAATAAACGCAGTGCCCAAACCAGGTAAAACATATTGGAGACCCCAGAAATTAAAATAATAATAATGGAGTCACCCCCCAAAGCATTTATAAGGAAGAACCTTCAAGAGCAGACAAGGGGAAACTCCAGAACAAACTAATAACAATGGAGACCCCCAAGAGCTGATAATAATGAGTGAAAAAATAATTATAATGGAGACCAAAGAGCTGACAGTAATAAGGAAAACCCTCCAGAGCAGACAATAAGTAGATAAATAATATTACTGGAGACCGCAGAGTAGAGTTTGTGCACCACTGCATTGAAGGAAGGTCAGAATCCCGTATCTCCCCTCAAACTGCAATTTTTTCTTTAACAAAATCAGCTATATGTGATCCCTTTAATCTCTTGAGCTCCAAGGAATATGTAGGTTGTGTATCCACTTCTGGTGGTATAATGGCTACTTGACTGTCTCATAGTGGGTGGATCAAGTTGTTTCTGTGCCTTCCGTAAACATAGTCTGTATTACAACTGTGAGACCTGTCATTGCCGCCATTTGATCTTTGCATATGCATGGTACAAGCACACAAAGCCTCATTTCAATTACAAACCTTCATGTAACTACAATAGTAAAAAAGCCATTTAATGAACATCTTGTCAAAAATACATCTGGCCAATAACGTAATCAAGTTTTCCCTTTAATTCTGCTAATTAGTATTATTCCTTAACACAGCGTGCAATCAAGAGTGTAAACAACAGGGAGACATCATTAATATGCCGCGCTGCTCGCAGCCTGTGCTCCACAAATTAGGTGACATATTTCAAAACTTGCTGGCAATTTCTAAGAAGCCATGGGAGGACTTTAAAAGGTATTACTAAGCTATTATGTATTAATAAAAAGGACATTTCGATTTAACGAATTTCCCTTTAATAGTCGGGCCATTAGAGGCTCATTACTATTACAGCTTCTTTTTTACTTTTCTACTTTGCTCCAGTATCTTGACTTTTTCTTGCAATTTTTAAGGTCTCTCATCCACGTTTCCAGGGAACGGTCTGACAACTGTATCACCCCGTAAATCAGGCCGCACTGTCAGTTTGATATCGAGAGGATGTGATTGATAAAATGTGTAGTGCAGTAAAGGTCTCGGTACAGCACTGTCGCTTCGCCAACAGAACATCCAGTCTACTTTATTCTTATTTAGAAGCCCTGCCAGAATAGAACACTGTGATCATTAATATGAGATAAAATCTACAAGGATGTATAAAACTCCCTTTAATCGCGCACTTGGATTCTCTCTTCTTCAACACATATTACATGCTCAGATTTTACACTACCCTGTCACAAGTTTTTTTTTGGTTCATTGTTATATATTAGTTTTGTTCAGCTTTATAATCTGAGATTCGGCTTTGCCCATAAAGAAAAAGTGAAGCTTTGCCTGACCTTCACCTCCGAAAAAAAAAAATGCTGACGTTTTGTGGAATTTAATTTTGTCATGTTTCACTGAAGTAAAGAAAGTTGCATAAAGTTGGAGTAAAGAAGGTTAAAATAAGATGAAGTTGATGAATATTTTAGGGTGGTTTGCACTGGTGGTTTGTGGGTTACTGATTTATAGTCACTTGCTTCTCCTTACTTTTGGATTTGAGAGATATTTGGATGACTGGGATTAGTAGAACTTTTGAAGCACAAGCTAAATTGCAAGTCTGGTTGTTGCAATCAATTTATGATATTTCTGATTTTTTACATGACTTGCTGGAGTACTTAGATATATGATATAGTTTCTCTTTTATTTCTGAATTAAAGGGTGTTCTGGGACTTTTGGCTAACGCCTTGGGGTTAGTCATATCCTTCCCTAAATCAATAGGATTGGACAGCCTTGGGGGTTCTGTTGTGATTTGTCTTATTCTTTCTTGTTAGTTAGCATGCACTAGTGCATTGATGGCAAACCTTTTAGACACCAAGTGCCCAAACTACAACCAAAACCCAGGTATGTTTTGCAAAGTGCCAATGTGACAATTTAAGCAATAACCTATTACTCCCTACTCTCACATGTTTAAATTTTATAGGCACCTGAGGACACATATACAGTAGAAAGAAGGAGAACAAGTTAGGATTATCATTGTAGCTTCCTTCCAGGGTCCTGGGCTGCCTGGGACTGCAAGAGGCCTTGAGTCCTGTCTGGCAAACTCTGTGCTGGGGTGATGGCGTGAGTGCCCATAGAGAGGGCTCTGAGTGCCACCTCTGGCACCCGTGCCATAGGTTTGCCACCATTGCCATAGTTTGTAGTATGCCAAAAGACATGCTAAAGGAGTGGTAATGTAAAAGGTAGGGAGATTTTGGCAACTTATGATGTATCTGAGTTCCAAGAGTAAAGTGGTTGCAATACTATGCTGGTCCCAGACTACTCTTCGTGAAGTTTTTGTAAAACTATGAACTTTGACATCAAAGTTAAAAGTTGCTGTCCTTTTTGTGGTTCTTACGCTGTTTCACAAATTTTGATGGGACAATAATAACCCTACAGCAACATCATAACTTGGGCAAAGATAGGGAGAGTTTTATAGGTGTTACCTGACTTAATGGTCCCTCCAGAGCATCACTTTTTGACGTGATTCATCTGGACATCTCAGATTTTTTCATATACTTGATATGAATGTAACATCTGTGCCCTTCGGCATCCTCTGGTAATATGGTATGGCACTGTGGATTATTATTTTGTACTTATTTTACATTGTGTCTTGCCCTAGTCTGAACTCTGCTCTATTTCACTCCTGGCCATCATAATTGAATTCCACCACACCTGTCTGTCTCCTGAAGATTTTGTTCTTGGCTGAACATAATTAATCTGGTTGTGATGGAAAGATTCTTTCTCCACTCACATTTCTCCCCTGCTGGTATGTTTTCTGTTTGTTTTAGATGCTAGGAGAGTTGGTCCAAGCACACCTGGTTTATTTGCCCTCTTCCTACTACTTACTATAAGTCATTTCTTTAGCTTGCTAGAGAATTGTGTACTCCTTTGTTTTTTCTGTCCTCATCTCTTTTTTGACTGCTTAACTCTTTTCCTGTTCTACATAGTCCTCTTTGTTTTTACCTCTCTGTTTTTGTCTCTGTGTTCTTACTATGGAGTAATAAGGGAACATCGCTTAGTTGTTGGCTACTATCGAGGGTAGGGTCGGCAAGTAGTTTAGGGCTCACCATCTACATCTTCCCTTACTTTCCTTGGTTGTACTTTACCTGTAAGCATCATTACACAAGATGAACATAATTAAGCCCATCTTTAAGGTGCTCATGCATCAAAATACTTTTATTCCCTCCGATTATAGTTGGTACCAGTACAGTTTCAACAAAGGAAGTTAAATTAAAGGGGTATTCCAGGAATAAGCATAATTCATATGCAAAATATAAGCTAATGTGTAATTAGTAGTTATTTAAAATTCTGCTCCCCTTAACAGAAAAATGCTGGTGACATACTGTAGACTGTAATGAAGAATTAAAATGCTACCGGCCCTTTAATCAGTCCGTTAATTTCCTCTGCACGCTCCGTCGCAGAACAGAAGATGGCCGCTGGTCACATGTCCACATCACATGTCTTGTACCTGCCTGGGCAGGTCATGTGATCACCACTAAGTTTGGCTGTAGTCAGTTGGTTGCAGTGCATCCAGTATGGCCAGTGTTTTGGTGATGGCAGTTACACATCATTACTATGGTAACAGTGCAAGAAAACCTGTTAGATCACCACTGGGAGCAGAGCATAAGAGGGAGGAGGAGGAGTCACTGAGAACTAAAGGATCTTGGGACTTGTATTTTCCAGTGGTGGCCATCTTGGTGATAACTCCACCTACTTTAGAGAGGCCATAAATTTTGTAAATCATAAAATCAAACTACTTAAGCTCCATTTTGTGACTAATGACATTGAGTATTGTTGTACTCATTTATTTATATCATCATGGGTTTTTGTGTCAGACATTCATATTCCCGGAATATCCCTTTAAGTTCGTTCACCTTAAACCAACAAGACAAAAGGGATTTGATTTTTATTTTCTTTTTTTGGTAAAAGCATTTGTTTGCTCCTCTAGCTATTCACATGTTTTTGTAAGCTGCGAAAAATGTATTTTAGTAAAGGCAATATCTAAGCATCATTTTTGAATTTGGATGATTTGTTGTGAGAAGGGACGAAAAAAAATTAAAGAATCTGAATAAATTTTAATGACCCAGTTCGTATAAATAAGTGATGCTTCCTTCAAGCTGTCATTTTCCAACGCATTTTTACAGCCTTTTGGTGTACGTGTAGCTACTTTTATCAAGATCTAATCTGTCACAGTGGATTTAAAGTGTAGGTTTACCTTTGGTGTAGAGTACTTTTATTGAAATAGGATTGCATTATCAGCAATAAGCGCCGAAGTTCCTTGCTGCTCAACCGGCAGGAGATGTAGGCTTTTCTACATGTGTAAATTGCATATTCAGCTGCGGACCTGTAGGATAATAGCGAAGAAAGCAACAATATAAAAGTATATATTGAAAAATCACTACAATAATCATTACATGCCCCCTTTAGATACATGGGGTAAACCCTGTATTTACTAGAAAACATCAGCCATTTGTGAATAATCCTTTTAGTTATTGGCTGTTTTATCTTCCCTGAAATACTATTATTAGATCAGACTTCTTGCAAATGAATGTGTGTGGGCAAAAAAAAAATCCAATCTTACATGCTGACTATAAATGATTTCACATCTTAAGGCTGCATTTACACGACTGGTGCCCGCCGTACCGGAGCACGGCGGGCACACGGCAGCGTGCTCCTGCTCACCCCGCCCCTCTCCATAGGGATACATGTGCGGCACCGTACCGCTCCCGTAGGGCGCCGCACGCCCATTGCCGTCTAAGGGGGACGTATATACGGCCGACGTATATACGGCCGATATACATCCCCCATAGACGGCAATGGGCGTGCGGCGCCCTACGGGAGCGGTACGGTGCCGCACACGTGCGGCCCCGTACTGCTCCGTGCCCCGTGAAAAAATAGGACATGTCCTATTTTTTCAGGGCATACGGCGCCGTGCGCCATATATCCCTATGGAGAGGGGCGGGGTGAGCAGCGCTCTCCCCCTCTCCCCGCACGCTGCCGTGTGCCCGCCGTGCTACGGTACGGCGGGCACCAGTCGTGTAAATGCAGCCTTAAGATGTGAAATCATTTATAGTCAGCATGTAAGATTGGATTTTTTTTTTGCCCACACACATTCATTTGCAAGAAGTCTGATCTAATAATAGTATTTCAGGGAAAATAAAACAGCCAATAACTAAAAGGATTATTCACAAATGGCTGATGTTTTCTAGTAAATACAGGGTTTACCCCATGTATCTAAAGGGGGCATGTAATGATTATTGTAGTGATTTTTCAATATATACTTTTATATTGTTGCTTTCTTCGCTATTATCCTACAGGTCCGCAGCTGAATATGCAATTTACACATGTAGAAAAGCCTACATCTCCTGCCGGTTGAGCAGCAAGGAACTTCGGCGCTTATTGCTGATAATGCAATCCTATTTCAATAAAAGTACTCTACACCAAAGGTAAACCTACACTTTAAATCCACTGTGACAGATTAGATCTTGATAAAAGTAGCTACACGTACACCAAAAGGCTGTAAAAATGCGTTGGAAAATGACAGCTTGAAGGAAGCATCACTTATTTATACGAACTGGGTCATTAAAATTTATTCAGATTCTTTAATTTTTTTTCGTCCCTTCTCACAACAAATCATCCAAATTCAAAAATGATGCTTAGATATTGCCTTTACTAAAATACATTTTTCGCAGCTTACAAAAACATGTGAATAGCTAGAGGAGCAAACAAATGCTTTTACCAAAAAAAGAAAATAAAAATCAAATCCCTTTTGTCTTGTTGGTTTAAGGTGAGCGAACTTAATGGGATATTCCGGGAATATGAATGTCTGACACAAAAACCCATGATGATATAAATGAGTACAACAATACTCAATGTCATTAGTCACAAAATGGATCTTAAGTAGTTTGATTTTATGATTTACAAAATTTATGGCCTCTCTAAAGTAGGTGGAGTTATCACCAAGATGGCCACCACTGGAAAATACAAGTCACAAGATCCTTAAGTTCTCAGTGACTCCTCCTCCTCCCTCTTATGCTCTGCTCCCAGTGGTGATCTAACAGGTTTTCTTGCACTGTTACCATAGTAATGATGTGTAACTGCCATCACCAAAACACTGGCCATACTGGATGCACTGCAACCAACTGACTACAGCCAAACTTAGTGGTGATCACATGACCTGCCCAGGCAGGTACAAGACATGTGATGTGGACATGTGACCAGCGGCCATCTTCTGTTCTGCGACGGAGCGCGCGGAGGAAATTAACGGACTGATTAAAGGGCCGGTAGCATTTTAATTCTTCATTACAGTCTACAGTATGTCACCAGCATTTTTCTGTTAAGGGGAGCAGAATTTTAAATAACTACTAATTAAACATTAGCTTATATTTTGCATATGAATTATGCTTATTCCTGGAATACCCCTTTAATTTAACTTCCTTTGTTGAAACTGTACTGGTACCAACTATAATCGGAGGGAATAAAAGTATTTTGATGCATGAGCACCTTAAAGATGGGCTTAATTATGTTCATCTTGTGTAATGATGCTTACAGGTAAAGTACAACCAAGGAAAGTAAGGGAAGATGTAGATGGTGAGCCCTAAACTACTTGCCGACCCTACCCTCGATAGTAGCCAACAACTAAGCGATGTTCCCTTATTACTCCATAGTAAGAACACAGAGACAAAAACAGAGAGGTAAAAACAAAGAGGACTATGTAGAACAGGAAAAGAGTTAAGCAGTCAAAAAAGAGATGAGGACAGAAAAAACAAAGGAGTACACAATTCTCTAGCAAGCTAAAGAAATGACTTATAGTAAGTAGTAGGAAGAGGGCAAATAAACCAGGTGTGCTTGGACCAACTCTCCTAGCATCTAAAACAAACAGAAAACATACCAGCAGGGGAGAAATGTGAGTGGAGAAAGAATCTTTCCATCACAACCAGATTAATTATGTTCAGCCAAGAACAAAATCTGCAGGAGACAGACAGGTGTGGTGGAATTCAATTATAATGGCCAGGAGTGAAATAGAGCAGAGTTCAGACTAGGGCAAGACACAATGTAAAATAAGTACAAAATAATAATCCACAGTGCCATACCATATTACCAGAGGATGCCGAAGGGCACAGATGTTACATTCATATCAAGTATATGAAAAAATCTGAGATGTCCAGATGAATCAGGTCAAAAAGTGATGCTCTGGAGGGACCATTAAGTCAGGTAACACCTATATTAACTCTCCCTATCTTTGCCCAAGTTATGATGTTGCTGTAGGGTTATTATTGTCCCATCAAAATTTGTGAAACAGCGAAAGAACCACAAAAAGGACAGCCACTTTTAACTTTGATGTCAAAGTTCATAGTTTTACAAAAACTTCACGAAGAGTAGTCTGGGACCAGCATAGTATTGCAACCACTTTACTCTTGGAACTCAGATACATCATAAGTTGCCAAAATCTCCCTACCTTTTACATTACCACTCCTTTAGCATGTCTTTTGGCATACTACAAACTATGGCAATGGTGGCAAACCTATGGCACGGGTGCCAGAGGTGGCACTCAGAGCCCTCTCTATGGGCACCCACGCCATCACCCCAGCACAGAGTTTGCCAGACAGGACTCAAGGCCTCTTGCAGTCCCAGGCAGCCCAGGACCCTGGAAGGAAGCTACAATGATAATCCTAACTTGTTCTCCTTCTTTCTACTGTATGTGTGTCCTCAGGTGCCTATAAAATTTAAACATGTGACAGAGTAGGGAGTAATAGGTTATTGCTTAAATTGTCACATTGGCACTTTGCAAAACATACCTGGGTTTTGGTTGTAGTTTGGGCACTTGGTGTCTAAAAGGTTTGCCATCACTGCACTAGTGCATGCTAACTAACAAGAAATCACAACAGAACCCCCAAGGCTGTCCAATCCTATTGATTTAGGGAAGGATATGACTAACCCCGAGGCGTTAGCCAAAAGTCCCAGAACACCCTTTAATTCAGAAATAAAAGAGAAACTATATCATATATCTAAGTACTCCAGCAAGTCATGTAAAAAATCAGAAATATCATAAATTGATTGCAACAACCAGACTTGCAATTTTGCTTGTGCTTCAAAAGTTCTACTAATCCCAGTCATCCAAATATCTCTCAAATCCAAAAGTAAGGAGAAGCAAGTGACTATAAATCAGTAACCCACAAACCACCAGTGCAAACCACCCTAAAATATTCATCAACTTCATCTTATTTTAACCTTTTTTACTCCAACTTTATGCAACTTTCTTTACTTCAGTGAAACATGACAAAATTAAATTCCACAAAACGTGGAGCATTTTTTTTTCGGAGGTGAAGGTCAGGCAAAGCTTCACTTTTTCTTTTTGGGCAAAGCTGAATCTCAGATTATAAAGCTGAACAAAACTAATATATAACAATGAACCAAAAAAAAACTTGTGACAGGGAAGTGTAAAATCTGAGCATGTAATATGTGTTGAGGAAGAGAGAATCCAAGTGCGCGATTAAAGGGAGTTTTATACATCCTTGTAGATTTTATCTCATATTAATGATCACAGTGTTCTATTCTGGCAGGGCTTCTACATAAGAATAAAGTAGACTGGATGTTCTGTTGGCGAAGCGACAGTGCTGTACCGAGACCTTTACTGCACTACACATTTTATCAATCACATCCTCTCGATATCAAACTGACAGTGTGGCCTGATTTACGGGGTGATACAGTTGTCACACCGTTCCCTGGAAACGCGGATGAGGGACCTTAAAAATTGCAAGAAAAAGTCAAGATACTGGAGCAAAGTAGAAAAGTAAAAAAAGAAGCTGTAATAGTAATGAGCCTCTAATGTCCCGACGATCAGAGGCAAATCTGTAAAATCGAAATGTCCTTTTTATTAATACATAATAGCTTAGTAATACCTTTTAAAGTCCTCCCATGGCTTCTTAGAAATTGCCAGCAAGTTTTGAAATATGTCACCTAATTTGTGGAGCACAGGCTTCGAGCAGCGCGGCATATTAATGATGTCTCCCTGTTGTTTACACTCTTGATTGCACGCTGTGTTAAGGAATAATACTAATTAGCAGAATTAAAGGGAAAACTTGATTACGTTATTGGCCAGATGTATTTTTGACAAGATGTTCATTAAATGGCTTTTTTACTATTGTAGTTACATGAAGGTTTGTAATTGAAATGAGGCTTTGTGTGCTTGTACCATGCATATGCAAAGATCAAATAAAAAAAAAAAAAAAAAAAACCTGGTTTTACCAAAGTTCACAGGCAGCAAAACTTAAAAAAAAAAAAAGTTGTAGATATGAAATTGTGAGGACGCACTGACAACAGGGAATTCATATCAGAGCGAATTGAACAAAAATATGTATACTGTATATACTCTAGTATTTTTTTTTGCTGAAACACACACACACACACACCTCTATTCACCTTTCCTATGCCCCCTGCAGGTCCTCTTCCATCTTCAGCTCAGGCAATCAGCTGATGTCATGGTGTGGGAAGACTGAGCCGGAGCTGAAGATGGAAGGGGACCTGCAGGACGCATCGGAAAGGGTAGTGTAATTTTTTTTTTTTGGGGCAGGGGGCTAGTGTCACTAGCAATATGAGGGGGCATGTGTTGGCTGGCTATACACTGGGGGCAGTGGGCTACTGGCTATATACTAGTGGCATGTGACCAAAGCATTTCCCACCCTCAGCTTATACTCGAATCAATAGGTTTTGGCAGCTTTTGGTGGTAAAATTAGGCGTCTCTGCTTATTTACCTGGGTCGGCATATAAGTGTGCGTGCGTGTATAACACACCTTAATGGAAGAATTTCAGTTCTGTCCTTCATGTAAATTTTAGAAGAACAAACCCTATAAGGATGCCTTCAGCTTGGCTTATAATTGACTTGATTAAACAGACCAACACACATTTTTATTTCTTGTATCCTTTATTAAAAAATACTGCTGTACATTGCAGCATTATACAGAGCTTTGTGGATGAGGGTTATTATTTTAAACTGTATTCGAAAGGAGACTGGCAGCCAGTGCAGCGACTGGCATGAACTGGAGGCATCCGTGTAGCGTTTAGTCTGAAAGACGAGCCTGGCTGCTGCATTAAGAATTCCTTATCCCACAGGTTGGCCACTCATTTACATAAACTGCCCATGTGGCTTGTAGATAATCACTGAACTCTTAGTTTACATCTGTTGAATAGGAGGAGCTGTAGCAGTGGAGTTATGACTCTCACCCTGCTCCCTCCTGCAGTGCCTGCAAGTAAGGACGGCCTAGAGCAGCAAGAGGAAGCTATATGTATAAGCAGAGGGCAGCATGGGGAGAACAGGGAAAGGCTGAAGCTCTTAAAAGGAGGCAAAGACACAGGAACATATACATGCAGAGACCTGTCTGATTGAAGACTTTTATTGAAAGGCGGCCAACCCCTTTAACAGAATTGGTTTTCAAGCAAAGCTCAACTTTGAATTTGCATTGCGGATGTCATCCGTCCAATTCCGGATGTTAACTCTGCCTTGTAAAAATTCCTGTCTTCCCTCCAGTGCCAAACTAACTGGGTCAACATTCAAAAAAAAAAAAAAAAAATTCCAAGCCCCAATTAAACCAAAAAAAAAAAAAAGCTGTATATATGAAATTGTGAGGACCCACTGACATAAGGAACTCATATCAGAGCGAATTGAACAATAATATGTACACTGTATATACTCTAGTATTAGAGTTTTTTTTTGTGCTGTTTTTTAGTATAAAGCCAAGAGCCCCAAGCCCCTAGCCTTAATCACAACTCTAATTACAATAGACACTAGCCCAAAAAAAAAAGCCACACCTCTGTATTCACCCTTCCTATGCCCCCTGCAGGTCCTCTTCCACCTTCAGCTCCGGCTCAGTCTTCCCACACCATAACGTCAGCCGATTGCCTGAGCTGAAGACAGAAGGGGACCTGCAGGACGCATCGGAAAGGGGAGTGCAATTTTTTTTTTTGGGCAGGGGGCTAGTGTCACTAGCAATATGAGTGGGCATGTGTTGGCTGGCTATACACTAGGGGCAGTGGGCTACTGGCTATATACTAGGCGGCATGTGACCAATGCATTTCCCACCCTTGGCTTATAGTAGAGTCAATAAGTTTCCCCAGTTTTTTTAGTGTTTAAAGTACATACATATAAAGCAGAGGCACCTAATTTTAAGTGTAAAAATATATACATACACACGTGTAGAAGCCGAGTTTTTCAGCACAAAAAAAAAAAAATTTACACACACACACAAAAAAAACCCACTTACATACTCACCCTCCGGCGGCCCCGATAACATGTCCGCTTCCTGCCGCCTGTTACAGAAGAAAGAAGAGGAGCAGGCTGTATGCTACAGGGGGAAGTTGTGACCAATGCATCACCCACCCTCGGCTTCTACTCAAGTCAATAGGTTTTCACAGTTTTTGGTGCCAAAATTAGGGGTCTCGGCTTATACTCTAGACACACACACAAATTTTAGAAGAACAAACCCTGTAAGGGTACCTTCAGCTCGGCTTATAATTGACTTGATTAAACAGACCAACACACATTTTTATTCTTGTATCCTTTATTAAAAAATACTGCTGTACATGTGAAAACCAAATAGGGGGGGGAACAAAAAGGAAAAAAAAAAAAAAGTGTAAAGCATTAGGGGGATCATGACACTGGAACATACAGGTCTGACAATACAGGATTCACTTCAGGGCAAGTAAAAATCTGTACCATTTATTCATCTATTACATGTGTAAGAGGTGGAGAGGACGCCATTCGTTTCCCTGTGCTTTTATTTCTGCAGAAAGAGGACCACGATCCTGCTTCCTAATGTATAGTGTGGAGGAGACATGCCAAGGATTAAAAAAAAAAAAAAAAAACACACACAACATTTAAAAACCTAGGCGCATGCAGCCATGACCATTTCCTTAATTTTTTTTTTAGTTTTTATTTTGTATTTTTTAACCAAATCCTGAGACTTAATGGCCCATTTATAAAGGAGAAAAGCCTGGGCCCCTCCCACAAACCCAAAAAATATTTTGCTGGTCTATATAAAAAAAAAAAAAAAAAAAAAAACAAAAACTGAAAGCCCTGATTCCCCTCATTCAAACCTCCAAAAATATTGGTCCCCAAAAATCTACATCATGATCCCCTCATGCCAAGCAATACTTGAAGCAGATAGGATTTCCGCACCTTCCAGTATTGATGGTTAAAAAAAATATATATATCCCATCGTGGGTGGCGTTGACACAGGAAACTATACTTGCAGGGCCATCAACTCAAAGGGAGAAAAAAAAAAAATTCCGCTTATAAATTAAGCATATTTTTCTAGAATACAAGCACTTCTGTACAAAAAAAAAAAAAAAAAAAAAAAAATTTTAAAAAAAAAAAAAACGTTTTTTCCTTTTTCTTTTTTCCTTAAGTGACTGATAAAAATATATTCTCACGTGGATTGCCATTAACAAAGTTTCGGTAGTGGGGGAAAGTTAACAATTTTCGTCTGATAAAAGGAGGAGAAAAGTAATACAACATATAGTCGTGTATGAAATAACATCTGCTTGTGTAAGTGTATATACGGTGGGGGCTTTGCTCCAGGCACAATGAGGCGCAATGAAACAACTTTCCAAAAATTGCTGTGCACCCCTGACATGTAAAGCCGAGACTCCCTGCACACAAAGTTATGTCCACGTGCTACACATTTCACTCTACAGGTAGGACATGAACAGACGCTCATCTAAGGCGCTCAAGTCAACCAAGCACCAACCACTGATGGGAGAAAAGAATGGGACCAGCTCCCATCGGTGCAGCCAGGGAAGTCTCCAATGGATAACAGGTCCCATGTTTTTTGGCCAGAGAAGGAGCACGTTTGTGTGCAGGTAGGCCGAGCTACACAAGTACTTCACTTCTACCCGTGATGGATCGTTGTCCATTCCTAGAAAGCCGTGCATCACCGTCCCAAAGTTCTAGGTGGGGTTGAAGACACCCAGACGCCACATGGACCGAGAGGCTCATACATGTGACAATATGTCGCAGTCAGACTATGGCGACTTCACCGTAAAACACGTATCCCATACTCAAATCAGCATAAAACATTAGTCTCTTGAAATCCACGATGCTGCAAATTTAGGTCTTCAGACACATGGACGGCGTTGGTTTTCCTGGACTGAACGTGACAGCACTGGAAAGTCTATGGGGGAGATTGAAGCAGAACTGTTCTACTTGCTCAGGGCTACCAATCAGAGCTCAGATTTCCTTTAAAGACTGCTGTAGGAAAATGAAAGCCGAGCCCTGATTGGTTGTTAGAGTAACAAGAAGAGTTCCTGTTCTCATCCAAATAAGAGGTCCTGAAAGTAAAAAAAAAAAAAAAAATATCCAAGAAACAAAAAACACATTTTGGACAGTAGAGAAGCACAGGCCACTTCTCCAAATACACATGAGAATCATTAAAAAACTGAACCCGATGATGCTCCACAAAAGTCTTGCAAGTTTTTTTTTTTGTTTTTTTTTAAACTTTTTTTTTTTTTCTTTTAATTTCTCATACTTTATATTCCAGGGAATAGAATAACTCAGGTGCGGAGGGGGCGTTATTAAAATATATCCATATTAAGTGCCAAGAGTTGATACAGTCCATTATCCAAGAGGTTTGGCAGTCTTTAATAAAGGCTTCATTTTTTTTTTTTCCATTTTTTTTAATACACCATTTCACTGAACGGTGCCTCAGATTTTATGCTCAAAATATGAAGGATTCGGGGAACTGAGGGGTTGGAGTAATTAAGAAAAAAACACTTTCAGCAAAAGTTTCTTGATCGGTGCCAAAAGTCTGGCCCTAGCAATTAAACAGTGTCTCCATATCCAGTGTAACATACCCTTGTGAAGATGTGGGTTTTTTTGCCTTCCCTCCCCCCCACCTCCCCAGGCATGACGACCGATAAAAAGGGGTTGGTAGGTTTTCCCTGAAAAAATTGTGACTTACCATGGAGGGAAAAAAAAAAAAGTATATATAATAAAGACGATCGGAAACTTTTGCATAAGCTGAAAAATTGTCTATACAACAGGCGGCGGCTGGTTGTGTTTTCATTTTATTTTTTTTGTACAAGTTAGAAAAATAAATTGAAGCGCCTTAAAGTGTTGTAATCGTGCACGGTGACAAACACCTCTTTGATGGTTTAGGTACGTAGATGCCTTCACAAACCGGTAGGACTAAGCTTTGCATACAGAACAAATTCTATGAAGGCAAAAATAAAATTGTAAAAAAAAAAAAATTGCAGTTACTATGGATCAGATCCGCTATCAGGACACCTACTCACAATTATCCACATTGGTGAAGACGACACGGAGGCCCGGAATAAAAAAAGAAAGAAAGAAAAAAAAAAATTCCCTTAAATGTCAGAAGAGGCTTCAAATTAAAAAGTAGTGCATACAAGTGGAGGGGAGGAGAAAAGAAAAAAAAAAAAAAAAAAAAGAAAGTAAGTGGGAACATCCATGGCGTTCCAAGATTTAAAATGGAAAATAATAATTCTTCACAGAAAAAGCCTCCGAGCTGGCGGTGAACTGACACGATGCGTTGTGTGTTTTCCCTTCAAGTAACAGTGTACCTGACCGAAGTGCAAGCAGCTTCTGCTCATCTCCTCTTTTGATTCCCGATAGTGAAATGAGATGACAATGACAACTCAGCTGTAGTGCAAAATTTGCTCTCGGTTTAGTTCCTCAGCAATGTCCTGCATGCTCGCAGCAAATACTACAACTGACCGTTCGCCGCCGCTACCAGTTCTTGGAAAGTATTCTCAAAGCAGCGTTTTAGATCACTGTAAGTCACCACCAGGACGCTCTTCTCATCCCGGGATATGAGGCTGATCTTCTCGGGCACGCCAGCGTCTAACTGCAGAGAGAACACAAGAAGCGATAAGGCCACAAAGTGACGCTAAATCGGAATGTTATGGTGGAACGTGCACGTTGTGTCTGGATGGACTTGCTTCTAGATTTTACCAACAGAAAAAGGGGAGGTGCTGGGCAGCGTCCTCGCCCTTGCTCCTCTGTATCTCTGACCCACCAGGTATAGTTTACTACTCCCTTTTGTGCGCTCCCTATATATGCATTGCTGTGTTTGCCACATGACTCGCTTCTGATGTAATTGCACTTTTGGCCATGCACTAAGCACTTTAAACGTTTCCAATGTATTGTAAGCCATTGTGTGCCCGCTGCCCAGCACCCATATCACACTACCCTATTGTCATGTTCTATTTTTAAAGTGATTTCAATAAACTTTTGCATTTTTATTATGATCCTTGCTCAAATCCCTTTTTCTGTTGGTACTGATTTCTGAGCATTTCTTACAGCTTATGTGTCCTTTTCGTATTGCATTGCGCAAGGTTACGTACATGTGCATGGTCCATTGGCAGTTATAGGTTTTGTGTTGCTTCTAGATTTTAGTTCATGTTCAGTGTGTAGGTCAGCAGCGAGCGTGTCCATAGACATATCCTGGCAATGGATGAAAATGTGCCAATCCGAGATGTATATGTCAGCAGAGGCCATGGCGGAGGGATGTTTGGAATCCATCCGTGGCCCCCACCGAACATATGCCATGTTTCCACAGCGATTTAAACCCTCAACACAAAAGGGTCCTTATTTGGATAGACATCCAGAAAGCGAATTAGCTTGCTGCTGATCACTGCTCCCAAGGGGTAGAGACTGAACCAGAGGACGATCCCACTGTGTGAGCATATAGTAGGATCTCCTGCGATTCCAAAATCCTTACGGTGGAGGGAATTAAAATGATGCCACTTACCGAATTCAGTGGTAATGTCTACACATAGGCAGGTTACTATGGAGGTCAGTGCATGTGCTGTGTCACACCATGCGGTAAGGGAGCTGCAGGAACCAGCACATGGCCTCTAGTGTATGTATACATTATCCTCCAGGTTTGTTGAGGCAGGCATAATAATGTTTTAGACCCCTACCTCAATCATTTAATAGCTCAGAAAGACTCCCCATAAACACACCCAGGAGCCAGCGCACACACACACACACACACATTACCTTGTTAAGACAAGACACAATATGACTGAGGTCAATCCAGGGAGTGCCCGCTTCTGTTACTTGATGGAAAATATGATCCCGAAAGAGTTTTAGCAAATACCTGTCCCCAGTTTCTGACCAGGATGGGTCTTTTTGAAATCTAAAAATGAAAGAGGGAAATGAATACCTCTACTATGAAATAAATAAAATGTACTAAAACACATGCCAAGGGAACTTGAGGGTTGGATGACAAACTGAGTCATTAGAAATGGATTGGTCCGGTCTCCAATCCACAAGGACAAAAACAAAGTTTGTGTGTAGGGACCACACAATAGCATATGCTAAATTTAGGGCAATTATGCCCAACACAATACAATACAAGATTTCACTAGAAGTCAAGAGGAATAATTATAATAAATTGTCCACAACTTACTCTGGTCTCTCATTTATTGTTCCCAATTTGGCCAAGAGTCTGAACAATCGTCCGTTCTGGACCTCCTGCAGAGAGATAAAATGTGTTCAGGGTTAAAGATCTTATTCATTGGGGAAATAACTTCTGCAGACTGCAACCAGTTATGTGCTCAAGTTTAAAGAGAACCCGTCACCAGGAATGTAATCCTTAGCTGGCGACAGTTTACGATCGCCTTGGTCAGCATTCCGAATCATTTTAGTACTTTATACAAGTTAAACTCACATTACCTGGCTCCCTGCCAGCAGTCCTGGGTCAGCTTCAGCCTCCATGTGTCTCCTCTCCTCCACAGTCATGCAGCTCCCTTCCTGAGCGTGGAGGAGATGAGACAGACACCGGCTGCAGCTTCCCAAGGACTCACCAGGAGCCAGGTAATGCAAATTAAACAGAGGTATTCCCATTTCAGCAAAATTAATATTATTTGTATTATAAAAAGTTATACAATTTTCCAATATACTTTCTGTATCAATTCCTCGCGGTTTTCTAGATTGTTGTACTGCTATAGAAAGCTTCATTTTTTTTTTTTACTTTCAGTGGACAGAAATCTGACCATTGTTACACAGGTGCACAGCTTGTTATATCAGAGCTGTGCACCTGTGTGACCAAAAGGACAATAAGCAGAGATATAGAAAAACCATGAGGAATTGGTAAAGAAAGTATATTGGAAAACTGTACAACTTTCTATAAGATAAACAACACTCATTTGCTGAATTGTCCATTTAAAGTACTAAATAGATTCAGAATGCTGACATAGGCATCATTAATATCAGCATAGCACAGGCTATTGGAACCTGCACCAGCTAAAGATTACATTCCTGGTGAAAGGTTCTCTTTAATAGACCAAATCTAAAAAAAAAAAAATATAAGTATTTTTTCGTAAATTAGGAACCTGAACTACACTTGAAGACCATTGGAAATTTTCGTCCAGAGTTTAAGCCAAAGCCAGAAGATCAGTCATCAGGCAGGACACATACAGGTCCTTTCCCTAATTTCCAAACTTTAATACATTCTCTAGCTTCAGCCCAAAATCCAGCATGTACAATAGAAGCGGTGATTCTGGCATACCTTTGCCAGGTCTTCCTCTATGATGTCGTTCCGCATCTGGGCAGCATCCAGCTGAGTGTAAAATCTAGCACCGATCATTGGCATGATGTCGTTGACGCTACGCAGCCGGTTTTGGTCTGTCAGCAGATATCTATAAGATACATAATACATTCTAAATTACATGTATAGGTTATACACAAAGGCAACTTTACTTGACCTCTATAGATTTGTTTTTACTGCATTATACGGTTAACCACCAGTGCATTTCTGGAGTCTTAGGGGTGCAAAAGGATGGGACAGGCAGCTGGAACGGAGAAGTGCGAGTATTACCACTCCCTATTCTGCAGGGTGTTCTGAGCTTTACTAAAATGTTACTCACAGGGTGGCGCTCTAACCATGTAATACACTTCATAATCTTACAGTCCAGGGTCTATAACTTCAGCACCAAAAAGAAGAAATAACCTCTTATCTAAAATATGGTATGTGGCTTTGCCTCCTACTCTTTGAAACTGGAGGTTTATACGAGCTGAAATGGGGAACTTCATGAAAAAGTTCTACTTCCCCTTCTAAAAATTTCCATCCAGAAGCCAATATTTACAGTCGTGTCCTGGCGGCACAGATTAGATGGCATCTCCTCTGTAGAACACAAGGTCCAGATGGGGTTTACTACATACAAACATACTACTGCGCATATACAGCAAGAACTATTGTCATAGAGAAACTGCTGCCAATCCTCCATAACCACGAAGTGTGGGGCTCACTACAGCTTTACGTTTCCAAAATTGTAGTTTGGCAAGTGGCGTCTTACAAACAACATCCATACGAAAGGAGGACAAGGAAGGTTACAGGAGTCGGCCTTACAAGATGAGATTTTTTAGGTCGGACGAGTAGTTGATGTTCACAAGTTCAATTGCTTTTTGCAGATTTTCCCGCTGGATTCCTGCCAAGGAGTTGCAAGACAACGCCAACACAACTTTTCCCAAGGAGATCAGATCTGCTTGCTAAAATCAGAGAAATAAGTAGGGAAAATAAAAAAGTAGTTTATATAAGGCACATTAAAATACATATGTAATAATGAGCAAATGTGTACAAAGAGTACAGATAAATTTAAAGTGGTATGTTATGGAAAACAGTACATCAATCTGCTATGCTCTATAACATGCTGCCTGCAGATAGGACACTGTACAATCTGCTCAGCTCATCCTGCTCTATAACATGCTGCCTGCAGATAGGACACTGTACAATCTGCTCAGCTCATCCTGCTCTATAACATGCTGCCTGCAGACCAGATAGCATAGACAAAATTAATGAGGTCCATTAGGCAGTACTGGCAAGAAACGCACTTATTATAAAGGCTGGATTCACATGCCTATTTACTGCTATGGGATTTCTAACCAGGTGTCTTAACATTAAACATACAAATTTATATGCAATTACCTGGTATTGGGGCATTAGGGCTACAGGATTGCTCTGACTGCCATCGTAGGTTAAAACATCATAAATTCCAGAACAGTTGACATGCAGCCTGAAATAAACACAAGTGAATAAAAAAAAAAAAAAAAAGTAGAGACTAGATGCGTAATACGTTGTGACTATATAAGTAGTAAGCATAAAAGCCTCCATTCTAGAGCTGTAACTGAAGAATAAGTCTAATAGTCTAGAAATACAGACAATGAATTCAAGGAATTTACCGCAGTCTAAGGGCTCTACGCGAACATGAGCATCCCTGCTATACATGACGTATGGTGGTCTGATCGCATGGGCTGCACATGGTGCAGCGGACAGGAGACCATATAGAAATATAATGCAGGGACATTCCCTCTGCCGGCCAAATAGCCTCACCTGAGCGATATTAATATTACACTGCTGGCCTGGCTGTTCAGCCGGCAGAGGGAACGTCATATTTCTACATTAGACTTCTAAATTGGACTCCCGTCCACTGCACACATTTGTTTGCAAGAGCCCCAACACTGAGTGATCAAAGGACAGAATATAAGCAGGATAAAACATAGGAGGTAACATTTTGCATGGCGGCAACCTGAAAATTATCAGAGGTAAAATGATTACGATACCTTGTTTTACCAGTGATTAGAATCTTTGTCGGATCCATTACACGACAGGCGAGGCCGGCGGTGTGGATGGTTCTCAGTGCGGAGCTGAGCTGGACAATGTAAGCCCAAATGAGGGACTCAGGTAACAATCCTGCATGTTGACGGGGCAGGGGACCATCATTATGGCCTAAAATATACAAAGTTAGAGAAAAGAATTCCAATATCACAACATTTTTTCTGCCATACAAATAAATCCATACATTTTTTGGCAATTTAAAAAAAAAAATTAGGATTCAAGTCTTGGCTTTACTTTTATTTTATAGCCTTTTTGTTATTAGTACTTCAAATATAATACAAGCTGTAGAACAACCAGACTAATCAAAAAAGGACTGTTACGGGAAACTTGCCACACGCAGACCTTATAGTCACATGCTTCCCGATACAAAAGTTGGTACAACCTCTAGGTTGTACCCTCAAGATAAGAAAAAAAATAAATAAATCACTGTGCTCGATAATGAACTCTCCCATAATATTTAATGAAGCCTCAGGACATGTGCTTGTACTGCCCTTCCATTGAGTACAGGAATCCTGTTCATTGGCTCACTGAGGTTCCCATGTTCCCAGGGGTCTTACCAGTCACACCTTCAATCAAGTGGTTATCCCATAACCACATGATAGGAAATAACCTAAAAGATCAGTACGGCCCCATTAAAAGGGAACCTGTCACCACATTTGCACATATACAGCCAGTGACAGGTTCTTATAGAGCTCTATTCACTGACACACCCTTCTTTTAGCTAAAAATTTTTCACTTACATCCACAGAAATCACATTTTATCTTAAATTCCCTGGTATCAGAGGGGGGGGGGTGCTGCTTGGCAGGACCCTCCCATCTAGTCCTCCCCATGCCTTCTTACTGGTCACAGTTCATGCCATGTGACCAGCATGACATCTGCTGTGATTTCATGTCATCACATACATGGGGTACAGTTTGTTATTCTTAGACAGCTGAAGGACCTGCGGTGATGTGTCACTGGTCACATGTCATGAATGTAACAAAGGCACCGTGTAAAGATTGACACAATAATTCCCATCTGTACATAGAACTTTATATGTCTGTAGTTGAATATTAGCAGATGGTCCCCAAGTACAAGGAGGCAGAGCAGAGATTTGAAGAGAGCTGTCAGCAAGGGGGAGTGGTTCACTGGCATCTGACTCTTCTCTCTCGGGGTGCAGTCACACAATGCAGTTAAAACTGCATTGCAATCAGTTTTGAGGTGGTTTTAGGTGCAGTTGTCAATGTCACAGGTGAAAGACATTCACTGAATGGGTGAATTTGATTTTTGAAGGAGAAACCTGCTCCACAAATGTCATTCACCTGTTGATTTGTCTTTCACTTATCACTTATTTTAACACCAACTAAAACAAAACCAACCCAAAACTAATTGCAACGCAGTTTTAACTGCAACGTGTGACTGCACCCTCAGGCTGCCAGAGATGAGTCAGGAAAGCTAATTTGCATATCAGAAAAACGTCTGTAATTAAGGTACAGATCCCCACTGGCAACTAATAGGTAGGACTTGTAACACGTTATCAGCAGGTATTGTTAGTTGGGAGGGGTGTCAAAAGGCTACGTCTGGCCAAGAAGCTACAACCAGTGATAGAGGCGAGGTCACTTCCCACTTACACGAGTCATATTCAGGACAAGGACTGCACTAGAACTGTATTCAGTTTCACTGCTGTGTAGGTCTTATTTTATTTGTATACGTCCCCCATTATCTGTACAGCGCTGAAATATATGATGGCGCTATATGAGTAAAGATTATTAGGGTCAGCATGGAAGAGACCTGGCCTCCAATCTGATCTGACAGTAGACCCCATTTGTCCTCCGCTAAAGAATGTTTTTACAATGGAAATCAGAAGTAAAATGATCCTTACCCCATTTTCTCTTGGTAAAGTAACCATCTGCGCTGGGATCATTAAAATGCCGGCTCATCATGGTCTCCGCTCCAGCGTGGAAGTCATAGGCAAAGACCAAGGCTGGAAGAAGAGGAGACAAGTTATGCTACACCTGATCACATCAATGCCTTGTAGGGTCGGCTGGTCTGTCAGACCCTCCCATGGGACAAGGCTCTACCCCAATATTGGAAACCAGAGGCAAAGCAGAAGACAAACTGTTGTCCTACAGTTTTGGTTATTTTCTAGGGGGTAATGGAGGGTGGGCCACAAAACCCGAGTGACAGATTCCTGGTCTTTACCAGGCATAGCGCCATACAATAGCTGTTGCTCACTGCAGCATCCAGTCAACCATTATTTTGCAGCTATAAAAAGCTAATTATAATTATCCCATACAGTACCCCACAAGACACTCACCCCCCCTAAAAACTTACAATGCTCTCCGAATGCTTTGGTTGTAAACATTTCCCGTAAGGAAACAATATTTGAGTGCTGGACTTTTTTCCAGGTGTCAACCAAAGACATGCATTTTGTGTTCACCAGACGAAAGCCTGCAGACAAAGAAAGAAAAACCCTGAATATACAGTCAGTCATTCGCTATTGAAGTTACATATAGATCAGAAGTAGTACATTTACTGTGCACAAGTTAAGATTTCCAGGTGCGTCTCTTACCCTACTACTCACCATGAACTCTCCTCAGACAGTAGGTCAGGTCATCCTTGTTATTTACAGCTTTGTAACATGACGTGATATATCCAAAGTTACTGGACTTGTGGATTCTGTTGGGAGGGGGAAGCGGCTCCAGAGGGAAAAGGCTGTGGTAGCTGTCAACCTCTGCAGGAACAGCTAAAGGAGGGAAAACATGTGGCATCACTCCATATGCAAGATCCAGAGGACCCCCATACACACTGAGAAGAGGGATAACAGACAGGGGGTTATGTGCAGAATTAAAAAAAAGGTTTACCCCCTTATAGTACAGACACAAATTCCATATTGAGAGGACAGGGTGCCGATGAGTGGGATATACAAGTCATGAAGTGAGCTCTGAACCACACGCTCTACCATCTAATACAAGTGGATGGGGCACTGGTTGAGCACCCACTTACAGACCACTTTGTGATTGCCAAGTTGGACCCTTAGACACTTACCATACACAGCATTAGAGATACATAGAGACGTCCACCCACCACCCCACCCACCAACACTCATGAGCAAGTTTAGGCTGGGCTCACATCACGTTCTCTGTGTACACCCAGCATATGTATCGGGAAAACTCCCAGTGTATAAATTGACAATGTGGCAGACGGAGGAAACGTCGGGTAGCCAACGTGGCAGGATGGGAAGATGCAGCAACCCATCTCTTTCCCTCCTGCTGAGCAATGTATGTGCTTAGCAGAGACAACAGAAGCCTTGGGGGAGCGGATGCAGCACATTGCATCCCTCTACTATACATACTGAGTGCCTACGTCGCTCAGCAGGAGGGGGCCCGCTGATGTCACTGTCCATATTAGGACAGTGACATCACTGGGGAAACATCCTGTACGTCAGCAACAGCCTTACTGCACTCCTCCCCACGCATTCAGTGGAGAGGGGGGTCCCCGACGACATATACCGATCATACAACTGTGCCAAATGTTGTAATGACATGTCAAAATCCCCCCCGACGGGTCAATAAACCGCGATTTGAACACTGCTAATAATCAGAACTTTTTTTTTTTTTTTTCACGATTACTATCCACAATTTTTTTTGACCATCGGTCAACTATATTCCTCTGCAATGCCCTCTATAATCTGTTCACAGAACGGTGCAGATTCACCATAACTAAAACAGGAGTAAAGAGCTACACTGTGGAAGGAGATTAGGGATACCGCTGCAGCACAGGACACCATTACATTAGGATCACTAGTGATATACACTACAGATGTGCTGGACATTGTGGTACTCACAAGGCATATCCGCTTGGTCAATCTGCGCCATTGTTATCAGATGTCGGTTGATCAGTTCCTAGGATTAACAAGAAACGGCTGTAAACATTGAACGCATCAAAAACACAAATAAACCATACACCCCACATCAAGACCAGAGGACCAACAATCCTGGAGTGGATAGGGAGTGTATAGGAGCTGCACTTCCTGGGGATGACCTAGAAACAGAATGGAGCAGTTTGATTTCAGCACAAGAACCAGCTAATCGGTGGGCTCCTCCAAAAGAACAATCATCGGCAAAAATCAATACTTTCAATGGGGGAGGCCAATCAGCGAGCTCCTGATTTATAACTCCAGTCACAAAAGTATGGAATACATTTAGGAAAATACAAATATAAGGATTTAAAGTGAATTGAGGCAATGAAGATGGATGAACACGTCACAGTAGGCACAGTTCTTATGCAATTAAACACTTCTAGGCCACTGACTAAAATAAAAAGCTATACCAAAGACTTTTTTGGCATATAGATAGGATACTCCATAAATCCCAGATGGAAGCAGGTCCTACCATTGGAGACCAGATACATATCTAAACTGAGCTCCCAAGAACCATGTGCCTCCGCTTACTAACCCAACGTACTGACGCAGTTGTCAGGAGGGGTCTGGCATTTCAAAGCAACATGAACAGATTGTCAAGAAAGAAAATCTATAAAATAAGAACATGCCATTTCCCTGATTCCAAAGGATAAAAGATTTAAGGGAGTTCATTTTTAGATATTAGTGGTAGGGGTGCACCCTCACAAAAGCTTAGATGTTAGGGCTCCTAATTTGATCTGTATAAGGCTCCTAATACAGGCAGTCCCCAGGTTACATGCAAGATAGGTTGAATTTGTATGCAGGTCAGAACTGTATATTGTATAATTATTTCCAGACAGGATTTTTTTTTTGGTCTGACAATTGGATTTTAAAAATGTTGGATTGTCATTAGAACCAGAAGTAACAATAAAACTTAATTGCGGACACCTGTGATAACTGTTATAGCTGATTAAAATTACCAACATCCAGACGTCCGTTTGTAACTAGGGGTTGTCTGCAAGTCGGGTGTTAAGTAAGGGACCAACTGTATACTACTACTGTAGCTGTTACTCAGAGTATAGGCAGTCATATGTAGAGGGATAATAGCATAACAGAGCAAGGACGCTTCCCAAGTACACCAAGTCCTGTCACAAACTTGGACTATTACAGTCCTTCTCCTACCAACTAGGTACAAAGGCATGAATACACACATATGATCTCTGTAAAGTACAGTTATTAGAAAAGGATTATTCCTTGCAGATCTAAACACTATTACCTGCTAGCAAAATGTGCGCACCATGGTGTTCAAAATGCACAGTTGTGGGCAAGTACATCTAGAGAGGTTCGAAGTGGATGGTGCGTGCCCAGGAGAGTACAGCAGCTCCGTCGGATCCTCATTGAAAGGTGCTGGGATATCGCTCAATTACTATGCACAGGCTTTCCCTCTGTTTGTAGAAGTACAGACATCTTGATATAGACTCCAAGCAGTAAGGGTAAAGGAAATTAGATAACCATCCTTGCTCCGTCCTAGTATGAAGGATCATGCAGGACTTAACAGGGAGTGGCGAGGTGGTGATGTAAATGCTTTTAGCCTCACTGCTTGGAGGCTGTAACAGGAGGTTTGCACACTGATGCTCCCGCTCTACCTTGTAGCTATGGAGAAGAGGCCTCTTACATGCATCATGTCTTGTCCAGCCTGTGGCTGTTCACATATTGAGAAGTCAGAAAAGATGCACATTATCTACCGGCATCATCTCTGTATTCAGGTTGGTATGTCACTTACTGACATGACATCACACTGCCATCAGTGAAAAGGCAAATGCATCAGGTGTAGCAAGATACTCAGATGTGCCAACCCTTCTGCCTGTCCATGACATGCTCTGATAACAGTATAGTAGATTTTATACATATACTTAAAGCATTGTCCTTGGTAGTGGATTGTGGTACATCCCCTATGAAAGGACTGCCACTCTTGTAAGCACCGCAGCTTCGGATGGCCTTTTCTTGGGTGCAACTGAAGTCGGTACCTGTCTGAGTTCATCCGCCATGAAGAAGGAAGGTGCATTTGCTTTTGGCTGCATATAAGCAACATGAGGAGCTGTTGGTGGATAGATGTGATAGTTTGGAAATACCTTATGGGGGAAGAAGGAAAACAAAAAAACAAAAAAAAAAAAAAAAAAACACCACATTAGTACAAGAGATTTTTACCAGCTCCAAAATCATCTAGCAACTACAACAAGCCTTGTGAAGGACAAGCTTACAGACCTACATTACCAATTTCCCTAGAGGTGTGTTTTACAGAAAATTATGTATACATCTTTATTGAAAATTAGATCCATCATGAATCAGGGATGGGGTCCTTGCCTGCTGATCCAGTTTTCCAGCTTTAAGAATAGCCAGAACATTTGCATAAAGATAAAGTGAATGGTTTCCAAAATTATGATTCACTGGGAAACTGGAAAGGTCTATACAAATAGCTTGACGTGCCCAACAATGGATCCATTACTAGTTGTATAACTGTATACCCAATTTCCTGAAAGGGATCAATAAAGTTATACTGTATTGTATTGACCAGCCAGACTCCTATTCTACATTGCTGAGAGTCACTTCATGCATTTACCATTCCGGTGAGAGGCGGTGCAGGTGTAGTATCCGTGTAGAAATAGGTTGTCCCGCCGACCGTCTCTTTCTGGATAACCTGTCCTGCAGATGGGGGCTGGGAAACGGAATTTGTCACTGGTGTTGAGGCACTGGTGGGCACCATGTAAGTGGCTGGGTTGGGTGTGTGGCTTCGCCGTCTTGGAGCCGGTGATGTATGAGGTGTAATTTTAGGAGAATGAAGTGGGGAAGACCCAGCTGACAGAGACATCCCTACACAAGAAGAGGAAAAAAAACAAATTCATATTTAGAAACAAAAGTCCAAAAGTTTACCACTTAACAATTTTAGATTTGTGCATATACAGTATATCCACAAAGGCTTTGGGACTAGAATCTGATCCCTTCTCGAACAGAACCAAAATAGGCTTATAACTGGGTGCATGTAGGTTCTAGAGACAAGCCAAAAGCCTCATGTAAAACACTGGAAACTTTCTATGAAAATAACAGAACAGAAAGTGCAGCTACAGGGTATTCAGAAACAAGGTCAGGTACACAGCAGATGGCAGGGGAACAATAGCCCCAGGGGATTCAAGTACAGATTAGGTTAAACATAACCCTATGGTATTGGCATTAGGAGGATATCAGATACAGTTTATATTCAATTACCGTATATACTCCAGTATAAGCTGAGGTACAGAATTTTAACATAAAAAAAAAAAAAAAACCCCACACACCTGAAAAACTATGGACTCACAGCCTCCTCC
This sequence comes from Engystomops pustulosus, assembly GCA_019512145.1. Classification (NCBI taxonomy): domain Eukaryota; kingdom Metazoa; phylum Chordata; class Amphibia; order Anura; family Leptodactylidae; genus Engystomops; species Engystomops pustulosus. Next base: position 17,062,072 of record CM033642.1, on the reverse strand, counting down.
CAGCATACAGCCTGCCCGCCCATGCCCGGGGGGCGTCAGAAAGTTGACTACAAATTTATTTATTTATTAATAGACCGCAGTATAAGCCAAGTTATTTTTTTTTTTTTTGCACATTTTTTTTAGTACTCTAAAACTCTGCTTATACGGTACATCTAAAAGGCTCAACTTTACATTTTTATACACACATACCGGTAATTAAGTTTCTAAGTGAGCGAATGCTGCTGCCCTCCAAAGGCTTAAAACTGGTATTACATAGAATGCAGAAAAGCTCATTAGGGTAGTAAGTGCTAGAATTGTAGACAAACACAGATAAAACTGATCACATAGGGCTTTGAGCAACGCGCACACACACGCGCGCGCACACACACGGACCATTGTAATGAAAGTGAAGCCAAAGACCTACCAGTGATACATGACATTCTGATGGAAGGCCAAAAAACGAACAGTTTCTAATGTCAATGACTGCCACTATGTATGCACTTTAGAGTGAAGCATAGAAACGACCCAAGAGCAAAGGCAGAAGAAGAGAAATAGGCATTGCTCCACATTTATCTAAAGTTTAGAAGATTTTTTTACCTGCATTTTAACCAATATGACGAATGGCGAATGGCTTTGCATGTATCAAAAATGCCCTAGTGCCGAAGAGTGTCACACCGGTGTCAAAATAATCAGATTGGTAATACTGAAATCCCCCTGTCCACCATATATGACTGGTCTCCTTGGGTAACATTATGTAATACCAATACATAAGTCATGTATTATTTCACAGCTGAGTGATTAGAAAACTCCCCTTGAGCTTCTACAGACAGCGACCTATAGGTGTTGTCACCGAATGAGTCCAACTTTCACTTCTGAGATCGCTTTCACATTCCTATTACCGAGCGGAGGCCCAAAAAGAAGAAGTGAGGAGATAAAAACAAAAACAAAATGTTCTAAAGCACATGCAGCTATTTTGACATCTGAAGATACAGCGCGGAGATGGGATGGAATTTTCCAAAGTAACAACTTATTTACAAAATTAAAAGACCTTACACCCAGCGTGTGCTCAGCAGAGCGAGACCGCAGAGGCGACCGTGTGGAACAAGAGGGGGCGATTAAAAATGAATAAGCCCTATCCACAGCACTGAGGTGGAGCAAGGCAGCTAAATGGAGCCAAGCTGCAATACAACCTATGGGTGAGAGGGGTGCCATTTCCATATGGTCCAATATTAGGATTTCAACCAAAGCATCTAAAGTTTGCAGAGCTCCATTACATCTCAGAGTATTTGCAATCAGGGATATTTGCAACTAGTATGGGTTTACAGCTCCTGTGCATCTTCAAAGGAAACAAAGTCTGCACCCAAGGCCATGTTCCTTCAATACACATGGACGGAGTTTCAATGAACTTTCAGTTGGAAAAAGAAAAAGCACCTCGAAAGCAAATGCGGTTATTAATAATGCAGTGTGAACATAATCCAACCATCATTTACACAGCCCTTGTATTTGTATGGGCTCATACACAAAGGCTATGGTTACTACACTTCCTGTGCCCGGGCCACACAGAGTAGCCTGCCCACCTACGTGTAAATGTAAAATATGGATGCACACCACCATCTTGTCAAGAGATGGCATCACTTAGTCAACCCTCAGAATGCATGGGGGAGAACAGGGTGGGGAAATTGAACCTGCAGGGCAAATTCAGACACTTTCCCAAGCCATCTGAATGCACACAAATTCAGTGTGGCCCCATTTAAATAAAGGGTTACCAATGCATAACAGCGACCCAGTGGAGTCACGCATTTCCTGGCATGTACTTTGAAAATACCAGAGAAGGCAAACCCCAAGAAAGCACTTTCCAAAAACACAGAAGAGAAACCAAAAACAATGTATTACTTGGAACAGCATCATGCAGAATACTGGGAAAGATCTGCACATGCTGACATAATGGAAGTGGTTACCTGGAGCTAGACCAGCTGCAGCAGGACCTGCCATAGACGGGTGGGAGAATAATGCTTGGGAGAAGGCAGACACGTTGGACTGGGACATATTACTCAAGCGGGACGTGGATCCTCCTTTGGGGATAAACTCACTGGCAGTGGGGTTGGGTGCCTGAAAACCAGAACATTTGTATTAGAAATCATGACGATGCATAGTCTATGGTTAGTATGAACAAAACTCCTATATAGACTTTGAACGGCGAGATCAACCAAGTAAACCACCCCCAACGATCAAGGACGCTAAAATAAAACACAATATGGAATTTAAGGAAATCCACTTGTGAGTTTAGCTCATTACACAGTAACAACTCAACCAAGATCTAATCAATGTCCTTGAAGAGCAAATGTCTGTGCTGCAATGTTGTTGTGGGTCAGTACAGGCAGGACAACATAATGGGCTTGCAAAACCTGTTTTCCTGTCCGCCACAGTCACATAACCATATCCAGATTTGTTCGCTCCTCTTAGAGGTGCAACATGATATAATCCTACGCGCTCACTTTCCACATCACCTACCTTCCGCCTTTGAGAAATGCTGAGACCAGCAAAGTCATTGAAGATGGTGGAAGCTGGAGAGCCTAAAGGATCTGAGGGAGAGAAAAAAATAAAATGCAGGAGGTTCAGAAATTATCCCCAAAATGTTACGACAATAAAGAAACAAAAAAAAAAAGGAATGACCCAGTTGCTTAGGAGTATGTAAAAAGCAATGTCTCTACTGAGTCTCTTTCATTGTGTGAATAAGATAAGCAGCTCAGAACTTCAGCGGTGAATACAGGCCAAGCAGCCGATGCAACACTAGTAGCGTGGAGGTCCCGGTGCCAATGGTAGCCATGAATTGTAACGAGGGATGACTCCCATCCTTAAAAGGGTCTGTAGCTACCATCCCGAATGCAACAGCAGAGCTCTGTACTTGGCAGGCGCCTCCATTCCCACAGTAGTGAAGGAGCAGCAGGACGCATGCCTGACTAGCCACTGCATTCAGTGAGGAATGGACCTCCATTCTTGTGATTGGAGGGGGTCCCAGCAGTTGGTCCCACACGGATCATTTTGTTTGGACCCTTAAGCATTTTAGGGGGATGTACCAGTTTTTATTATCACGCATAACAAAGCTCTACATTTCTTCCATGCGCTATCCGTCGATTCAATGGATAGCGCAAAGAGTTGTGTGTGGTATCAATGCACATCCTACACTCTGGCAGCAGACAGACCTGTGCGTCATCAAAGAAAGGACACCTTTGTATCCAGGTAGGGTAACCCTGTGCTGTCCATATGTTGTGCACATATTAAGAACTGCACCAATAACAATGTTAAAGGGGGGGAATGAGGTTCAAACATTCTGAACCCCCACTGTGACTGATTTTGGAAGTTAAGGCAGCCATAGCCCACCAAAGAAAAGGGCTAGAAGCTCAACTATTCTCCCTTAACTATTCTTTAGTTACCAAGTTGTGTTACTCCAGGTCAGATCCATCAACCTTAGGAGACTGAGCTTAAAAGGGCATTTAAATGTGCAATGTACAAAACAGCCACTGTACAACCTGCAGCGCTATGTTTAGGTCAAGTCACTTCCATAATCCAACCAATGGGAGTGCCCGATGCTCAGATCACCAATCCTAGACTGATTAATAATACTTTGGTAAAAGGCCCATTTTTCCCCCCTCATTTTCACAAATCCAGCTACTGACAGGTTCCTATAGAGCAGAAATAAAGAAAAAGGTAACTCCGCACTTTCCTCACCCTCGTGGCATACTATGAAAATGGAGGGGGTCTGTCCTGTGCTAAACAAATAATGCAAATATAAAATATAGATACTGAGCACTGGCTCACACTATACATCAAAAATGTTTATTATATCCAAAATACATAGATCAAAATGTTAATATAGTGATAGATATAATCCTAAAATAATATTGTATTTCATATGGTTTATATTTTAGGATTATATCCATCACTAT
>CM033642.1:17012379-17058027 GCA_019512145.1 Engystomops pustulosus | reverse complement strand
TTTTCCCCCCTCATTTTCACAAATCCAGCTACTGACAGGTTCCTATAGAGCAGAAATAAAGAAAAAGGTAACTCCGCACTTTCCTCACCCTCGTGGCATACTATGAAAATGGAGGGGGTCTGTCCTGTGCTAAACAAATAATGCAAATATAAAATATAGATACTGAGCACTGGCTCACACTATACATCAAAAATGTTTATTATATCCAAAATACATAGATCAAAATGTAAATATAGTGATAGATATAATCCTAAAATAATATTGTATTTCATATGGTTTATATTTTAGGATTATATCCATCACTATCTAAACATTTTGATATATGCATCTATTTTAGATATAATAAACATTTTTGGTGTATAGTGTGAGCCAGTGCTCAGCATCTACACTTTATAGGTTACTATAGAGCCCTAGTTTTGATTTGGGCACTCAATCTCCAAAAGGTTCGTCATCACTAGGATAGGACCTTATCTGACATCAAACTGGCCACATGACATGAATGTAACACAAGGCATGTAAAAAAAAATTGACACAATATAAAGTAAAATAGAGCTTTATATGTCTGTAGTTGAATACTTGCATACACTCCCCAAGTAAAAGGAGGAAAGATATTTGAAGAGACACCAAGCTGACAATCAAATCGGGAGGGGTCATTGGCAGCCTGGGAGAAGAGTCAGGTAGGCCAGTTTGCAGATCAGAGAAATGGCTGTAGTTAAGGTACAGTGTCTCACTGCAGCTAATTTTAGGTGATTTGGGGAGGACCTGTAACCCTTTAACAGCAGACATTGTTGGTTTGGGGGTAAAATTCTGGTGACAGGTCTGCTGAAGAGCTGCAAAGTAGTTCTCCAATAGGTGATAGAACATAGGGAGCGCTCCTTACCATGGCCTGCATACGGCTTGGCACTGTCATTCAGAAGGCTTGGCGAACTGCTGCTGTTTGTCATCCGCTACAAAAAAAAATAAACACACAATAAATCAGATACTTAAACAGCAAGGAAAGAGATCGCCACAAGTACAGTAAAGGGGTTGTGTTCACATGCTGAATACTAAACAAACACAGCCTGGGGTGCACAGACAACTTTCCATCACCTCAAGTAACCCTGAACACTAGGTTTTGGAGAACATCTGACAGGTGACGGCTCCTTTAGCTTCTGGGCTGTTTTTTATTGAACTTGTCTCAAGCAAAACAATTATAAGACGCAGACATAGCGGCAAGGCTGAGCCTGGAAGACGATCAATCAGAAGAGCTGGAATCACTACTACCCAGAAAAACCGGCAGGATTAGGAAAGTAATGTGATACTTTCCACCGACACGTCTTCTCCTCACGCACAATATTCAGGTATTGCCACACAAGGAGTCGTTTTTTTTCCCCCCCTACACCAAATATCATGGAAGCAAAAAAGGCACCTAAGCAACATGTGGATTTCTCTACAGATTCGGTAGGAATCGTGTCCCCACCATTGACTACATCTCAAAATTATAATTTCCTAAATTTTTTTTGCAATATTCTCCCTGCTCCTGGGTAGGAATAAAGATCTCATCCCAGAGTGGGTTGGACCACAAAGATCGGCAGAATGGAAGACTGCAAGTCCCTTTTCCCTGTCCCCAAATGACTAGACTTTATAGGGACAGCTTTTCAGCAAGACAACCTGGAAGCTATTGAGAGGAGGAAGAATTTTAGGACTGCCAAGACAACTAATCCCAGGAGTCCCAAGCAGTACAGGGCAGATCTGAGGGACATTCTGTACACTGTTCCTTCAATCCCCATGGGTCCCATCAGGTATTAACCCCCTATCCTGTGGATGTAGATAAAGTTTTAACCCCTTTAACATATGGCTCTTCCCTAATCTCAGCACCCTGACCTTTTTCTTGATAAGCAGTGTACCTGTGCCCGTCGTCTTTGCATAGATCGGTCATAACCTAAAGAGATGCTTGGGATCCAATCCTGGCTTCACTTACAACCTACCATCCTGTGAAATAACACAGCTCAGCAGGGCCCCACCCCCATACCCATTTAGCCCTCCATACTATTGGCATTTCCCTAGGGACTACAGACTCCCCCTTGATTTTCTTGTTTAAAATTACAAGAATGGCGGGAGTGCAAAGGAGACTGGAGCGTGAGAGTAAAAAGATACCAGAAGTGATAGTATGCAGAACTGTGTCGTTATTTATGGTTTATATTTGACCTGTTGCCTGTAATGTGACAAGGACTGCGTTCCTGCTCTTCCGTTTGTACTCTGGCTACCAATAAAAACCATTTCAAAAAAGAAATAACCCATTTCTGGAAGAAAGGACACCCCCTTTACAACACATGACATATGACACATGATGGTGCCTTGTTCAATCTCACACACACTTTTTGGGGTAAAAGAAAAAAAAAAATCACATCAACGTCACAATTCTCTGGCTATGAGGAAATCCACATCTGCCATCCAAGTGCTCTATAGAGAGATCTTCCTCACCTGCATCCGGGGGTAGTTGGCCTCCGCAGGGCTTCCAAAGCCATTCATTCCAATAAAGCTGGTACTGAAGTAGGAATCTGCAAGACTTGAGTCTGGGAGAGCACCACCATCCATCCCGGGAACTGGAGAAGAGAAAACACATTCAGAAAAGGTGACTCATTTTACACATTTACAACCCAGTCCAGATGCAACAAGTCACACATTGAATTGTTCATCATAATATGCAGAGCACAATGAAGCCCATACTTACTGCAGCGACTGCGTACGCCTAGTAATAATTGCAGGTACATGTGCAGCCAGGCAATGAGTCGGTACCACTTATGTCCTGGTACTGCCCATCAATGATGCAAGGTCACACTTGTACTAGCCACTTAGATACTAGGCTACCCCTTGCTAGTTGCTTAACACACGACAGTTCACACTGTGTATGGGCACACGTTATACTTGTATGCTGAGATCTTCAAGATACAAATGATAGAAATCCAAGGCATAGCTACAATGCCTGAGAGTGGCCGAATCACAGGATTATCCATCACTAATGACTAATGTTTGAGGGCCCTCTATGTGTATATTGGGGGGAGAGAAACATCTGATATCCCAGTTAGGCTGGATTCACACGACCGGTGCCCGCCGTCCGGAGGGCACACGGCAGCGTGCGGGGAGAGGAGGAGGGGGAGAGCGCCCATACGTCTATGGGGGACGTATATCGGCCGTATATACATCCCCCTTGCGGTAGTGTGAATGTAGCCTTATTTAAGTTTTTTTACATTTGTTATTGTAAACAGGAATATGAGATTAGGTATAAAACAAACATTTGCATTAGTTATTTTGAGCACCACAGAACGGGTGCAAAACACAAAACCAAGAGGTGAGCTGGAACCAAAGAGTTTGCATCGAAATAAGCTAACGGATCTCTGGAGAGGAAAGACTTGGAATAATGGGACAGGGCTGATAAGGTAATGGTGCAGTAGAAAACACCATCAGTGACTTATTGGGGGGGGACATGTATCACTCCTATTGCTTCCTTTTATTTGCGCAGAATCAAGCAGCGTACCCTAGTTAGCTGCCTCAAGGATTTAGTGCAGTGGCTGTATTTATAACAAGTCGCAAAAGAGCAGGCTAGACCCAGACTTGCTTTCACAGCTACTATTTGGGACTAAAAAGTTGCACAACACAAAAAGTCACACAGGCGAGACTAAAACAGGCAACTCATCACATGTATCAAAGGGGAAAAACTTAAGATACATTGCAATGATTATGTAGGCCAACTTCAGGAGACTTGAAAAGGTGTTATCAGAAAAGATCAGGCACCAAACAATCCACTGGACAGTTGGTATATGTGATGCCAAGAAGAAATCATCATCATAATACACCGGAAAGCAGAGCTCAGCTTCATCATACACTATATAGGAAGCCATAGGGATAGGATGGTCAGGAGTCGGGTCACGCTATGAACAGAACAATGATCTGTGTAGCCATGGAGATTGGTACATTTTACTATAACAATTGTAGTGTAGAACAGTGGTGCAAGGACAAAATGTACCATAGTAATAAACACAATAAGAACATTCTTCATTGTAACATCACAATACATGTATAGGACCCTACAAAGTATTCAGAACCGGATAGATAGACACTTTATACAGCTCTCCCAAAATGCGACCACTTGCACGTGTGAGCAGTAGGACATGTTTTAGTTTTGCCATATTTGACAATTTTGGTATGAGAAAAGGTTCATGCAGGCGTCCATAGCAGATAGGATGGTCCAGTTACATTGGGCTTCACCACCTGCAGAAATCTTATTTTCATGTAATTATGAATGAGAATAAATGGCATATTGTGATAGTTTGATGTAAAGTGCTACGGAATATGACAGCGCTACACAAATATTATTTGATCATGTGGAAAGTGCAGCGGGGGGGGGGGGGGTCGAATAGTGACAAGTCTGTGGTCTGAGGCCAATTCTGAGCTTTGGACGAGCTCCGAGTTGTCTACTGCTTCCATGCTGATCTGTGAACAACAAGTTTGCGTGCATTGGGGGGCCATTGAAATTAATGTGCAAAATAAACAGATCGCACACGGATGTAAACAATAGGAGAGATTTATGAAAGTGCGTCAGTTAATACTGTTCTAGTTGCCCATGAAAACCAATCAGAGGACAACTTTAATTTCATAAACCATTGTGGGAAAATGAAAGCCGAGCTCTGATTGGTTGCCAAGGTTCTGCTCTCAGACACTCCTCTCTCCTCATGTGCTATCATCCTACCTAGTGTTCATAAAGACTAAAATGGTTTATTAAGTAGAGCAAGGCTGAGTTCACTTTTTCCAGTATTTGCCCATTGTGTCTAAAACCAACCTAAGCATCTAATAGATAGGGGCCAAATGTTGAGATTCCCATGGATCAGTATAGGTCATGCGACTAGAACAGCAGCAAACTTACAGCTTCCCTTACCAGAGCCATTGAAATAAATGAAGTAGTCACATGTGTACAGCACCAGTCCATTCACATAGGGCAAGTTGTGGCAAACCTAATGAGAGGGCACTTAGAGCCATCAGTGCCATGTTGCCAGGGACACGCCATGCTTAGGGCAATTTTAAGGAGACACATGAGGAGCTACCCAAGAGTACAGGAGGAGCGTAACAAAGCAAATAGGGACAGAGTTTCACTGCGATATCGTCCCTAGGCCATGGAGGGAAGCTACAAAGATTATCCGAATATCTCCTATTATTGTTACGGTGTAACTGGTGTCCCTAGATAAGGCTGCGTTCACACATTTAGGTTTTACGCTGACGTTTTTGATGTTCAAACTAGGAAAGGGGGGGGGGGGGGGTTGCACCTCTCAGTAATATGTTCTCAGATCAAAAAACCTGAAGGTGTGAACACTGATGATAATAAGTAATTGTGGCCACAATGGGTTTGTGGGTAACTGTCTGGCCTCTTAAAGGTTCCTCATCTCTGACAGGACTCCCATATATATCTATATCTGTATATCTATGAGGCAGACACTTTTTAATGAGTTTGCCAAATTAAAACACTAATCACAGTATTGTGGTGAGCCTGATGATGATGCAGCCCCTGCTCCCTCCAGTTAGTGGGGCAGCCTGAGGATGACAGCCACAAGCTGCGACCCCCAGGACTGCCTTCCCGGTGACATGTGTCAGTGAGAGACAGTGACAGGCAGACTACAAGTCCCAGCATGCCCCGCGGGCTGAGGCCTAGGCCCCGCTACTCACTGCCCAGCCGCGCTCCGTCCAGGCCGCTCAGCTCCACCTTCTTGCCGGTCGGGGTGACCGGCCCGGGCAGTACGGGCTGCGGGTACCCGGCCAGGCTGTTGCCATGGATGCCCAGCGGCTCTTCGTGCAGGAACTGGCACTCGTCCCCGTAGAAGCACGTCTTATCCTTGGCGTAGTATCGGCAGAACTTCAGCTTCACCCCGGGTCCCCCCATAGGAGGCAGTTGGGTCGCCCCGGGAGCCGCCACCACCATCGCTGAGGGGGTCGGGGGGAGGCCGCTGTTCATGGCCGCGGTACAGCTGTTCCTCTCGCGGCGCTGGACGCTACCATGGAGGGAAAGAGCAGGGGGGAGGTTCGCGGTGCACAGAAATGAGCCGGGGGTGTCCGGTCTCGGCGGGAGTCACTGGGAGATACCGAGGCCTCCCCGCCCCCTCCGCTCTTGTTTTTCTCTCCGCTGTTTTCCTATTTTCCTCTTCCTGAGCTGCCGACTCTCTGGGCATGCGCGGCGCGGGGGCTGCTGGGAGCTGCGGCCTGCTGGATCCTAGAGGCGCCTGTTACTGTGGCCCCATTTTATCTGCCGCTCCTCACCCGCCTAATCACCTCCATGGAGACCCAAACATTCACTCACTCACACACACACAGCCTAGAGAAGGAGCCAGCACTGGAGGCTTTACTATATGTCACAATAAGGAAACGCAGTGTGTGAAGAATGTTGTAAAGCTTTATTTAAATAAAATTGATTGACATAAACAAAAACGTCTGTGATTTTTGTGAATAAAGTTTGAGCACCTGAATGGAAAAGTGTCATTAAAAATAAAAAAAAGATGAAAAGTGCCTATAGGGTAGCAACTGATCAATAGTGAATGGGAGCAGAGGGGGTGTCATCGGACTCCCACCCACCTGATATTGATTACCCGTGTACTTAAATTTGTGTTTTTCTATTTTTCTGATTGAGGGCAGTTTACAGCGTGGAGTTTTTTTTTCTGTATCTTTTGTCACGTTTTTAAATGCATCCATAAAACGCATGCGTTTCATTGGAAATGCATATGCGTTTTGGCCAAATCCTCTCAAACTTGCATTTTGGATGCATTTAAAAACGTGACAAAAAGAGCCACTTGGGAAACCACCCTCAGGCCGGCGCCACACAGGGAACGAGCGAAACAACGGAATTTAACGCAAAAAACCGGCGGCTCGTTCCCAATTGCAGGCATTTCCATAGAAAAGTCGATGCGATCGGGCCGAGGCCCGCCCCGGTGGGCGCGACTTGTCTGCGTTTGCGTTTGCAAGCGCAGACAAAGCGCCCTGTGGCGCCGGCCTCAGGCCGCGGTCACACGTACGCTAGGCGTCCATTCATAATGCGATGCTAGCGGCACAGGCCCGAACGCACATGGGTTTCCAGAGAAATGCATGCAATCGGCTTATCAATCGCGTGCGTTTCCCTGGAAACGCATGTGCGTTCGGGCGAGGACGCCCCCCTGTGCGCTAGCCTCGCGTTATGAACGCGCCGCTAGCGGAACGTGTGACGCGCCCTAAGAATTAGCTAATGCTAAGGATTTGTTTTTCATTATTAGGGTTTTGGAGGAGGGAGGGGGGTGTACGGTTAAAAAAAGTGATTTTTTTTTCCATTTAACTCAAATTATTAACCCAGTTTATAAATGTCTCTAAGAATTCCATGTGTGTGACCGTTGTTATGTATGCATATAATATGCATAATCTCAGACAAACGGGGCGACTATGGCGATGTTTTTCATTGGGTAGAGAGGGATTTTTTTTATTGGTAAATGTTTATGTTTATTTCAAAATATTTATTAATAATTTTTGTGTCTGTTATTATTATATGTACGATGTGAACACTTTCTAGCTTTTTTTTCGAGAAAAAAAAATTCACTTCAAGTTTTTCCCTCTAAACTGCGGCATCGATAAAAGTCCCAGTTAGGACTCAGTCACACGTACCGCTAGGCGTCCGTCATAACGTGACGCTAGCGCACAGGGGGGGGGGGCGGTCTGGCCCGAACGCACATGTGTTTCCGAGAACCGCATGCAATCGCCTATCAATTGCATGCATTCCCTGGAAACGCATGTGCGTTCCGGCCGACGGACCCCCCTGTCGCTAGCGTCGCTTATGAACGGATGCCTAACGGTATGTTGACCACAGCTTTACAAAGGAAAACGACCTCCAGTGGAGGCAAGTCTGGGGTAGAGTTCTACTGCAGCTCTAAGTAACCCTTGCAGATCCAGCGATAATGTAAAAGCCAAGGCCCAAAGAGCTGCATAGCGCTATTTTAGTGCTATGCGGTTAGGAAAGGAGAAGGCAGAAAAAGTGGTAATAAACCACTTCTGCCTTATCCCCAGGGTCTCAGGCTGTCAGAAACCCAGTCCTGCTCCCCTGCAATAAGCACAGGCAAAATGATAGCAACACTAAAAGGTGTCGCTGCAGACACAGGACCAGCACTGCCCGCCATCAAGAGACAGTGAATGGTTAGTATTGAATTAACCAATTATTATTAACCAATTGCATACCACTCAACTGGTGGTTGGGAAAGGGTAAAGCATAGATAATAAGTCTCTGATTATTGGGATACCAATATACCACCAATCACATACCTCCCAACTTTGGGAAAAGGAAAGAGGACAAACTGGCGGCACGCGTAGCGTGCCGCGGCGATACCCCTAAGCCACACCCCCAATCACTCCCTGGCCACGCCCAAATTTTAACCATATTAAAATATATAAAATCTAATTTAAAAAAAAACAAAAAATATTCCTCATGGGATTGAACCCAGAACCGCAGTGTCCATGGTACAATAATAACACAGCGCCTCAACCACTGGCTATAACCTAGTGATTAACAAGTGGAGAATTTTGGTAACTAGAACTATGACTATGTTACACTGTGACACAGATTTAATGCCTTGGTATATAGGGAGGGATCTTCTCAGATTATTGTAATTATGAGACTATTTTATTATTATGATTATATGATGATGATTATTATTATTTTTAAATATTAATAATCATCTCCATAATAAAAATTTATAATAATAATAATAATAATAGTCTGAATAATTACAATAATAATCGTGAGAAGATCCCTCTCTATATTCAGTGCATTAGTCTGTGTCACAGTTAAATGGCTGATACATGTCTTACTTACCAGAAATCTCGTTCTGTATCACTGGGCTTATAGCTCAGTTAGTTAAGCTGTCTGCAGTGCACAGGGTCCCAGGTTCGAATCTCAGTCCTGCCAAAAATTTATTTAATTTAATTATATAAGACGTTGTGTCTGGGGAAGGACCTGGAGACCATATATGGACAGATAGAGATCTGAGGCTGATGACGTGGTCCCTGCTCTCCGGCTGAGCCGACACTTCTCTGAAAGTTCCTGCCCGATGTCTGCTCTGGGGAACCCTAGGAGATGCAGCGACCATATTGGACAGATTGAAGCTGATGACGTGGTCCCTGCTCTGCGCTAAGCCCGACACTTTCTGAAAAGGATTCCTCCGATGTTTCGTAGCAGACATTCTGTACTGTGAGTTCAGACTTTCAAAGTATTTACTATGCGGACACAGCGCCGGGACAAAGCGGGACCTGGGGGGAAAATTCGTGACAATATCATAGCTGCCCGCGGAGCGGGGCAGGGGTACGAAAGCGGGAAAGTCCCAGGAAAATCGGGACGTGGGGACTATGCAATCAGGAGATCAGGACCTTTGTGTCCTGTATGGATTAAGTAAGGGTGATGGCACACGTGGCGTCTTGGGCCCGTTTTTAAGCAGTCCCTCAAAAAACGCATGCATTAAAAAGCGCATGCGTTTTTGACAGGTTTGACAAATTATCTTAATTGAAACTGGTCAAAAACGGACTGCTTAAAAACGGGCCAAAACCATGTTCAAAACGCCACGTGTGCCATCACCCTAATGGACACATATGAACTCTCAGCCTCTCCTTATAATCTCTGTGGCACTGCCAAAGGTAACGCGGTGAGAACCTAAAGGGCACGTTCACACATTGCGTTTTGACCTGCGTTTCATTGCATTGAAACGCATATAAACAGCTGAGGAGAGGTGATTTGCCTAATTACAGCACGGTAAAACGTTTCCGTTTCAAAACGCATCGTAAACGCGATGTTAACGCATGCGTTAACAAAGCGTTAACGCATGCGTTTTGTTAACGCATGCATTAACATTGCGTTTACAAACGTAAACGGTAATGTAATTAGGCAAATTACCTCACTCAGTGTTGTATTGCGTTTCAAACGCAATGAAAACGCAACCAAAACGCAACGTGTGAATGCGCCCAAAGGGGTTTATCAAGTTTGCAAATTGACTACTGCGGCCATGCCTTATTAAGTATTAGCATCATTGCATATCAGGTGTTGTGGCAGGGGACAGTTGGGCCACAACTGTTTTTATTTTATTTCCACCTATAAGGGAACATTCACACATTCAGGTTTTAAGATGCAGTTTTCAATCTCCAAACCAGGAGTGAAGTGAAAAAAAGGGGTTGTACCTTTTGATTTCCAAACCTGCATCTGAAAAACTGAAAATATGAACGCAGGCAAAGGAAAAATAGAGTTTCCTATTCACACTGCAGAGCTGAGCTGTGTGTGCTAGGACCCAGCAGCTCCTGCAGTTATAGGGCTCTCAAGTAGGAAGCGGTGCTGCAGCTTCCTACACTGTGTAAACAATGCTCATTGGGTCCATTGTTTACAGTGATCAGGAAGGCAGGAACACTAAGAAACTGTGCTGAATGAGGCAGAAGTGAATGACCCATCTCAAACTGTGATGTAGCAGAGTTATTTGCTTACAAACTTGTCCTTTACAGGCACTACTAGTACTATAAGCATAAATAGCACATACTTACCTCCCAGATTTTGTAGCAGAGAAAGAGGCACAAAAGTGCCCTACTTAGTATAATTCCCTCTTAGTTCCATACATCTGCCCTTACATTGTTGTCCGCCCAGCTCCTTTCACTTTGTAGCCCCTCTGATATTGTGCCCCCAGTTCCCCCTCTTATTAAAGTCCCCTCTCATTGTGCCCCAACTGCCCTGTTATGTGCCCTGTTATTGGCACCGCAGCCCCCCACATATTGTACCCCCCTCTTACTTGATCTCCCAGCAGCTCCCCCTCATATTGTGCCCCCTATAATATCCCACCCTTATTTGCCCCCCCCCCCAACAGTTTCCCTGTTTATTTTGCTTCCTAGCAGCCCCATTCTTACTCTACTCCAGCAGCTCCACCTCATGTTGTTCCCCAGAGCTCCCCCTCTATAGTGTCCCCAGCAGTTCCACTTATTTTGCACCCCCCCCCGCAGCTACCCCTTAGTTTCCTATCTTATTTGCCTTCCCCAGAAGTACCCCCTTGTGTTGTACCCCCTTCTTATGTGCCCCCGCAGCCTCCAACTCTCAATTTGGCACCAGCAGCTCCCCACCAACATTCACCACACACATGGAGACACTCATACCAAGATTCACCACACATGGACACCCTCATACCAACATTCACCACACACATGGAGACACACCTGCCAACATTCACCACACATGGACAACCTCATACCAACATTTACCACACAATAACCAATGTTCACCACACACATGGAGACACTCATACCAACATTCACCACACACATGGACACCCTCATACCAACATTCACAACATAATTACCATGGTTCACCATGCACATGGATATATTTATGCAGACATATACCACACCTATGGAAACACTCATACCAACATTCACCACACATGGACACCCTCGTACCAATATTCACCATACACTTGGACACCTCCATTGTACATTTAGTCATGCACACATTCCCTCACTGACATGGATGCACTGATACACACATATTTTCTTTATAAAATGGTCAATGAGGGATGTGTAGGGGAGTTTTTTTTATTTCAGTAGAACGTTTTTCTATATTTCTCTATTAGTGTCTTAGTAATGGAGGCATCTTGGAGATAGCATGTTTAGAGCTTACTGTAAATTCAAAGATTGTAGGGTTGGGTCACGCCTACTCCATAGGGAATCCCTGGTAATTTTAAAGTAAGACAAAATTGCATGTGTAATTTTATAAACTAATTTTTCACTTACCACCAGGATAGGTGACAAGGCCAGAAAAATTGCCTAGATGCAAAAGCAGAACCAAGCTTATTTCATAGATAAAATAAGAGTATTTTCCATAAGCTTTTTATTATTTTAGATAAATGTACACATCATGAAGGATTCCTTTGTATTATATGGATGAGAGAAAATTAGCACAAGGTAGTACCTAGAAATGTAGTACAAGTATTAGGATTGTACTGTGCCAAATGAAGCAATCAGTCCTAATGTGTAGTGCTAATATATGCTGGGTAGAAATGTGCCCATACTGTATTTAGACCGAAACACATGCCAGGTAAAAACATAAAATCATGAAATTATGCATCTCATATTCCTCCTTTTACTGGTTAATATTTTAGAGCTCCTGACACTCAACTTTGTCTCTAGCATGATAGACAATGTGTTAGGATGAGTGGATCCTCTGGACCACCGCGGGAGATGTAACTAGCCAACACCCGGAACCGGAGCCTAGCGGCACCTGGTATTCACCAGAGCCCGCCGCAAAGCGGGTTGGACTTGCTGCGGCAAGATACCACTAGGTCGTTCCCAGGTGTGACTAGCCCACGGTGGCAGCCGAGGTCAAGGTACCTTAGCGGATGACAATCTCGTAGACAGGTCCAGGCACAGGGTCAGGGCAGGCGGCAGAGATGCAATGTCAGGTCCAAGTCCGGGGTCAGCAACAGGAGGTCCAGGCAGGTGGGAACGGGAACACAGGCACACGGAACACAGCAACACGGAGGAACTCGGGTAACACAGGAAACAGGAGCGGGAACACACAGGAATACACGGGAACGCAGGAATACACGGGAACGCAGGAATACACAGGAACGCAGGAATAATCGCTTGGAAGTTTTCTCTAAGGCTATGAGGCACAAAGATCCGTCAGGGCTTGCAGGAAGAGGCAGGCTTATGAAGAATTGGGCAATATGGCCAGCACCAATTAATGGCGCGCTGGCCCTTTAAATTTGGAGAAGGTGCCGCGCGCGCGCGCGCCCTAGCAGTCGGGGACGCGCGTGCACAGCGGAGGGGAGCGAGCCAGGAGCCGGGACGGGTGAGATGCGCTGGCGGCGCGCTGGCGGGGGCAGGACGGCACGGGTGAGCCCGCGACCCGCGATGTGGGTCGCGGGACCACCCGTGACAGTACCCCCCCCCCCTTTGGCCTCCCCCTCCTCCTAGGCTGGAGGAACCTCTGCAGAAGACTACGATCCAATATGTTGTCCTCTGGCTCCCACCAGCCCTGGGCATACCTGGGCAAGTGCCAGGGCCCAGGGGGGGGGGGGGAAAATAGGTGTACAAAAAAAAAAATCCTTGGGGGGAAAGGGAACTCTATTTAATGAATCCATAGGGGGTGAGGGGGGCTTTATATAAAATAACCATGAGGGGGCTGTTTGGGATGATAAACTAGGGAATATTTTAGGGAACAGGAGACTGTTTTAGTTTCTGAATTTTTAATGCTGCCACAGAAGTTCACTGCAAAGGGGCCCACTGGGGCTCTGTTGCCCAGGGGCCTACTGAAACCTGGAACCGACCCTGTTGGCAGCCTTAGGAGAGTACTGTGGTCAGTGTAAAAATGTTTTTGTAAACGGGGGACATATTTGTTGTGGTGCTGCTGGGGAGATATTTTATACTGTAATGTGTTATCCGCTTTGACACTTCAAGGTTGTTATTATGTGCGGCGGCTGGTGTATTTGGCTGACATTTTGTCATATTTTGTGCTACAGTTAAATATTTGTAAAGTGTTCTTGTTTGTTTTTCCCTGCAGTGTTTGGTGCTTTGGCGTGATATTTAGTGCTGCTCTCTAGTATTTGATATTTCGTTTGTATATTGAGCTGAACTAAAAATATTTGTTGCTACAGTGCTGGCTTTAGGACTAAATGTTGTTTCATTATGCTGCTGTGGTGGTAGTGAATACTACACTGTCATTATGTACTTCTAGGGTGGTATCTTGTTCTGCATCACTGCATTTTTTTGTTACATTTTGTACTACACTGCTTTATTTGTTAGATGCTTCTGGGGTGGCATGTTGTGTTACACTGTTGTCTTTGGTGCTTTACGGTCACTCACAGTTTTTTTTGTCCCTGAAAAGTTGTACCTCTCCTTACAGCAACAGTATTCCAGTTTCATTTAATATCTTGTGTTGTTTCAGTAAAACTTGCAATATGGGATGTAATTGTATGGGGCCAGGTTGGGTTTATGGGTCAGCTTTGCCTTTCAATGCCAAACCAGCCCTGATGTCAAGTACTTCCTGATACACATTGAAAAGAAGGAGTGCCATTTATGATCTATCCCTTCTCCCTCTGCCTCTAGTAAGACAGGAGACTTGATCTGCTCATTGTAACAGCCTGTGAAGCTACAGCACAGAGAGGCACTGGGAACACCCACTAGAGCCTCTCTGGCTCATTAGAATAATTATAAAAGTTGATTTTAGAAGGAAGGAGGCCATGGATAACAAATATAAGAAGATTACCACACATTCACTGCATAGATCCAATACATAGAATGGTGTGAGCCATTATTCAATAGTTCAATATTCATAAGTGATTGAGGAAGTAGATCTGCTATATTATGGGTGACATTTATAAGTAGTGTCTGAGGTTAAAACGGTTCTAGTTGCCTATGCAACAGCTTTCATTTTACAAAAATCTGTGGGAAAATAAAGCTGAGCTCTGATTGGTTGCCAATTCTGATAAATCTCCCCCTATGGGACCAATATGTGAACCAGAACCTGTCAGGTTGATTTAGGACAGTAAACCAACTACACTTTCTTATGGATCTGTGGCTTAGTGTCCCAAATATTGTTATATTTCTGTCCATGACCATTAAAAAATGTTTGTACTTACTAGAAATGAATCCAATAAGGTACATCTCACTCATCACTGTTGCTTTGGACGCCTGTGTAGTAGACCTTTGCTTCATTGCGCATGCACTGTATATACATGTAGTAGACCTTTGCTTCATTGCGCATGCACTGTATATACAGCACATGCACTGAAAAGCTAAGATGTACTACGCTGGCTTTGTTAAATCAAAGTGCAGGCTAAACCTCAGAAAAAGGCTGAAAAGTTGCAATTTTCAACAACATTTTTCATATATAGCAACTTTTTTATGCCTATAGGCCGACAAACAAGGAATACATTGCCCCATTGTACCATAGGTGTAGCTAAGCAGGGTTTTTACCTGTTTATACATGTAAATTACATATTACTGGAGGCGTGCACCACAATGGTGGCCAGAAACAGCCAATAATATTATATTATTGCTACATATTATGTACTACAAAGTAATACATTAATTTTCACTATAGAAATTATCTCCTCATATCCAAATCTATTCCCAAAAATGTATTAGTCCGACTAGGCAAATTTATTAATACTGTCTAAAAGTTGAAAAGTTCAGCATTCCCACTAGATCTGTTCAAGTCTAGACTAACTTTACACCTTTCACTACCCTAGTTCATGCCCAAAATATGCAAAAACTTAGCAGTGTCTAAAAGTACAGGCGGTCACCAACCTAAGGACACTCAACTTACAGACAACCCATAATTATAGACGGACCTCTCTGCCCACTGTGACCTCTGGTGAAGCTCTTTGGATGCTATTACTTTAGTCCCAGACTCCAATAATCAGCTGTAAGGTGTCTGTAATGAAGTTTTATTGAAAATCCTTGTTCCCATTACAAGTATTTTTTCTTAGTTAGCTCAGTAGAGCATATTTTACTATACTTGCCCTATACTGGCCAGTCTGGACAAAATTATGCTTTGTTGAGAAAATTAGTAAAATTGTGTATTATTTTCCTTCCCAGACTCTATGCAAAGTTTTTAATTGACTAAAAATAAGTAAAGTGCAACATAAGCCATAGATTTGCCACATACATGTAGTTCATGTCTCTAGAAGCGTCTTTAGTAAATGTGGCAGACAGCATTTTAGACACTTTATTTTACCACAAATTGTGACACATTTCTGACTGGTAACTATGTCCCAGTGTTGTAACTTCGGGCACTAAGACCTTGCACTAAGCCACATCCCTTTTTTTGTCTTAAAAATGTCTAAAAATATTAAAGTTTGTTATCTCCAATTATGCCAGAACTTTGGCAAAATGTCAAAATTTTCATAGCAGAAAATTCAATCTCATGGGATTTTTAAATTCCATGCTTATCGACGTTGTTGGGATTTCCTAAATAAAGAGATAATATTTTCTTAAAAAATGTCTCAGTAATATTTTAAGAATTTTATATATGAGCAGGTACTTTGGTGGAAGAAGTCTTCTCACAGATGGTCAGTTTATGGAGAAGGCTGATAGGTGGTGGACATCTTTATGGAGAGAATGGTGGCACAGATGTCTGATGAAGGGGGCGTTCGCCCATAATGTTATAGGATACAGCTCAAACCGCTAGACCATGAGACGTCTTGTGTAGCATCTCTGCCCGATACCCAATATGAGTTTAAATGCAAGTTAAAGAGGACTGTTCTTTATGGACCTGAAAGAGTAATGGTGCATTCACATGCCGTGTGCTTGAGAGGATAGTGTGCTTGCCTCCATAGAAAACAGCAGCGCGCGGCGGCACAACAGGGAAAAGATAGAGCAGGTTCCGGTGTGCGTCGCCGAACAGTGCCACACATGTGCCGTCTATGGGGACCTATATGCGGCCGTAAATTTGCATCCCCATGTACTTCTCCGCAGACGGCTGTGTGAATGAGCCCTAACTAAGTAATCCATCTTTACACCGTGGACCACATTTATAAAAGTGTTTGCGCCAGTTTTCTGTCCAGCTTTGCATTAGAAAGAACGTGCAAACAGCTTGTACATGTATTTCTAAAGTGTCTGTGCCAGTTTTGTGTCGCTGTGTGCCCCTGTGGGCTGTTACTGCTTAGTCTAACCATGGGCTACATTTATTACCGACATGCACCACGATTCTGTCTGCACCACAATTCTGCCGCATGAACACAGTGCACCAAAAAAAATGGTACACACTTCCCGAGCTGTGCCCTCTGCACACTCCACAGGCAACTGCACTTAGTACAGACAGCACTAGTTTTGATAAATGTGGGCCAGTAATATATTTTACCTCAATACTGTATGACTCATAGAGACTAAGATGGATTTGTAATTTTATATTGTTCCCTTATAAAAAAAAAATGGCTGGACCATTATACAACCTCTTGTGTCACCCCCTCATCCTCATAGTCTGTAAGCTCTTGTGTCACCCCCTCATCCTCATAGTCTGTAAGCTCTATCTTATACAACACTAACGGGGTTCTATATGCCCTGTGTAAAAGAAAAAGTTGGGACCGCCTCTGTGCTACATTCAAGGATATTTTATGCAGCGATTCTAAAATCTCCTCCCATTCATCATCCGGCAATTCCCCGACCTCAAGGTCCCATTTCCTCTTTGTTGTGTTCATCAAATCACCCAGCCGTTTATCCAATATCGCCCCATACAGTATCGATATAAGGTTCCTCATATTCTGGGCTTGTACTACCCCTGTCATAACCCCCAGTGACGAAATCTCAATCTCCTCAGATCCAAACTGCGCCTGCAAGCCATGCCTCAACTGTAAATATTGATAAAACATACTCCTGGGCACCTCAAATTCCTCCTCCAGTTGACTAAAAGATTTAAGGTTGGATCCGTCGTATACCTGGCTTAAATATTTTATCCCCTTCTGTTTCCACCTTTGAGTATTATCCAACATGTACACCTCCCCCAGATATGGATTATCCCATAGCGGAGTATATTTTGTCCAAGATCCTATCCCCATTATCTGTTTGTAGACCTTCCAGATTTTTTGCATCAATACTAGTGTTGGGTAACGACTCCCTTTATTCCCCAATTTACCTGCCTCTAATACAGCCACTGGATCCAACGCTCCCCCATAATGCCTAACTACCACCGGGCACCAGGACTCCTCACCCGGTCCTCCAAAGTGCTGGCATTGGGCTGCCATATAATATGCCCACGCATCCGGGACTGCCAACCCCCCTCTATGCTTAGGTAGTTGCAATTTCTCTAATTTTATTCTAGGCACACCCTGCTTCCAAATTAAATCCCCGTGCTTCTCCCCGGGCTTGTTGCGCCTGCCGCCCGGCATTGTGTGATTAGAGCGGTCTGTCGCTTCACTGCCGCGGCTCTCCCCGATGTCACAGCCGCTTCTCCGGGTCCTGGCACGTTACAGGTGAGTGCCACAGGATAGTATCAGGATTCGGGTATCGGAGCTCTGGCGCCGTGCTGCCTACTCCATTCCCCGCTAGGCCACGCCCCCCCCAGCTTCTTAGAAGGACTTTGCTGATGTCTTTTCAGAGAAGCAAGAAGAGACTTTGCCGCCACACCGACCCTATGCCGGATGTGTCTCCCCATGGGGTTGAGTGTATCCCCTATCTGTTCCCGAAACTGCAGCCATGTCGGCCTATGTAAAGGAGAACCTGCAGAAGAGCTTTATATGCAAGCATTCGCCCCTGCTCGAGATGGGCACTTCGAATACCTTGTTATGCCCCTTGGACTCTGTAACGCACCGGTGGTGCTCCAGAACTTTGTAAACCACATATTCAGACTTACTTTATACCTATCTAGACGATATCCTGGTGTTCTCCACGGACATTGGGGCTCATTTACTAAGGGTTCGAACGCGGCACTGTCGTCGGGTTTCACGAATATTTACGATTTGCGCCGAATTGCCCGGGATTTTGGCGCACGTGATCGGATTGTGGCGCATCGCATCAGCTTTCATGCGACAGAAATCGGAGGGCGTGACCGCCGGACAACCCGACGGATTCAGAAAAAACGCAGAATTTAAAAAGTGATTTATGTCGCAAGATCAAGCACTTACATGCACCGGGAAGAAGGTGAACTCCGGCGGACCTCCGGCGGACACCTGCTGGATATCGGGCGCACGATCTTAGTGAATGCCGGCAGACCCGAATCCTCGTCGGACAGCGCGCCGTGGGATCGCGACTGGACGGGGTATGTAAATGTGCCCCATTGAGTCCCATCCGACCCATGTACAGCAAGTTCTCAGGTGTCTAAGGGCCAATCGCCTATATGCCAAGCTCGAGAAGTGCCAATTCCATCCAAAGAGTCTCCCATTCCTAGGATATATTATCTCAGACAAGGGACTACAGATGGATCCTGCAAAGTTGTCTGCTGTACTTCAGTGGCCGCGTCCAGTAGGACTTCGAGCTCTCCAGAGATTCCTGGGCTTCGCCAATTACTACCGGTAGTTTGTTCCACATTTCTCCCCCCTGGTATCTCCCATTGTGGCGCTGACCAAGAAGAAGGCCAACCCTAAGGTCTGGCCTCCGGCAGCTAAAGAAGCTTTCAGTGAGCTGAAGTCTGCCTTTTCCTCTGCTCCCATTCTCACCCGGCCTGATACTGAGAAACCGTTCCTGCTAGAGGTTAATGCCTCATCCGTTGGTTCTGGAGCCATTCTCACCCAGAAGGGGACCAAAGGCCAAACTCTCACCTGTGGGTTCTAATCCAAGACCGTTTTAGCCTCAGAAAGGAACTACTCTAGTGGTGATTGGGAGCTTCTGGCTTTTAAACTTGCCTTGGAAGAATGGTGTTATCTTCTGGAGGGTGCTTATCATCCAGTCAGTATCTATACTTATCACATAAAACCTCCTGTACCTCCAGACTGCCCAGCGTCTCAATCCGAGACAGGCTTGTTGGCCTCTCTTCTTCTCCCGATTCAACTTTCTGATACATTTCTGTCCAGCAGAGAAGAATGTTAAGGCCGATGCTCTCTCTCATGCCTCGGATGTTGTTGGGGAAGATCCTGCTCAGAGACATATCGTTCCTCCAGAACGACTGGTTCTTGCTTCCTCAGTGGACCTTCGGCAACTTCCTCCTGGCAAGACGTATGTCCGACCAGCCCTTCGGAAAAGGATACTGACTTGGGGATATTGCTCTTGTGTGGCTGGGGTGAAACGCTCTGTTGCCTTCATTTCCCGTTTCTACTGGTGGCCAGATCTGGTCAAGGGATTTTGTGGGTTCCTGCATTTCCTATGCCCAAAACAAGGCATCTCGTCTTAAACCTGGTGTTCCTCTGTGTTCTGTCATCCGTTCCTGGCTGCATGTTCCATGTACCAGTTCTTGCCTGCCATGAGTTGCAAGCTGTTCTCCTGCTGTCATCCCAGGCTCGGACTGTGTCCTGCATCTCCCACCTTACTACCTTGGCTGCCACTGAGGCCCTAGTTACACCCGTGGACTGACCTGGTGACACCCCGCCGTAGCAAGACCATCCCACTTCGTGGCGGGCTCTGGCGAAGACCAGGTGCCACTAAGACTCTAGTCCCAGGTGTCGGCTAGTACCATCATCTCCCTCAGTGGTGCAGAGGGTCCACAGACTCTTCCCTAAGAGACTCTCTGACAGTTCGTCCCTACAAACTGTGACAGATTCCTGGGTCCATTTGAAGTACTGAAGCGCATAAATCCTTATAAGCTTTGCATTCCACCATCCATGCGCATCCCAAACTCATTCCACGTCTCTCTTGAAGCCTGTCATCCTGAACCGTTTCTCTCGGCATGTGCCTCCTCCTGCTCCTAAGGCTGATTCCACCAATGTCTTTGAGGTAAAGGAGCTCCTGGATATGAAGACAGTTAGAGGGAAGCAGTTCTTTCTTGTCGACTGGAAGGGGTTCGGGCCAGCGGAGAGATCCTGGGAGCAAGAGGATAACATCTTGGACCGTGGCCTTCTGCAAAAATTCCTCCAGTCCTAGAAGCAGGGGAGGTCGAAGGGGGAGGGGTACTGTCTCGGGTGCTCTTGTAACCCATGACCCGGGTCGCAGGCGCACCTGTGCTTCTAGATGTGTCCTCGGGCCCCGCCATGGTGCTTACCTCTCCTCGTTTCAACGCTGGCTCCGGCAGTCAGATACACACGTCCCCGCTTCTTCCCTGCCGGATATTTGTGTCTCATTGCCATTGAGAAAGCTTGTCCCTATGTCCTCTGCGCTTACAGTGATTTCCTGTTGTGACCTCGATTCCACTCCTGACTCCGATGCCGTGCTGCCTGTCCTGACCTTCCACTATGTCTCTGACTCTGATTTCGCGCTGCCTGCCTCGAACTACTGCCTGTCCCTGACCATGAGTTTGCCTGACGCCATTGTGTACAAAGCCGCACCTCTAGAACAACCTGGTGGCACCACGCCGAAGTAAGTCCAAGTCCGGTTGCCCCTTAGACTCCGGTCCCAGGTGTCGGCTTACATCATCCTCTGCAGTGGTACACAGGATTCACTATCACTGATTTTGACAATAGGCTCGTCTGTGACACCTGCCCCCCATATAACATCACCCCCACTATAGGCTCACCTGTCCCCCTGTAACATCACCACCAACATAGACTCGTCTGGTGACCCCCCCCCTGTAACATCACCACCAGCATACCCGACTCCTAGGATTCAGAAAAATAATTGGCGCTGGCCATTTAACAGGATTCTATTTAAATCTGCCTCTCCCAGTATACCCTGCTCTTTGTGCCTTCACCTTAGAGAAAGCTCCCCAGCAATATTCCTGCATTCCTGGAAACGCACAAGAGGAACACAGGAGGCTTTCTCTTCAGTGGAATGACTTGAAGATCCGTCAGGGAGTCAAGGGAGGTGCCGGATTATAAGGGCACGCCAGATTAGCCAGCTCCAATTAGGAGGACACTGGCCCTTTAAATCAGGATGAGTCGTGGAGGAGTCACTGGAGGAGGCGTGTGGCCTGGACAGGACCACAGCCTGGAGCCTGGAGAGGTAAGTACGGCAGGGGCGGTGACTGCACCACACCAGAGGGCACGTAGTGCACGTACCGAGGATCGCGGATACGGCTGTGACAGTGCCCCCCTTCAGCTTCTTCTTCCTTTCCTTTTCTTTCATCTCCTCCAATTCATCTTGGGACACCTGAGGAGGAAAGCAGAAATAGGACAAACCGAGATGCTTGGACCTGGCATGAAACAAACTGAGGACACCTTGAAGACATCTGGAACGTCTTTTGGCCGGAGGCTGGAGTGGCCCTTGGGAAGCCAGAAGCTGGAGTGGCCCTTGGGAAGGCTCCGACTCTTGGGAAGCCAAAGCAGCGCTGGGAGGCTGCGGTGGCCGGAGCAACTCATGGGAAGCTGCAGGCTGGAGCGGCTCTTGGCACAGCGGAGCGGCCTCTGGGAGGGCCGGAGACTCTGGAGCGGCCTCTGGGAGGGCCAGAGACTCTGGATCGGCCTCTGAGAAGGCCAGAGACTCTGGATCAGCCTCTGGGAAGGACGGAGACACTGGAGCGGCCTCTGGGAAGGACGGAGACACTGGAGTGGCCTCTGGGAAGGCCGGAGACTCTAGAGCGGCCTCTGGAAAGGCCGGATCTTACTGTCACACACGGGGGTGTGGAAGAGTCTCTTGGGGCTAGAATCTAAGTGGCCCCTGGTCTTCGCCAGAGCCCCCCGCAAAGCGGGATGGTCTTGCTGTGGCGGGGGTGCCACCAGGACGTTTCACGGGTGCAACTAGGCCCGTGGTTGCAGCCAAGGTAGGGAAGTGGGAAGGCAGGACCTCGGGAAGGCAGGACCTCAGGATGGCCACCGGGATACAGGACCGCCACAGGAGTACAGGACCGCCACAGGAACACAGAACCACCACAGGAACACAGGACTGCCACAGGGACATAGGACCCCTACAGGGACACAGGACACAGGAAAATCCACAGGAACACGGGAAACACAGAGGCGTCTGAAAAAGCACAGGAAACACGGAGGCGTCTCTTCAGTGAAATGACTTGAAGATCCAGCAGAGAGTGAAGTGAGGTGCCAGATTGTAAGGGCATGCCGGATTAGTACGAAAAAAAGGAGTAGATCGGCACTCACTAGGTCCGTTAAAATTCTTCAGCAATTTTATTCATCCGTAATTAGGACTATACACATAACGGCAAATACAAAGATAAGGTGCTGTACACAGGTTACATCTTACGCGTTTCAGACCATTAGGTCCTTAGTCATAGATGCCGGATTAGCCAGCGCCAATTAGGAGGATGCTGACCCTTTAAATCTGGATGAGTAGGAGGAGGTGTGCGGCCTGGACAGGACCACAGACTGGAGCCTGGAGAGGAAAGTACTGGCCGGGGGATAGCCGCGCCACACCGGAGGATCGTGGGTATGGCCCTGACAGACTCTTTCCTCGCCTGGCACCTGCCTTCCAATAGCCATTTCAGCCTCCGCCTGTATCGTCAGCTGAGGAACCTATGCAGGTGGACAGAATCTGTCTCTCCCTACAAGAGCATTCTAGACAACATCAGGAGAACCTCTGCCTGTATTGTGCCAGCCCAGAGCACTTCATCGGTACTTTTCCAATGGGTTCTTGGGAGAAGCATCCCTCGGTGTCAGCAAAGCTTCTCCAAGCCTGACTATTCCATTGCTCCTCAGCTTTGGCACCGGCACCCAGATCCAGGTTTCTGCTTTCCTGGATTTGGGCTCTACAGCGAACTTTGTGGATGTTGCCCTGGTCTCCCAGCATCACTTCCTGGTGGTTCATCTCGAGAAACCATTGTCCATTGCCTCGGTCAGTTGCCAGAATCTCTCAGTGCCCATCTGGTTTCGCACGGAACCCCTGCTCCTGCAAGTTGGTGCCTTACATAAAGAGAGACCTTCTTTTTTTGTGCTACCCCAAAGCACTTTCTTTTTGTCACCAAGAAGGATGGCTCTCTCCGCCCTTGTATAGACTATCGCGGTCTTAACAAGGTCACCGTTAAGAATCGCTATCCTCTGCTGCTGATCACGGAGCTGTTTGACCGTCTACGGGGTGCGAGAGTCTTTTCCAAATTGGCTCTTTGTGGGGCCTACAACCTCATTCGCAGCAGGAAGGGTGACGAGTGGATGGCCATAATGGCCATTTTGAATATTTAGTTATGCCCTTCGGACTTTGTAATGCGCCAGCCGTTTTCCAGGAATTTGTTAATGACATCTTCAGGGACTTATTGTACAGTTGTGTCGTGGTATACCTGGATGATATCCTTGTGTATTCTGCTGATCTTGAGTCCCGCCAGTCCAACGTACGGCAAGTGCAGTCGCCTCAGGGTTAACCATCTCTATGCCAAACTGGAGAAATACCAGTTTCATCAGAAGAGCCTTCCGTTCCTTGGCTATATAATTTCCAATGCAAATGGATGGTGCAAAGTTATCTGCGGTTCTTTAGCACTTTTCTCGTCTCTTCCCACATTTCTCGTCTCTGGTAGTTCTGATGGTGGCGCTAACGAGGAAAGGTGTTAATTCGCATTTCTGGTCTGCAGCGGCAGAGGAGGCTTTCGCGAAACTAAAGACTGCCTTTTCCTCTGCATCAGTTCTTACCCAACCTGATACCAAAACCCGTTCCTTGTGGAAGTTGATGCCTCCTCCGTGGGAGCTGGGGAGGTCCTTACCCAGAAGGGGCCTAAGGGCAGAACTCCCACCTGCGGCTTATTCTCCATAACTTTCTCCTCCGCAGAGAGGAATTATTCTATTGGAGATCTGGCTATCAAGCTTGCCTTGGAGGAATGGCGCCATCTGCTGGAGGAGGCCCGATTTCCAGTCAGCATTTACATGGACAACAACCTGCTGGTCTTCTGTTGCTGTTACCCGTGCCTACCTGCCTGTGGTCTCATGCGGCTATGGACTTTGTCACAGATCTGCTGCCGTCATCTGGCAATACCGTCATCTGGGTAGTGACTGACCTTTTTCTAAGTTGTCCCGCATCGTTTCGGATCGAGGAATTCAGTTCGTGTCCAAGTTCTGGAGATCTCTGTTCAGCCAGCTGCAGGTGAAACTGGACTTTTCTTCTGCCTATCAACCACAGTCTAACGGTCAAGTGGAGAGATTGAATCAGACTTTAGGTTGCTACCACTTTGTGTCCACCTGTCAGGACGACTGGGCTTCTCTTCTACCATGGACAGAGTTCTCCTACAATTCTCTGAAGAGCCAGCGAGTTGGCGCCCTAGAGACCGGGAGCGCGCTCGGCCTGTCAGATCGGAAAGCAGGCTCGTGGACAGGTGAGTCCGGGGACGAGGTAGCCACGCCACCACAGAGAGGGACACTGGTGTGCCCGCGATCTGTGACATGGATGGGGCACCTGTGACAGTACCCCCACCCTTAGGGGTCTCCCTATTCTTTGGCCTTCTCCCAAAGCACCTCCGGAGGAGAGCAGGTGCAACATGTTTTGGAGGAACTGGCACCTTACCAGAAAAGTCTGAAGAGGTCAGGATGGGTGGCGGTGAAGAAGTGCCGCTTGGGTAGCATTCTGATCCCCAACACAGGATCTCACCAGTTTTCCAGTTGAGGACCGGAGCATGAAGTTGCAGCCATGGGCGACCCAGGAGAGGTGGAGCGGTGGATGAGAGGTGGAGCGAGGCAGGATGTAGAAGAAAAGTCTCTCTTTGTGATGAGCTCCAACCTGGAGAAGAACTGGCTTAGTGCGGTACCGAACCAGACCTGGCAAGATCTGTCCATCGATGGAAGATATGGATAAAGGATTCCGAAGAGGAACCACTGGAATGTGATGCCAGGGAGACCGGAGCGGCATCCACAAAATTTCCAGACTTCCAGAAATGCTGAGATTTGCGGTGGAGCCCTGTTACCGACACTGAGGAATACGTGAACTGTTAGGCGTGAAGACAACGTCTTCACACCTAGGGATGTCTGTCCCAGACAAGGTGATGGTGTCTCCGAGACATGGGAGGACGGACAGGACAAACCCTGATGAGATACTGGGGACTGGCACAGAATAGGCAGAGGTTCTCTTGGAGACGTCTGGAACGTTCCTCGGCGGCGAGACGGGCACTGTCAACTTGCATAGACCTCAATTCAGACTGTGCAGCCGGAGACCAACGCACCGTGAATCGCACGTCTATCCGAGTGGCCAGGGTTATGAGATCATTCAGAGGACCCGGCAGATCATGGACAGCCAGTGTGTCTTTATTCTGGGAAGACAGTCCTTTCTAGAAAGCTGCTAACTAGGCCGCATCATTCCAGGAGAGCTCAGAAGCTATGGTGCGGAACTTGACAGCATATTCGCCCACAGATGAGACTTCTTGGCGCAGGTTCGACATCGCCATCTCAGCTGAGGATGAGTGAGCTCCTCGAACACGGACTGGAGTTCAGCTAGGAACGTAGCAAGGGTAGCCGTGACTGGATTGCCTCTGTCCCACCGAGAAGCAGCCCAGACCAGGGCTGCTTCTCAGACTCTCTCCTGATAAGGTATCTCGACCTCGGCTGCCACAGCGGGCTAGTTGTACCTGTGGAACGACCTGGTGGTATTCAGTGGGATGGGCTTGCTGCGGCTGGCTCTGGTGAAGACCAGGTGCCACTAAGATTCCGGTCCCAGGTGTCCGCTAGTACCACCTCCCGTGGTGGTCCTGAGAATCCACTCATCCCGAATTCTGACAAACACCATAGGCCCGTCTGGTGACACCTGCCCCCTGTAATATCACTGCCACCATAGGCCCGTCTGTTGACACCTGCCCCCTGTAACATCATCACTACCATAGACTCGTCTGGTGACACCTGCCCCCCTGTAACATCATCTCCACCATAGACTCGTCTGGTGACACTTGCCCCCCTGTAACATAACCACCACCATAGACTCGTCTGGTGACACCTCCCCCCCTGTAACATAACCACCACCATAGACTCGTCTGGTGACACCTGCCCCTGTAGTAGACCTTTGCTTCATTGCGCATGCACTGTATATACAAGAAGTACAAATGGTGGAGGAAAACAGTAAAATAAATAAGGTTTATTTGAACAAAGAGGTGAACAAAAAATTACGCTGCAAGTGATCGATGGAGTAGAGATCGATGCAGTGAGCCGACAAGGTGAGAAGAAATCTCTCAATGAGAGACAGTATAGGGTCAGTGTGCCCTAAAGATGGGGCTGGGGGTCCCTGATGAACCCTAATAAGGAAGTAGGGAGGGACCTATTGCACCCTGGTTGTAGCCTAATTCGGGACCGCAGTCCTAGACGACTGCCACCCCGACCGGAACCTAACCCTACTCTCGGTTGCCTCACCCTACGCTAGAGGGGAGGGAGGCAGGGAGATGGTAAAGGGGGTGAGAGTACTCGGTCAGGGAAAGTCGCTGTCAAGACGCCCCAGTGTGGTGAGGGAGCCTGGAGGCGTGGATCCGGTGGTAGCGTCAGTGAAGGGTGCCAACCGGAGCTGCAAGTATAAAATGGCAGTGACGTGTATTGGGGTCAAGGCAGAAAAGAGGAGTATGCACGTCGAGTCAAATCCCAATAGAGGGAGAGCAGGCAAAGAGCATACTAGTGGCTGCCCAAGATGATACCCTAGTGCAGTGTTTATGCAAAAAAGGGGGGGGGGGGGGCCAAACGAAAACCTGACGGATTCGGTAAAACCGCCGCATTTAAAAAAAAAATGTGTTGCGAAAATTGCACTTACCTTCACTCAGCCCGGCTCGGTGTATTCCAGTGCGTTCCGATGCTCTTCAGCGCAGCAGCGCTACCTGGTGGACAGCGGAGGAACTACCTTAGTGAATACCGGCCGGACCCGAATCCACCGCAGAGAACACGCCGCTGGATCGCGAATGGGCCGGGTAAGTAAATCAAAATTTTTATGCCCGACGAAGGTCCGGGTACCGGACCGAAACGCGTAGCAATAAACTTATGCAATTTTAAGACCGTGCTGGGGAGTTCATTCCGTGATAAGCGCTACTTCATCCCGCTCCATTACTGGAACTCAGAGCGTAAAAGTCGACTGCATGAAAATACCTATTGGTCTCCACCTGGGCAAATATAGGTAGAAAGAAGGTTGGCGCCGGAAATCTCCCGTTCCACTCTACATGCACATTTATTTGTGCTCCAAGGTGAGCACCCATTTATTATTCTATTTATTTTTAAAAAATTTTACTATATTACACGAGGAGAGCGCTCCTGTCTCCCTTTTGTTTCCCTCCCCCTGCCCTGAGATTTGGGGTCTGAGTATTCACTGCTCAATCAGCCCCAGCCTCTCCCTTCAGGTTTTACTCCAACAATAAATGGACTGAAATTGAAAAATTATGGCTAGCCCTATTCACCTGGTTTGGAGGTACATGGCCATCTCTGTGCTTCTGTGGGAACGACTGCTCTGGTCATCTTGGGGTGTGATTCTCGTGATCCTTGGGGGTCACATCAATGAGACCCCCACCGATCAGCAAGTTAGGCCCTATCCTGTGGATAGGGCTTAACTTGCTACAATGGGACAGCCCCTTTAATCTTATGACAGCTGGATGGGTATACTTTGTTAATATTCCTCCCCTTACCTGTTCTTTCATCAGTCCCCATCCCCTATTCCTATTTACTATTTTTATATACTAGGTTGTTACTTTTTTAGATATGGCGGGCTTTGACTAATATTAGTAAATTAATATTAGTAAAATTATAAAACTTTAATAAATTTGTAAGTTGAAAAAAATAAATTGCCTGCTTAACAATTGTCTGAAAAAGTCTTTAATGTACTAAGGTCTATTGTTGGAGGATTAGGTGATGGGAATGAGGAACTATATCCAAACCAAGAACACGATTTATAAGAATTTCACATAGTTGTGGCCTGGTTTTAATGACTGTATTAGGACCACTAGTTTATTTCAGAACAAGATTGGTCTTTAGGCTGTTTTGTAACCACTATGTGGAAACCCATCCTTAGCAGTGCGGGGCAGATTAAAGCATGAGTACCGTGGGTTATGAGACCGGTATTACTTTTGCTTGCTGCAATAGTGAAGATGTAGAGACTATTAATAACCTACATACATTAGAGAAATGTAACATGGTGAGACAAAAAGATTATTGCATGCCTCTATGAACTTCATTGAGCTTCAGAAAGGGGAAGTTTTTTTTGAATAGTAGCTTGTGGTTTCAAGGGGTTGGATTATTGTAGGTCTGCAGCTAGGAGTCCGTAATAAAAACTACTTCAGTATGTACAATATCTAGTCTCTACACGGGGCATTGTTATTGTACCAGTGTGGGGGAGATCTGTCACTATGCAAGAACACGGTAGAGAAACCTGCCCCTCTAGGACTTGGCTCCAAGGTAAGACAAACCTTATCGGAAACTTAAGACAGTGATGGCAAACCTTTTAGAGCCTGAGTGCCCAAACTTCAACCAAAAGCCACTTATTTATTGCAAAGCGCCAGCACAGAAATTTAAGCAGTAATTCATTTCCTCTTGTTCTTTGACAACTTTCAATTGTCCAGCCTGATAACGGTACCGACGCAATTGAAAAGAGGAGGGCAAATTCATCTATCATTGTAGGAAGATTCTGCAGGAAAATTCTTTGAGCCCTGTCTGGTGAACTTCATTCTGGGGTGATGGCCTGGGTGCCCACAGAGAGGGCTCAGAGTGCCGCCTCAGGCACCCGTGCCATAGGTTCGCCACCACTGACCTAAGACATAGATGTGGATGACAGCCATATAATTTCTTGCACTATACGATTAAACACTGCAAAAAATCACGGTAATATTGCCGCCCATAGGAAATGCATAGCTTGAAAATCCAGCATTGAAAATTTCTTATTTAATTGTTTCATCTTGGGATCTTTGTGTGATCTGAAGAAGGACGTATTACTTTTTTTACGCTTTTCCAAGTCTCAT
Source organism: Engystomops pustulosus (assembly GCA_019512145.1). Taxonomy (NCBI): domain Eukaryota; kingdom Metazoa; phylum Chordata; class Amphibia; order Anura; family Leptodactylidae; genus Engystomops; species Engystomops pustulosus. The sequence goes on along the minus strand of CM033642.1, from coordinate 17,028,671 downwards.
ATAAATTTGGTTGCAATTTTACAGTGATCGATCTCTCTAGCAATTAATTGTTCCTGGATGTACTCAGCTGTGGTTATAAAATTTGCTTGTGGCATTGTATATTTTAAATAACCATCAAACCGCATTATGGCAGTGGCTAGTTCTACATGTCATACAGGTATAGGTTGAAAGTTTTTGTAAGGGGCTACAAGAAACCTAAGTTTTAGGGTAGAAATATCCACACAAGACATTACATAGTACAGTTGATAAATTATACATTATAGATTTTATAATTTCCAATGGATTAAAACATTACTAAAGAAACTTTCCTTGGACCTGTCCAGTGCTGTTAACTACTGATCAGTCTGATCTCCCTTTAATCTCCTAGAACAACTGGAGTAAACAGAGAGATAACTTACCCTTATGTCTCTGCTTACTCCCTCCTGGACCCCCTACAATCTGGTTTCCGCTCTATACACTCTACTGAAACTGCTCTTACTAAAGTCTCCAATGATCTCCTCACTGCAAAATCTAAAGGTGACTATTCTCTCCTCATTCTTCTGGATCTCTCGGCAGAGTTTGTGGACCACCAGCTCCTACTCAGGATGCTTAGCTCCAACGGCCCGAAGGACACTGCACTCTCTTGGTTTTCTTCCTATCCTTTCAGTGTCTTCTTCTCCAGATCTCTCTTTTCTCCTCTTCCTCTCACTGCTGAGGTTCCTCCGGGCTCAGTCCTAGGTTCTCTTCTCCTTTCCCCCTACACCACCATCATTGGGCAAAACATCAATAAATTTGTTTTTCAGTATCTCTATGCTGATGATACCCAGCTATATACTTCTGCACATAACATCACCCCTGCCTTAATCCAGAACACTAGTGAATGTCTCTCTGCTGTCTCTAACAACATGTCCTCTCTCTTCTTGAAATTGAATCTTTTCAAAACAGAGCTTTTAGTCTTTCCACCAACTACTAACCCTGACCTCTCCATCTCGGTCCGTGGGATCACTATAGCACCGAGGCAGCAGGCTCGCTGTCTTGGGGTTGTGCCGGACTCTGACCTCTCCTTTTTACCATATAATCAATCACTTGCTTCTCAGAAACATCTCCAGAATCTGACCATTTCTTACAAATGCAACCTCTGAAATGCTGATTATTGCTCTGATTCACTCTCGACTAGAGTACTGTAACTCCCTACTAATCGGTCTTCCACTCACTAAACTCTCTCCAACACAATGGGGCACATTTACTCACCCGGTCCCTCGGAGTTCCCGTAAGTGCATTGTCCATCAGGAATGCACGCGATTAACCAAGATCGTGCGCCCGATTTCCTGCATCTGTCGCTTCCCCGCTCAGGTCCGCCGGAGTTCACCATCTTCTTCCCGGTGCATGTAAGTGCTTGGCTTGCGACACAATTTTGAAGTTAAATCCTGCGGTTTGTCCGAATCTGTCGGATCGTCCGACAGCCCGCTCCCCGATTTGTGGCGCATGAAAGCCGGCACAATTGCGGCAAAATCCGATCGCGTGCGCCAAAAAACCCTTTTAAATCCCTGTCCCAAAATGGAAATCGATGGGATGTCCGACGAAAGTGCAGTCCGCTGGGCCCTTAGTAAATGAGCCCCAATGTATTCTTAACGCAGCAGCCAGGCTCGTCTTTCATACCAAACGCTACACGGATCCTTACTCCTATTGTTCCACTTTGTAAATTTGTAAAGCCCTAAGAAATATGATGGTGCTATATAAATAAAGATTATTATTAATTATTTTTATTATAAACAGCAAGTTGGCCAACTTATGGGGATTTATCACATTATTTTCTATTTTTTTTAACTTCTCTTCAGGACTTTTTTGGGGTGCATTGGTGGTTGGCCCAGCAAAATTTGCACTAACGAGTTTGATCCATTTTAGGAATCCAGATGTTAATGTTCAAAAAAAAGTCCAAAAATTTGGAGCAAAACACCACCACACCCAAACTTGCAACTTTTGTGTGCATCTTACCAAAATACTTAGCATATATACTCGAGTATAAGCCTAGTTTTTCAGCACAAAAAATGTTCTGAAACCCCAAACTCGGCTTATACTCGAGTAAAAAATATATCAAAACTCACCTTTCTGGCTTCCCCTGCTTCTGGCTATATACTGGGGCAGAGGACTGGCTATATACTGGGGGGCAGGTGCTGGCTATATACTATGGGGCAGGGTCCTGCAGGCTATATACTGGGGAGGCTGTGACCAATGCATTTCCCACCCTCGGCTTATACTTGAGTCAATAGGTTTTACCAAGTTTTTGTGGTAAAATTAGGGGTCTCGGCTTATACTCGGGTCGGCTTATACTCGAGTATATATGGTAATAGAATCATCCTTGTCAAGTAAATGACTTATGCGGTGCTCATCTTATGCAAATGTAACCACTAGGCTTCTGATGCATTTCACGGATGGAAAGTCCTGTACATAGGATACAGCAGCGAATCAATGGGGTCAGTGGAGTCTTTTGTGCACCATTGCTCACTGTTATAGGGTCAGAATAATGGAAGCCCACATCATAAGTGTGAACGTAGCCTAAGGGATAATATTTTGATTAACCCATTCTACAAACATCAGATACAGACAGTCCCAGGGTTATGTACAAGATAGGTTCTGTAGGTTTGTTCTTAAGTTGAATTTGTACGTAAATCAGAACTTTATATTTTCTTATTGTAATCCCAGTCAAAAATTTTTTGGTCTCTGTGACATTGGATTTTAAAAATGTTGGATTGTCAGAAGAACCAGGACTAACAATAAAGCTTCATTACAGACACCTGTGATAACTGCTATAGCTGATCATTGTAGCCTAGGACTAAAGTACAGTAAATTACCAGCATCCAGCGGTCCGTTTGTAACAAGGGGTCGTCTATAAGTCGAGTGTTCTTAAGTCGGGGACCGCCTGTATATCGATTTCAGAATTCTTTCTTATGACTCAATTACGACTGAAAACCATCATTCATGTTGTCTGATCTTGAAGATTTTTAGCTTGTGTTATTCTTCTTATTGGAGTTAACAAGTTTATTTGGAAGTGTAAAGTTTCTTCTACTTCTGAAGCTGTAACAACAGAACCTTATTATAACTCTAGTTATATTTTATGGCCATATTTTTTTGATGGGTTGTTGTGATTCTTACTGAGAATACATAGAAAAATTCATTGTGGTGGTCTATGAATCGTATCCCAGTATCTGTCATCTTACATCTAGAAAATTAACCTAGTAATAGAATGGATCTCTGTCTATGTATTGAAAATGTCTAAGGAGCTACATGGAGTACGGGGTGCTGCTGGAGGTGCCTAGTTGCTAATAATAAATAAATCAAAAGGTCAAATCTTGGCACATATAAAGTTAAAACTTCAGAGGAAATTGGCATTTACTCATAGATCCTGAGACTTTTACTGTGGTAATCTACTTTTATGTGTTTTCCATGGCCTCCTTCCATCTAAAATCAACTTTTAAAATTATGTAATGAGCATAAGGCAATATCAGAGCCACTCCGTGATGTTGCTTCACAGGCTGTTACACTGTGGGAGCACTTCACCCTCCCAATCTGTGAGATTACATCAGGCAGAGGGAAAGGGAAGTGCTGAGGAAGCAGAGGAGAAGGAAGAGACAGTGAAAAAGCCTTTTAAGCTGCAGCAAGGAGGGGCTCTGGTAACACCCCCAGAGCCTCCCAGGTTCATTAGCATAATTGTAAACGTTGATTTTAGAAGGAAGGAGGCCATGGATATCAAATATAAGCAGATTACCACAGTCAAAGTGTCAGGATCTATGAATAAGTGCCCCTGTTTATCCTGATTATTTTTATGGTAGATTTCCTTTAACCCCTTGCCAACGGGCACCATACTATTACGGTGCAGCGTCGGGCCGGGTGTATGGAGTGTTATTGCAACAAACACCCAGTAAGTTTCAGTAAAGCTAAAACCGTCTCATATTAACTGTGCAGATATATATCCACTACTTTTTAAATCTACCATCAAAATCCACCATGATAAACCAGGGACACTTACTCATAGATCCAGGCACTGTGACTGTGGTAATCTTCTTATATTTGTTATCCATGGCCTCCTTCCTTCTATAACCAAATCAACAAAAATAATGCTAAAGATCCAGAATAGATCTGAGTGGCATTACCAGAGCCCCTCCGTGCAGTATGACTTCTCCTCTCCACTGTTTGAGATTACGGCAGACAGATGGAGGGGGGAAGTGCTGACTGAGCAGGGGCTACAGCTGTTACAGCTACTGAAGTCTCCAGTAATCTCATAGAATTAGGCTTGTGTGTGGGCCATGTACAGGGTTAATTCTCCCCTGGTCAGTCCTGTCCTGTACAGTGTCCTTGGTCCATGAAACAGGACTCAACAATACAGGATCAGCGATACATGGACTGACCACTCCAGTGTGAAACAGTCCTTACCTTGAACCCCTGATCCCATATTTCTGCATATTGAGCTGGTGTTGTGCCAAGTATTAGCAATATATGAAGGGGGCAGAGTCCATTTGTTATTTGAACTATGGTGGCTCAGTGGTTAGCACCACAGCCTTGCAGCGCTGGGATCCTGGGTTCAAGTCCCATCCAGGGTCAACATCTGCAAAGAGTTTGTATGTTCTCTCTGTGTTTGTGTGGGTTTCCTCCGGGTCCTCCAGTTTCCTCCCACATTCCAAAACATACTGGTAGGTAGATTAAATTGTGAGCCCCATGGGGACAGGGACTGATTTGGCAAGTTCTGTGCAGCGCTGTGTAATTTGTGTGCGCTATATAAATAAAGAATTATTATTATTATTATTACTCCCAACAATTTCTCCATCCACTGCCAAAACAACGAAATTTCAGCTCTCATGTAAATAAACAAATTCAAGTAAATGAGCTACAATATAAAGCACAGCCACTATTAAATATATGGCACTGTGCTTGGTAAGGAGTAAAGCAACCAGAGAACTCTACAGCTGATTGACATGGGTGCCAAGTGTTGGACCACCAGCAATCTCATTGATAATCTATCCTGGATATAGGTCATCAATAGTGATAAGTGGACCCAGGTGACACCCATGATCGTTGCTATTGCGGTTCTGGTCAACTCATCACTAGTTATCAATAATTTAATCCTAGAAAAATAAAATCCTTTATAATGTACGAGAAAAACCAGTAGCATAAATGTAAGTGTTGTAGGATGAAAATCTGCAGATATATTTAATGTGTGCTGCAGGTTTTTGTAAAATTTACGTGTTAGACGAGAGCAGAGCTACAGGGTTCCTTCCCGTCTCAGTTCAGTCTGGCAGTAAATATAACACTATATTGGCTGTAACGTCAATTAAGTCTTTCAGTTCTTCTTAGCTGGTTATACTGGTTTTTGTTCTCTTTTCCTCGAGAATTAATATACTGGCAGTCCCCGGGTTATGTACAAGATAGGTTCTGTAGGTTTGTTCTTTTTTTTTTGGTCTCTGTGACAATTGGATTTTAAAAATGTTGGGTTGTCATAAGAACCAGGATTAACAATAAAGCTTCATTACAGACACCTGTGATAACTGTTACAGCTGATTATTATATCCTGGAGCTAAAGTACAGTAAATTAGCAACATCGGAGGTCCGTTTGTAACTAGGGGTCGTCTGTCAGTCAGGTGTTCTTAAGTAGGGGACTCCCTGTAGCTTGCCTTCCAACTATTTTCTGGAGCCTCCACATATTCTACACACTATTGTGTCCACCTGCTAAAAAGCAATTCATCATTTTTTAATTTATTTCGCACATCAACTGTAACATTTCATGAACTTATAGATACCAAAAAGGTAAATCTTGCAGCGCTGGGTTCCTGGGTTCAAGCCCCATCCAGTTCAACATCTGCAAAGAGTTTGTATGTTCTCTCCGTGTTTGCGTGGGTTTCCTCCAGGTCCTCCGTTTTCCTCCCACACTCCAAAACATACTAGTAGGCTGATTAGATTGTGAGCCCCATTGGGGACAGGGACTGATTTGACAAGCTCTGTGCAGCGCTGCGTAATCTGTGTGCGCTATATAAATAATTATTATTATTATTTAAGGAAAACAAAAAAGATGGGGGCATTTTAATATATTTTTATATTTTTTGTTTGTACCCCACAACTTTATTCATAAAAATACATTAAAAATGTAATTGGACAGTAACTAAGCCTTTGAAACTTTTTTGTATTTTTAACAAAATAATTAAACTTTGTAATATACTTCATTAAGTAAAGCAGCTTCACCTGGTAAAGTTTTTAATTAGTAGCCAACCCCTTTAAATCAAGACAACTGTTTTCTAAGTTGATGCTGGTCTGACGATTAGTTGATTTTGGAATCTGGGATTTGGAGTATGGGGGAGATTTAACAGTGTTTCTATGAGTAGAAGCACTCAAATTATCACAATTTCTTGCGCACTACAAAAAATTGCAATTATTCTTGCAACTAAGCCACCTCCACTCCATGTGGGTGTGGAGGGGCGCAGCTGCTGGCGGAGTGGGCCGACCCCGGGCGCTTCTGCCCAGAGCCTGCGCACTAGCTAAAGCTGGCACACATCCACTGCCAAATGTTCTCAGGTTTTTTTACACCTGGCGTAGTTTTACCCAGTGACGCGGCTTTCCCGACGGATACATCAAGAGGTCCAAGCCTCTTGATGTAACTGCTGTAGTGGTTGGGTGGGTCCTTTATTACACTCCTTGCTCATGGAGCTCCAACTTTGATGAATGTCACCATATGAGTTTATTTGATTTCATAGAAATCAAGACAGGACTCCTGAGAGATACAGTGAGAGTTCTGCTGAACCCAAGCCCACAGGAGAATTGATAAATTCTATGTTCAGCCAACAAAAAAGGAAAATCTATCAGGATGGGGAAGAGATGCAACCCTGCACTTGCCAAAACCTTTGTTCCTGCCTACTTTCCCAAACTGTGCTAACCCATAGTTGAGAACTGGACGACGGTCCCTACCCTGGGTATGTCCACAGAATGGATGTAGACTGAGTGAGAGATAGAGACAAAGGTTCTTGATAGAAACCACTAGCCTGCAAAGGAACCTGCCCACAAGATTTGTTCCTACATCCCAGCCACAGGTTTTACATGGGAAATAACATAGAAACTGTTTTTTTTTTTTTCTCGAGGTTGTTTTGCCATATGATATTTCTGGAGTATATGATTATTTGTAGTGTATTGCTTATATATCATATTTTGAGACAGACGGCAGGTTGCATGGCATCACCCCTTCCTGCTGGCACAATGTACCGAATCTTCTGCTCCACAGGAAGCAGCTAGCGTAATCTGAACAGGAAAGATGAACTGCTTGGGGACAGCTTGGAACGGCGACTGTTAAAGGGGCCTCTTAAAAATAGCTCATTACGGGAAGTCCGTCAACTTTCAGGTTTAGACCTAATGCTTATTCCAAAAGTGTTCAGGATATTCCAGAGAATGAAAGTAGAAATTCTATTAAAAATATAATGTTGAACCATATTAATGAAGCCACTGAGAGCCGTGGGTCGGCAGCAGGACTTGGGATGCACCTGTGCAGATGACGGGGGCCCCACAGTCATTACTGTATATACCCCTCCCTGATAACCACTCCCATATCAGTGCTTGGAGGGGGGTGCAGATGTCCTTGGCCAGCAGGAAGTCCAGAGTTCTTCTGCTGTTGGGTCATGGAACATAGAAATATATGTATATAATGTATATGTGGCTTACAACTTCATGACAACCATGGTCTGAAGATCAGTTGATTGTCACAAAGCTGATTTCAGAATCTTTGATTTATGAATATGAGTTAATTTGAAATGGATTTCCAAGAAATTCCTGACAGGCCTCCTGGGAGATATAGGGGCACGTTTACTTACCCGGTCCTGTCGCAATCCCCGATCTGGACGGTCTGACGCCCATGAAGTCCGGCGTGATTCACCAAGATTGTGCGCCCGAGATGTTGCTTCCCCGCTGAGGTTCGCCGGAGTTCACCTTCTTCTTACCGGTGGATGTAAGTGCATTGTCTTGTGACAATTTAAATGTTAAATCCCGTGCTCTGTCCAAATCCGTCGGATCGTCCGAAGGCCTGCCCCCGATTTGTGCCGCCTGAAAGCCAGTGCCGATGCACCAAAATACGATTGCGTGTGCCACAATCCCCTTTTAAATGCGCTGCAAAATGGTAATCGTTGGAATATTTTACATCTCTGCGGTCCGCGCACGCTTAGTAAATGAGCCCCATAGTGAGAGTCCTGCTGAAGCCAACCATACATGAGAATTGATAGATTTCTCTGTACATCCATCCATAAAGGGAAATATGTAAATTAATCACTGTGTATGGACAGAGTAATCAAGACTCTAACTATCAATCACTGTCTTTGGGTGGGGTAAACAGGACTTTCACTGTCAATCACTTTGTGTGGGAGGAGTAATCAGGACTCTCACTATCAATTACTGTGTATGGGTGTGGTAAACAGGACTCTCAATATCCATCATTGGTTGTGGGTGAGTGATCAGGACTCTCATTGTCAAATAACTGTGTGTGGGTGGAGTAATCGGGGCGCTCACTGTCAATCACTGTGCGTGGGCTTTCACCGACTTTCACCGAGTTACTGACAAGATGTCCCATAAATGCCTCTGAAGCTGCTGCTCCATGGACTAGTGCAGTGGTAACGGCCTTGTGTCCTCATTGAAGTCAAAACCTCCTATAGGGATGATAGGGGTAAAAATCAATGGGGACATTGGGAAAACACCAAACCAGTTAGGTAGCACAGTGGGTCCACAACTCTGTTTCTTTATACCTGGAAATACAAATGAAAATACCAGGAATTGAACCAAAGTTTCGGCCAAAGTTTATTTCATAGGCCAGGAAACAAATGGACAACGCATTTTGGGGACAAACTGCTGCTTTCAGGTTCCAAACACAATAACATACTAGAAAAGAGACATAAAAAATACAAGACCAAAATGTACATGTACTGTATATATGTGCATAGAAACACCTATAAAATGAATATATTCAATGAATATGAATGTCCAACAACAATGAATGAATTGGTCCAACGAGAAAAATAAAAGTTATTAGATATCATTGAAGGGGATATATCAAGACCTCTTATTACTCTTCCTTAATATTTTGGATGTCTCAATCTTCGACATGTGTGCAATTTTAATAACCATGGGATAAAACTTAGGCAATGCAACTTGGGTTTCAGTTTCACATATCCACATGGAGGTTGTATGCGGTTTACTAAGAAGTGATACAGTACCCAAACAACTGTAAAACCCAAAAATTCATAAAATACCCAAAAATACAATTCATACCTGGTATCATTCATTGGTAAGAAATGAAAAGAAATTCCTAAGAAAAGGAACAATCTTGGAATCTAAAAACTCTTCTTTAAAAGAAAAAAAAATTCATATTTGGAAACCAGGTGATGCTGCAGCTCCCCAAAGACATCACTGAAAGACCAATCTGTTTTTAGAGAGGTTGTAATGTGCATCCTACCAACAGTAAAGATTCCCATACTTTGTAACCTCATGTGCTGTGTGAATTTTCATTGTATGTGGTTTGTAGACTACAGAAAGTTCTCTTTATACCTGACAGTGTCAATTTGACTAAATATCCATATAGTGGATTTAGCGTTAAAGAAAACCTACCATTTGATTTGATGCATTATGCAGCAAACATACCTTGGGAATGCTGTAGCTACACTGATGCAGAAACATATCTTGTTTAATCCCTGAATTGAGGGATAAAAACTCAGGATAATGAGTCTCTGTCACTCCTTTGCCTGGCTCAGCAAACCTCCTCTAAGACCCCATGCACAGAACCGTTGGGGGGGCGTATGTACGCCCGCTGGCTTGCAGCCATACATAAATCTCCCATAGATGGCAATGGCTGCACGGAACGATATGGTGCCGCACATCGCTCCGTACATGGGGAAAAGATAAAGTATGTCCTATCTTTCCCAGTGTTACGGGCCGTGCGCAATGCATTGTAATGGAGAGGGGTCAGCCCCCCTCCTCCTCTCCATCGTGGCCGACATATGTCTGCCCGGATGTAGCCGTGCTGGCATAAGTTCGTGTACGTGCAGGCTTTACACTGCTCAAGAGAATGATGTAATCACTGATAGGCAGAAGTAATCAATCGCCACACCATCCCCCAGCTGCTGTGTATGAGTATACCAGCTAAGGTTGATGAGCCCTGTCTGGACAGCGCAGACAGCTCCTGTATTGTGTTTATGTACTGCAAGAAGCATGCAGTCCAGCTTTCCCAAGGTCCTGAATGTTATAATTATTTTTCAGCAAAACCACTCAACTCAGGGATTAAACAAGATGTGTTTCTGCGTCAGTGTAATTAAATCATTCTCAAGGTATGTTTGCTTCATAATGCATGAAATCAAATGGTAGATTTCCTTTAAGTATGAGAAAAACAGATGCTCAACTTCTATACAGATATATTCAGAAATTCATTAAAATTGTGCCTTGTGGGGAATGGGGGTGACATTTGACGTCTGAACATCGGACCCAATCTGACTCCCACAACATTTAATCTATTATTGCCGGTAATCCATAGCTTCAGGCCATGTTGAGATGACTTTAGTGTTGTTCACTGAGATTTATTCAATCTTTTATTGATTTGCTTTCTACAGCTGCCGTCTTCCTGAGCCTATTTATTGTCTCCGTACAAAGCCTTTCGCCATTCCAGTGTTATTTAATAAGAGACGCAGCAGAGAAAGAGGAACCTGGATTAGGATTGAAGGTTAGTATAGATTCTGTTTGTTACATTTAATGCTAAAGTACCAAGCATCCTTAAAGGGGTGAGCCCTAGTTTAAAGTTATCCTCTTTTCACAACTTAAAATCTGGAGCCAATAGGTTCAAAGGTACAAAAAACTTGGTGGTACATTTAAGCGATTTGTCATTATACAATCTGACACTATCCAGACTGATTGGGCAGGACTTTTTTTAGGGACACCCCCTTCCACAACTTATAAAGCTAAGGCTTCAATGTATGGATACAACTCTATGGGACGCTACATCACATACAACATATAATTGTAGGAAACATTGCTCAAGAACTATTGGTCCAACAAGAAAAAGTTATTAGACATCCATGAAAGGGATATATCGAGACCTCTTGATACTTATATACCCTCAGGTGTCTCAATCTTTGACGTGTGCAATTTTAATAACCATGGGATGGGCAAGACTTGGGGCAATGCAACTTTCAGTTTCACATATCCACATGGAGGCTGTATGTGGTCTACTAAGAAGTGATAAAGTAAATCCAGAAAATCCAAAAAATACCCAAAACACAATTCATACCTGGTATCACTCATCGCTAGGAAAACAAAAGAAACAATTTTAGAATCTAAAAACTGTGGTTAATGAAAGACTTTTTAAGTATGTGTCATAGTAGCTAAGGATGACCAAAGATGAAGGTCTATAAGATCCAACCTATAAATCCCACAGTGTTGATCCAGAGGACCGCAAAATATCACATAAGGCTCGTGTCAGTTAGGGAAAAAAGTTTACACATGTCAGAATCAATCCCTGGGTAAACGTCTCATACCAAGAATCTAGTAGGTGTAGAGGATGTCCCCTGTCTATGGTGATGGTAGAACTGCCTCTCCTCTAGGTGTAGAGGATGTCCCTGTCTATGGTCATGGTGAAAACCGCCTCTCCTCTAAGTGTAGAGGATGCCTCCTGTCTATGGTGATGGTAGAACCACCTCTTCTCTGGGTGAAGAGGATGTCCCCTGTCTATGGTGATGGTAGAACCGCCTCTCCTCCAGGTGTAGAGGATGTCCCCTGTCTATGGCGATGGTGAAAACCACCTCTACTCTAGGTGTAGAGGATAGCCCCTGTCTATGGTGATGGTAGAACCACTTCTCCTCTAGGAGTAGAGGATGCCCCATGTCTATGGTGATGGTAAAACCGTCCGCCTCCCACGGTGTGGCTAGCTAGATGTCGCACCTACTTCATGTGCTGGAGGAGGTCGGATTAAGACCACCACGGAAACTGGGTGTATGAATATTAAGCCCCTACAAGTCTGGAATCACCTTCCTACATATGGGACTACCCCCGAAATCAGCTTCTTGGGGGATGGAGGATGTGTCCCTTCTGCCTAGCTGCAGGAACTTTGGACGGATCTTCAAAGGTCTGAAAGGTTCTTGAACCCATGTGAGAGAGGAAACAGATGGTATGAATATTTCATACAAAATTTGTATGGGTGGCTTTCGGTCGCATAGAAGAGTTGGCTCCAAGATACCGCCCCAAACCACCTGTATCCATTACTCTGGAGGCGTTTATATATTAGAACGTTCCCTATCCATTCATTAGTTACAAAAAGCTGAGTGAATCTTTGACATCATAGACAAGGACATGCTTTATATTAACAACCCATTAAAATTGCTGAGTTCTTACAGAGACATCAGATCAGTAGTGAGCCAGAATTGAACAGAAAATTCTGGTGGTAATTAGCGACAAGAGTCGTTGTGGTGGTCATTTCCTATGGTCTATGGAACCCACACCAGAACTATAGTTTCCCTACCGTTCTAGAGCTGTCACAACATATAGAGATATATTGCCTTTCTAGCCTTCCAGACGTAAGTCCACTGTCTTCGCTGATATTTGAAGGACGTCTCCAATTTTACGGACTCAAAAATATTCACTTCCCATCAGGCGCTGCGTGTGTTGTACATATGTGATAGCCATGAGCAGTTCAGTTTGTAGCAGTTTCAAGGAGGATGAATCCTGCAGCAACAAATATTTGATTACTATTATTAATAAACATGGTATTTAGTCGTGTTTGGTGCAAAAAAAAAAAACCATATAACTAGAAGTATTAAAAGTCATTAAACAAAATCAGATTTCTCGGAAGTGAATTTTGCTAGTTTTATGCGTGCTTTTAAGTACGGTACCTGTTTTTTTAAAACAAACAATAATAACAATACTCCCAAATGATAAATAATATTATAAACTCAAGAGTGCAGGTAGCCTGAGCAAGGTTGGCTCCAGGTTTTTCCCAGGCTACAAAGCCTCAGTGGGGACCCTTTTGTTGTAGTCACATGGCGGACATTAAAAATGCTGAAGCTAGAATAGAGCCTCCTGTTCCCTAAAAAATATTTACCAGTTTATCATTCAAAAACAGCCGGTGATGGGTATCTTTATATTAAAAAACCATAGGATCGTATGTGGGCGCTCACTAGCCAACTATGGCCCGACACTTGCCCTGGTATGCCCGTGCTGGCGCCGCGCCCTGACCTCGAGACCCCATTTACAACTGTTAACTTAATCTCTCACCCATACTACTAAGCGCCAGGGTTTTGTAGACAAGGCACATATATTCCCTGGAGGTTGTTGTTTTTTCACGCGGACCGCATAATATCTGGTAAAATTTAGATTATGCACCTTTTGAGATGTATGTTTAAGGAATCTGCACGTCCATTATGCCTGTGTCTGTTAGCAAAAGCTTGAAGCTAGTAAACATTTGGTTCTTATAAAAAAAATGTATTTTAAGGGGACGTCATAGCAGCAGTTGATCATAAATAATTGCAGGACAGTGGGGCAACACTTGCTTACCCGGTAACAGTCGCAGATCCCGTGGCGGCGTCTGTAGACAGAGATTCGGGTCTGCCAGGATTCACTAAGGTCGTGCACTCGATATCCAGCATGTGCGTTGCTGACACGAGAGTTCAGCGGAGTTCTTCTCCTGCTGGTGCATGTGAGTGCTTGGATCTATGCGGCACAAAATGGGTTTTTAAATTCGCGGTTTTTTCTGAATCCGTCGTGTTGTCCGACAAACACGCCCCCGATTTCTGGTCACGTGAAAAACTGGCACCGATGACCAAATTCGATCAGTGCGCCAAAATCCTGTGGGCAAGTCGGCGCAAAGCGGATATTCGGATACCCGCGGAAAGAGACGGCATATGCGGACCCTTAGTGTAAAGTCAACCGGAGAAATTATGTTCAACACTTTGTGTTAGCAGCGTAATATTGGATGTATATTCCAGGATTCACAGCTGGAGACTTGGGAACAAGGCCGCATTGTCCTCACATTGTATACTGTATGAGCTTTGAATTGAATCTCCTCCACAGCCCAGACCTATCCTTTGAGTTAAGCAGGTTTAAAGGACAACTACCACCAGGATTTCAAGGGTGTAAACCAAGGCACACTGAGCATATGGTGTGTTGCCCTATCTGCCACGGCTAAGCTTTCTCCCACACCCCCCCCCACTACCTGGGTATGGAGAGTGGAGCCCTTCAGGCTTATTTGCATTATTTTAAAGCTACTTAATGGCCATATAGGCTATTGAGAAGAAGCAACATTCCGCCGAGGAGGGGGCAAGCCACACAATGTCAGTGTGATTGGTTTACACCCCTCCTTCTCTGGTGGTAGACTGTCCTTTAAATCCTACAGCAGTCACATGGAGAAGAAGGGAGGGATGTGGATAAGCTCAATGTAGAAATCTTAGAAAACAACAGTGGGAAGGCAATCTCCAGTATTACTGAAGAGGCTATAACCCTGGAACACAAATGCTTTTTTTATACTCCTGACTGACACTAACCAAGGTTGGTTACCAAAAGACTTTCCAAACCTAACACTAGCTGGTTTTGTAGACACTCTAAGGATCTCAGCATCCTTCTACCGCCAAACAACATAGTGTTGTGGCTGCTCCAGACAGTGGCTTCTAAGAGGTTAAAACAATATCGGTTCGTATAAAGTTTGATTACGTGCCCCGATGCTTACATTTGAAGGAAGCACCACACGGCCATGGCGATGTTAACCTGAAGTGCGTTGCACCCCATGAGGTAAATAAGAAGTAAAAAACATCTTTATAGAAGATGTTAAGAGGTCAGCAGTCAAGCAGTGATGGGAAGGGTGAATTTTATAGATGAAAGTAGGATGTGGTTATCATCCATCAATATTGTACAATAAAATAGGCGCCCATAGAAATAACTTATGGACGATCCACTTCCTTATTGGAAACTTGCTTCATATGTCTGTAACGAGCTTTTGTGTTATCTCCATGTATAAGTTCCTCAATGCTTCCGCACGTCTACAGCTCCATGTAGGTCGTCACAGTTCGGCTTTCTAAATTCTGTATTCAGGTAGTCAGATTATATTCTGACACATAAACCACAGACAGCCATGCACATGCCTAAAGGCAGCGGTAGGACACAAAAGAGCCAATGTCCAAAATAGGTGGAAGCAGAATCTGTTGTTTGCCCTTGGCACAAATATCCTGACCGCATAGTAAAGAGGCGGTTCTCTACCCATTGCTATATAAGGGGGCATACCTCTATGCCTAGAGAAGAAGCATTCTACCACACCAAAGACAGAGGGCATCACTCGCAAACCCTAGAGGGAGAGGAGGTCGACCATCACATTAGACAAGGGGCCATCTTCTACACCTAGAGCGAAGGCGTTCTACCATCACCATAGACAGGGGAATCCTCTTACACCAAGAGGAGAGGAGGTTCACCATCACCATAGCACAGGGGACATACTCTACACCTAGAGGAGGACGGTGGTTCTACAATCACCATAGACCGGGGACTCCTCTCACCTAGAGGAGAGGAGGATCTACCATCACCATAGACAGGGGGCCCATCTTCTACACCTAGAGGAGAGGTGGTTATACCATCACCATAGACAGGGGGACATCATCTACACCAAGAGGGCGGAGGTTTCTACAGCACATAGACAGGGGCACATCTACACTAGAGGAGAGGAGGGTTCTTACAAATTTCCCATAGACAGGAGGATCATCTTACACCTAGAGGCGAGGTGGTTCTACTCATCCACCATAGAACAGGGGCACCTCTACACCTAGAGGAGAGCTAGTTTTGCCATCACCATAGACAGAGGGGATATCTACACCTAGCGGAGAGACAGTTCTACATCACCATAGACAGGGGACTCCTCTACACTAGAGGAGAGGGGTTCTACCATCACATGAGACGGGACATCCTTAAACCTAGAGGGAGGCCGTTTCTACCATCACCATAGACAGGGGGACATCCTCTACACATAGAGGAGAGGAGGTTCTACCAATCACCATACGACAGGGGAATCCTATACACCTAGAGGAGAGGAGGTTCTACCATGGCCATAGACAGGGGGACATCCTCCTACACTTAGATGAGAGGCCGTCCTATGGTGATGGTAGAACCTCCTCTCCTCTAGGTGCAGAGGATGCCCCGTGTCTATGGTGATGGTAGAACCTCCTCTCCTCTAAGTGTAGAGGATGACCCGTGTCTATGGTGATGGTAGAACCTCCTCTCCTCTTGGTGTAGAGGATGTCCCCTGTCTATGGTGATGGTAGAACCTCCTCTCCTCT
>CM033642.1:16960338-17012213 GCA_019512145.1 Engystomops pustulosus | reverse complement strand
TATGGTGATGGTAGAACCTCCTCTCCTCTAGGTGCAGAGGATGCCCCGTGTCTATGGTGATGGTAGAACCTCCTCTCCTCTAAGTGTAGAGGATGACCCGTGTCTATGGTGATGGTAGAACCTCCTCTCCTCTTGGTGTAGAGGATGTCCCCTGTCTATGGTGATGGTAGAACCTCCTCTCCTCTTGGTGTAGAGGTGCCCCTGTTCTATGGTGATGAGTAGAACCGCCTCGCCTCTAGGTGTAAGATGGATGCCTCCCTGGTCTATGGGAATTGATGGTACGAACCCTCCTCTCCTCTAGTGTAGAGTGACCCCTGTCTATGGCTGTAGTAAACGCTCACCCTCTATTGTGGTCCCCGTAGCCTATGAATGGTAGCCGGGGCTCTCTCTATGTGTAGTGGATCCCGCATGGTATGAACACCTCTCCTCTAGGTGTAGAAGGATGGGTCCTGTCTATGGTGATGGTAGAACCGGCCTCGTCCTCTAGTGAGAGGATGTCCCCGGTCTGATGGTGATGGTAGAACCACCTCCTCCTCTAGGTGTAGAGATGTCCCCTGTCTATGTGTGATGGTGAACTCCTCTCCTCTAGGTGTAGAGGATGCCCCCTGTCTATGGTGATGGTAGAACCTCCTCTCCGCCTCTTTACCAGATGTACAGAATAGTTGGGCCAAGTTATTAAATGGAACCATGGGCAAACAACAAGATGATGCTTCCACCTATTTTGGACATTGGCTCTTTTGTGTACCTACCCGCTGCCTTTAGGCACTGTGCGTGTCTGTGGTTTATGTGCAGAATAGTATATGACATACCTGAATACAGAATTTAGAAAGCAGAACTGTGACGACCACATGGAGCTGTAGACTGTGCAGAAGCCATTGAGGAACTTATACAATGGAGATAACACAAAAGCTCGGTTTACAGACATATGACCAAAGTTTCCATAAGGAAGTGGATCTTCCATACGTTATTTCTATGGGCCCTATTTTATTGTACAATATTTATGGATGATAACCACATCCTACTTTCATCTATAAAATTCACCCTTCCAATCCTGCTTGGACTCTGACCCTTAACATCTTCTATATAAGATGTTTTTACTTCTTATATACCTCATGGTGCAACCACTTCAGGTTAACATCGCCATGCAGTGTGTGCTGCCTGCATATGTAAGCATTGGGGCACTAATCAAATACTTATATAATAGACCTATGATTGTTTAACCTCTTAGAAGCCACTGTCTGGAGCAACCACAACACCTATGTTGTTTGGCGTAGAAGGAGGCGGAGATCCTTAAGAGTGGTCTACAAAACAGTGGTCTGAAAAAGCAAAACTGCAGCTAGTGTTAGCTTTGGAAATCTTTGTAACCAACCTTTGTTAGTGGCAGCAGGAGTATAAAAAAAGCATTTTGTATTCCAGGATTATAGCCTCTTCAAGTATACTGCCTTCACACTGTTGTTTTCTAAGATTTCTACATTGAGCTTATCCACGGTCCCTCCCTTCTTCTCCATGTGACTGCTGTAGGATTTAAAGGACATCTACCACCAGGATGAAGGATTGTAAACCAATCACACTGACATACTGGTGTGTGCCCCCTCTGGCGGAATTTGCTCTTCTCATAGCCTATTATGGCTATTAAGGCTTTTAAAATAATGCAAATAAGCCTGAAGGGCTCCACTCTCCATACCCAGGGTATAGAAAGCTTATCCTGGCAGAGGGGGCACACACCAGTATGCCAGTGTGCTTGGTTTACACTCCTTGATCCTGGTGGTAGATGTCCTTTAACCAGTAGCCTGCTTTAACTCAAAGGATAGGGCTGGGGCTGTGGAGGAATTCAATTCAAAGCTCATACAGTATAACAATGTGAGGACAATCCCCTTGTTCACCAAGTCCAGCTGTAATCCTGGAATATAAATCCATATTTCGCTGCTAATAACAAACACACAAAGGTGTGTTAACATAGATCTCCGGTGACTTTACTAAGGGTCCGAATGCCGCTCTTTCGTCGGGTATCCCGAATATTTCCGCTTTGCGACGAATTGCCCTGGGATTTTGGCGCACGTGATCGAATTGTGGTGCATCGGTGCCAGTTTTCACGTGACAGAAATCGGGGGCGTGTTGTCGGACAACACGACGGATTCGGAAAAAAACGCGGAATTTAAAAACAATTTGTGTCGCAAGATCAAGCACTCACATGCACCAGCAGGAAGAAGCTCCGGCGGACCTCGTTGCAGCAACGACACATGCTGGATATCGAGTGCACTACCTTAGTGAATCCTGGCAGACCCGAATCCTCGTCGACAACGCGCCACGGGATCGCGACTGGACCGGGTAAGCAAGTGTGCCCCACTGTCTGCAATTATTTATGATCAAACTGCTGCTAGACTCCCCTTAAAATACCATGTTTTTTTAAAGAACCAAAATGATTACTGCTTCAAGCTTTTGCTATACAGACACAGGCATATAGGACTGCAGATTCCTTAAACAGACATCTCAAAAGGTGCAGAATCTAAATTTACAAGAATATTATGCGGTCAGCCGTGAAAAAACAACCCTCCAGGGAATATATGTGCCTTGTCTAACAAAACACTGCTGCTTAGTAGTAGCGAGATTAAGTTAAAGTGTAAATGGTGGCTCAGGGTCAGGGCCGGCGCCAGCACTGGGCATACCAGGGCAAGTGTCGGGGCCCAGAGCTGCTAGGGGGCCCACATACCGAATCCATAGGGGTTTTTTAATATAAAATACCCATCACAGGGCTGTTTTGAATGATAAATTAGGGAATATTTTAGGGAACAGGAGGCTATTCTAGCTTCAGAATTTTTAATGTCACCATGTGACTACAAAAAAGGCCCCACTGAGGCCCTGGAAAAACCTGGAGCCAACCTTGCTCAGGGTACCTGCACTCTTGAGTTTTTATAATATAGATTTCATTGGGATATTGTTATTTTTGTTTGTTTAAAAAAACATATAAGCAAAAGCACCATAAAACTAGCAAAAATTCTACTTCAGAAAATCTGATTTTTAATGACTTTTTATAACTTCTAGTTACTATGTTTTTCTTTTGTTTTGCAACCAAAACACTAAAATACCAATGTTTTATTAATAATAGTAATCAAATATTTATTGTTGCAGAATTCATCCTCCTCTGCTACAAACCTGAACTGTTCATGGCTATCACATAACATGTACACCGCAGCGCTGATGGTGGAAGTGACTATTTTTGAGTCAGTAAAATTGGACGTCCTTCAGAATATCAGCGAGACAGTGACTTACGCCTGGAAGCTAAAGAAAGGCAATAATATCTCTAATGTTGTGGACAGCTCTAAGAACAGGTAGGGAAACTATAGTTATGGTGGTGGGTCCATATGACCAATAGGAAATGACACAACAACGACTCTGTCTCATATTACCCAAGATTTCTGTTCAATTCTGGATCACTACTGATCTGATGCTCTGTAAGAACTACAGCCAATTTTAAATGGGTTGTTAAATATATAAGCTATGTCTTGTCTATGATTCAAAGATTCAGCAATAGCATTTTGTACTAATGAATGGATAGGGAGATTGTTCTAATAATGATAAAGCCTCCAGTCAGTAATGGATACAGGTGATTTGGGCGGTAGCTTGGAGCCTAAATCTTCTATGCTACCGAAACCACCCACCAAATTTTGTATGAAATATTCATACATCTGTTCCTGCTCTCACATGGGTTCAAGAGACCTTTCAGAACCTTTGAAGGTCCTCCAAAGGTTCTGCAGCAGGCAGAAGGGACACATCCTCCAGTCCCCAAGAAGCTGATTCTACTCCCATATGTAGGAAGTGATCCCAGACTTGTAGGGGCTGTAATATTCATACAGCCCATGGCCCATGGTGGTCTTAATCCGACCTGCCTCCAGCACATGACAGTAGGTGGCGACCATCAGCTAGCCACACCGTGAGGAGGCCGGATGGCTACACTGCAAATGATATAGTAGGTCTTGTTCCTGCCTGTGTCAGGCTCCTATGGAGATGGCAATGGTGACAAATATTACCTTTTCGCATGGTCATGTACAGGAGGCCCAAGACCAATAGTAGCTGACTACTTTCTGGGTATCATCATGATGGGTATTAATCACTATGGTCATACAGTATATGAAGGTTCTTACTGACCCAGTGCTAACTATGAGTATCATTGACGTTAAACATTTTCTTTATTTCAGAAATCACATTTGTCTTGAATTGGTAAGAGTTACTCAACATCAAGCTGGATTATATGAGCTGTTCATACAAAGTGAAAACGCTGACTACTTCATTTACTTTGAAGTAAAAATAAGAAGTAAGTGACAAAATATGGAAGCATTGGATAGAACCACATGAAAATGATCCGTATATGGTAAGGTATCTATCCCCTATCCAGATAATAGGGAATAAATATCTGATCGCTGTGGGTTCAACGGCTGGCACCTCCATCAAAAAACAGGGAATAGTAGTATCAAACCACACCAGGACACATTTGTTATTTGCAAATTTATGTCTTGGTCCACCCTAATGCTAAACACAGCTCCAATCCTTCATCTTTACCTCTTGTTTCATCTATTGCGGCAACTGCAAACCTCACATAACACCAAGGGGGATGTGGGTTCTACCTAGTACCGCTTGACAGTTGTTATTTTACAAGGGTTTTCTGTGATTACATAGCATTTTAGATGTGGCTCAGGGGGTGGGGGCTAATTAAGATTAATCTTGATTTCGGATTTCTTGAGCCTTTGCCAATTTTCTAACTGTTTGCCTATCAATTCTTTCCTCTTGGTTCTGACCCATATGTAGGTACTACTCTAATATGTTTGTATTTTCAAGTCTTTGTATTCATGTTTGCACACTGTTGGTGAAGAAACTGGTGTCAACAAGTTGTTACTTACCACTTAGGGTGGGCTGGAAAATTAGGCAAGGTCAGAAGGGAAGCGGGTTGTAGCCTCAGAGCTCACTGTCCTTGTCTTTTCAGTCCATCCAAGAAGCTCTCTTACAGCAGCGTAACACCCCTGCTCTCTAATTTTCTTATAGTTTTTTTTATAAACTGTGATCTTATGCTAAATATTAAACATGATTCCTCCATCACCTCTCTACATATTTTGAGACTGAAAGTTATTTTTGTAAATGGAAAGAAATAATATTATTATTAAATAAAAAAACTCTTTGGGAGTAATTAACAATAGCAATAAGGAACCAACATATGATAGAAGTTATTATAGTCATATGTGATTATGTTCTCTTTCAGGCAAACCCAAAAAACCATATTTTACACTAACATCAAAATATGTGAGCTGTTTTTCTGAAGGTTATCCGAAACCGGTTATTTACTGGACAGCTTGTACTTCACCTGGTGAAAGGTATGAGAAGATGTAACCAACACATGTAACTTAGCTCAGTTATGGGACCAATGGATTCCAACAAAGGACCTTGATGGATCTCATTGACCTATGATGGATCTAACTGGTTTTGGTAGAATCTGTTTTAATATTGCTGCAAACTAGAATATTCAACTCATCAAAAATACTAAAAACTTTTACCAACAGCCACAAATGACAGTGTGAATAGAGGTAAGACCAAATATGGTCTTATATTAAAAAATACTTTTCCACATCTTTGCTTTGCACTCCTCTCTCTTTTAACACTGGTAGATGTTCACCACTTGTAGACTTTGCTTGACTATGCTCTCGATTAACCATACTCCTGATTTTCTGATTATAGTTGCAAGAACAAGACTAACTCCATTCCAATTCCTGATTCTAAAAGTTCTGGAAATCTGCAAGTAGGAAATCAAATGGAATTAGTGGACCTTAACGAAAAGATTATATATTGTTGTGCAGCTAATGCTCTAGGAGGAGAATGCAGCAATCTATATACCATTGGTAATATATCACAATAGTGCTTCATGTCACCAATAATGTAATGCATTCATTATATTAATATATTAGTAATCTGTACATAGAATATGTTGTCTCTGTCTGGAGAATAAAAGGTATAATCTTCAGAGGAGACAAGATTTCTTTACTGTAAGAACTGTGAATCTGTGGAATAGCCGAGCTCTGGCGCTGATCATAGCAGGGAGAGCAGAGAGCTTCAAGAAGGGTCTTACATCAAAATAACATTGACAGTTGTGTTATAGTATAGAGTTGTTTCCTGTCAGGCTTTCAGGTGTGGATCCTCTGGACCACTGCAGACGATGACACAAGCCACTACCTGGGACCGGAGTCTAAGTGGTACCCGGTTTTCACCAGAGCCCGCCGCAAAGCGGGTTAGACAAGCTGCGGCGTGGTACCACCAGGTCCTTCCTCAGGCGTGACTTGTCTGCAGTGGCGGCCAAGGACGAAGTACAGAAACAGCAGACAATCTCGTGGTCGAAGTCCAGGCACAAGTTCAGGGCAGGCAGCAGAGATGCAACGTCAGAGTCCGGTCCGGGGTCAGCAACAAGAGGTCCAAGCAGAGGGGTACGGCAACACAGCACACAGGACAGCAGCAGGGTGGAACACAGGTACACAGGAACACAGAGGGACTCAGGAACGCAGGAGACTCAGGAATCGCAGGCAAATCTCAGAATAGCTTTCTCTCAGTCTGTGAGGCACAAAGATCCGGCAGGGTTAGATGGGAGAGGCAGGTATAAATAGCTTCATGGGAAATGGCCAGCGCCATAAGACGCCAGGACTAGGGAGCGGGGAGAGGTGAGAAGCGCTGGTGCTGCGCCTGCGGGGAGCAAGAGGCACGGGTGAGCCCGCGACCCGCGATATGGGTCGCTGGACCACCCGTGACATTTCCCTTACATCCATTAATTAGCCCTTTCCTTTCTTTGGTTGAACTTAATGGACATATATCTTTTTATAACCGTACTAATTATGTAACTATGTAGTTCTCCATATTTTTTAATAAAATGAAGTAACCCTTTCACCTCCTAAAACTTCAATAAACTAATCACTAACCTCACAAAAACTGTACATTTTTTTCCTATGCAGAACATTTCTTCACTTTCACTAGGAAGCTGGAAATTCTATTCTATTCTACAAGATTATAACATTCTAATATTGGTTTATTTTTAAGATCTGATGTCTAAAGTATCTCAACCCGAAATATTCCTCAAGACCGGGGAGTCCTTAGTTATACGGTGTTGGGCACGGTATAAGTCATATAAGTATAAAATTACATGGGATGCTGGTAGCAGAGAAATGGTAAGAATTAATGTATGATTGCATCAGATTCTTCTCTTCATAACATATCCGTGTCATTCATTTTGTTTTAGTGTTAGTTTGCATTTTTTTTAAGTTATTTTTTAAAACAGAGAACTTCTGGAGTCATCATTGGAGTTGCCTGGAAAGAGCTTCATCCAGAATACTAGTAAGATAACTGGATATAGGTGTTGACAGAGCCCATAAATTATTACTTTAACAATTTATTCATAAAATGAGAGGCATAAGGAAAAAAAAATGAAATGTAGTTCCCTTGCTCTGGCTCCCTTTTCCCATGTCGCAGTCCTTCGGCTTGCTACATAGCTGGATGGGTCAAGACTTGGCCCTGATAGGGCTCAGCGATCAAGTTTCACAACGCATGGAGTCCCACAGAACCAGAGATACAGGCAATTAACAAAGTAGGTGGGAACTGGATTTTATCCAGCTTATTTAAAGAAGACCTATCACCTCACACCAGTAATACCTGGTGGTAAAGGGTTAAAAATCCTTCCCATATCACCTAAAATGATCTGCCACTGAGGCACTGTACCTTATTACAGCAGTTTTTCTGAGATGCAAATGAGTAGACAAGAGTCAATTTCTGAATAGAAGAGTCATGTTTTCTCCAGGCTGCCAGTGTACCCACCCCCTTCCTCAGTGTATTTTCAAATCTCAGCCTGAGTAGACAGGAAGTCCACTTCCTGCCCTTACCAGAATGCTGTCCCTCTCACTGCATGGTGTATTTAGCACTGAGCACTGTGCAGATCTTCTCACCATTCATGCACCCCATGATGGGCCTAGCCAAGTGATGATGGGAGTAGCCTACATAGATAATGGCAGAAAAAGTTTGGAGTGGTGGGAGGAGGCCTGTCCTTGAAGACAAGTTCCCTTTAACTGTCTGTATCTCAGGTTATGTAGCTCACAGCCCTCCCCCCCCCCTCCCCTACCATTGAGATATGAAAGTTGAGATTTCTGAGAAGGAAACAAGTTCCTAGGTACTATAGAATGCAAGACTAGGACACCTGAAGTGACACTGCATCTAAACTTGACTCATCCCAGGCAAAATATGACTCTTCTAAGCTTATTTTAACATGACTTTGGAGGAGATTTTTACAGACAAGGAGATGAGATTTCAGATAAAAGAGAATATTCTAGAAAGGACATTTCATACCCTAACTAAGGAACTAGTAGTAAATCTGACAGTTCGGGGCTTCACTGCCATGGCCGCCTTGTTCCTTTCCTCCGGCCCCACTATAATGGGAGCAGGGTGCTAAGAAATCTTTTTCAGACCTTGCATGGAATAAAACTAGTGTGTAAGATATGAACATCAGCTCCAATGTTTTTGTTCTTAATGGGAACTTGTCACTAGATTGTAAACATGCTGTCAAATTTTGTAAACATGCTGTCATGCTGCTGATAAAGAGTTACAGGTCCTCCCCATATCGCCTAAAATTAGCTGCCAGTGAGGCACTGTACCTTAGTTACAGATGTTTTTCTGATATGCAAATTAGATTTTGTGACTCATGTCTGGTCTTTGTGACTCTTCTCTCTCTCTTCTCTCTCTCAGGCTGGCAGTGAGCCACATCCCCTTATTCTGACTGACAGTTCTGTGCCTCTTCAAATCCCTGCTCTGCCTTTTTGTACTTAGGGACTATCTGACAATATTCAACTACAGACATATAAACCTCTTTTTACTTATAGGAAATAGCGTGTCAATCTTTTTACATGGTGCCTTGTGTTACATTCATATCATGTGACCAGAATGACATCATCCCAGGTCCTTTAGCCTTCTAACAATAGGAAACTGTACACCATGGATGTGATTAAATGAAATCAAAGCAGGCACCATGGAGGATGGAGAGGAGTAGAAGTTCATGGAGGCAGTTGTGACTTCATGTGGTCAGATACATGCATGGGGTACAGTTTGCTATTTTTAAGAGGCTAAAGGACCTGAGATGATGTCACTTTGGTCACATGACATGAACTGTAACCAGTAAAGAGGCATAAGGCATGGGGAGGATAAGATGGGAGGGGCCGGATGAGCAGGACACGCCCCCCTCTGATGCCAGGGAATATAAGATAAATGGTGATTTATGTGGATGCGAAACCATTTTTAGCTAAAATAAGGATGTCAGTCAGTTATTAGGGCTCTATAGGAATCTGTAACTGGTTGTATATGTGCAAATATGGTGACAGGTTCCTTTTAAGAAGCGCGTGACGCTGGTTGAGTTGTATAAACGCTGGTCTTAATACATTGGCCCCATTGAGCAGTAAAGAGCACCCTCCTCCCTTTTTGACACTGCAGGACAAATATCTATAATTCTACTAATAATGAAACAGTTTGCAAGAAGTTCCCTACTGAGACTGTCCTGACATTTACCTCCCAGCAAGATTTTTCGGAAGTTGTGTCTTCTTTCTTCAAACAAACTTCTTATATTGATCATGCAATCTTATTTTTTAATGTTTTAAGTTCCCTTTAAGTATTGAAACTGCCATAAGGTGCAACATACTGGTGCATCATACTGCGCAGTCATTACACACAGTACTGTGTGCCTTCAATACATTGCATTTTTCCCATAGGATTCCTTAGATGTCCTTACAAAGTATAGTACTAGGACATTTCCAGTGATTGGCTACTAGGGATGAGTGGACCATAACTGCAATGTTTTGGTCTGTGACAAAGTTTGCAGGTTCTGGTCCCCGGGCTCGAACTTCAGCCAAAAAGACTGAATGTGGGTATCAACCCTTTAAAGGAAACCTACCATTTGATTTGATATGGTATGAAGCAAACATACCTTGAGGATGCTGTAGCTACACTGATGCAGGATCATTTCTTAGTTAATTCCTGAGCTGAGTGGTTTTGCTGATAAAACAGATATAACATTATGATAATGAAGCTCTGAGGCTTCTATTTCTGCTGTGGCTCTTGCTTTCCCGCTTCTCACAGCAGGAGAGTTTCTCTCTGATTGCATCTTCATCTCCTGCAGTTTTCTTCCTGCCAGACAGAATAATCAATTGCTGCACCATCCCTCAGCTGCTATGTATGAGTGATCCAGCTCAGGTTGATTAGTGCTTGACTAGTGTTGCTTTACTTAGCAGCCATTTGTAATTTCGAGCTTGTGTAATGTGTAAGCCAGCCAGTCCCAGCTTTCCCAAGGTCCTGAATGGTATAATTGTCTTATCAGCAAAACCACTCAGCTCAGGGATTAACCAAAATATGATCCTGCATCAGTGTAGCTACAGCATTCTCAAGGTATGTTTGCTTCATACTGCATCAAATCAAATGGTAGGTTTCCTTTAAGTGACACATGTATACCAACATTTTCCCTAGGATTGTTCCTCCTCGGGGATATCATGGGGATTGACAATTATGGGAAAAAATGGTGGAGCGCACATGCTACCGGCATTTAAATGTTGACATCCAGTGGCTTAACTTGAAGCTGACGCACCCTAGTCCATAATTGGTGCCAGGCCCCCGACTACAATGTAGGGTTTACAGTACTAGTCTTCTCATATGGGAAAGTGACTCCATATAACCTCCTAAACCTCTTTGGCTTGGCTTGACCGCCATTTCTGCTTCCCCTCAAGTTACCCCCTTGGTAACACCCATTGCAGGTGTATCTGATGAGAATGTGCATTCAGGTTTGGGTAATCAAAACTAATTTTCAGGTTGTGTTCAGCTGAACTCGGCAATCCTGGTCTGCTCATTCCCATTGGCTGCTTCAGGGTGTTCCCTTATATGAACAGTGACATCACTGAAGCCTCAGGGAAGTTACCACTCACTATGAAGTGCTACAATCAAGATTATTCCACTGCAAAACCATCCTACTTATTCGCAGCGGAATAAACCGATATGTGAAAGAATGGCCCAAGTTTATCAAAACTAGTGCAGTCTGTACTATATGCAGTTTGCCCGTGCATACTGCAAGGTGGCATTTTCTTCGGTGGCTGTGGACAGCCAGGGCCAAGAATACCATAGTGGCTGGCTTATGCGGCCTTGGGCACGTTGTGGTCATGGTCTCCAGGAAGTGGTGTGTGCAAGAAATATTGAGGGAGAGGCTGATGAAAGAGGTTTCTCCCTGGGGCAACCCCTGGGGTGTATATAGAGATCCGTGAGTGATGGAGATTGGGGAGCCCGTGATGGTGAAGCAGCCTGATCCAGGGATCACACAAAGGCACATTGTACAAATCAACTCACGGTTCTTTATTTGAACTGGAACAGCAGGCAACAGCCTAACATCAGCAGCAGGTTCAGCAGAGCTGGAAAGCTGGTAGGAGATAGCTAGTCCGCAGGAAGGATTGCTCACAGCCTGGTAGTAGCTTCAGGCTGGACTGGTAGATGGAGCCGAGTTTGGACAGTGGACCTCTGCTCTGGGGCTTAGTCTACGGACTTGCCAAAGGTGTCAGGCAGCTGGCCTGAGGCAACTCTGCTTCCTGATAGTGACACGGGCTTGTGCAGCACAGGCAAGTGCTGCACTCTCCTCTGCTTAGACTGAAGAACATGTGCAAAAGACCAAAGACCATGTGCTCCCACCCACAAGGGGTTTTTATACTTCCCTAGTGAGGTGGCAGTACTATCCAATTAACTTTCAGCTTGCTTTCAGCTAAGAACACGGCATATCAATGGTTATAGACAATGTTAACTGTTGCCCTCCCAGGCAGTGGTCCCAGCGGCAATTACAAAGTTCCCCATTTTTGGAGACCCCCTAGAGAGGTGATCAGCCTCCCTAGGCAGCTCCTAACATGGAGAGGGCACTATTCGCAACAACTACCTACCCTATGCATTGCCAGGGTTGATGCACCATTATATGTCAATGGGTATGCTCAGCGTGTATTATGGAGCTTTCCATGGCACATATACGCTGAGCATCTACCAAAAAAAACCATGAGAACCAAGCCTTACACAAAACACATGATACATGGTAGATATAATTAAGATATATAATTAATCTTATTACATATAATTTTATATGTTATGTGACACAGTCAGGGGTTTGTTGTTGGATGGGAGGTATTATCCTCTCAGCTTGTGTTGCTCAGAGTAATGCAGCAAGCTGAAATCAAGCACCGGACCAAACTTCAAGCTCCGGTCCAAACCGGGTTTTCAGGGTGTTCCAGCTAACAAAGCTGAGCTGGAAGTGTGCACAAGGAGGGAGAGGCTTGTTCAAAGAGCAAACACGTGTCCTGTCTAGGAAGACAGGTTGGCTTTATTTGGACTTTAAACGGACTAAGTGCTATACAGCATTTTCTGCAAGGTGTGAACTTACACCAATAATTTGGACTATTTGTGAAGACCCTGCTTCTGGGTGAGAAGGCCAAGCCTGGTCTGTATGTTTATGTTTTAACCAAGCATGAAGACAATGCTGGATTTTTTGTTCCATTTGTTTTGTGGTGTGAATAAACACTGAACTGAACTGAGAACTGTCTCTTTCCCTCTGTCTGCGACCGCTACCTAGCTTATACCTGAGCAATACCCCACAACTGGTGGCTTGGAGCGGGCAAAACGCAGTGAGGGTGGTGCAAAACCGGAGTTTTTCTGGGCACCATTGCATGTCGTGGATTAAACCTGCAAAGTTTCAGCTAGCATCACCGGACAAGATGGAGGAGCTGATTAAACAACTTGTACAAGCTAATGTTCAACAGCAGATGGCACACTCTGAGGCTATGCAGGCCCAGCAACAGACTAACGACTTACTGCTACAACAAATAAAGGCGCTGCGTGAGACTCCAACAGTGGTGACCCAGCTACAGCCTGCGGCCAGAGAGAGAGTCCGAACTGCGCTGAGAAAGCTGACAGCGGAGGATGACGTAGAGGCCTTCCTGGCGGTGTTCGAGAGAACGGCAGAGCGTGAGGGGCTGCAGCATGACCAGTGGGCTGAAGTGGTGGCCCCGTTCCTGACTGGCGATGCGTTAAAGGCATATTTTGACCTCACTCAGGAGGATGCCCTGGACTACAAGAAGTTGAAAGGTGAGATCCTGGCACGCATGGGAGTCAATGTTTATGTGCGGGCCCAACGTGTATATCAGTGGGGGTTTGTGGAATCCCGAGCTGCCAGGTCTCAAGCTTATGACCTACTGCACCTGGTGAAAAGATGGCTTCAGCCTGAGACTTTAACCCCAGCCCAAATAGTGGAGAGGGTGGTGGTAGACCGTTTTGTGCGCACTCTGCCGGTTGCCATTCAGTGCTGGGTAGGTCAAGGTGACCCAGGTAATTTAGACCAGCTGGTTGGTCTGGTCGAACGTTATATAGCCACCCAGGACTTTGTGCGGGACTGTACCCCTACGCGTAAGCCACCCCGTCCCTCACCCCCACTTGCAGTGACTGAGGAAAAGCCCCGACCTTCTGCTGGGAGTAGCTCCCCAACGATGTCCAAACAACGTTCCACAAAGATTCGGGAGATCCCCACACTCCGCTGTTGGCGCTGTCATGTCCTGGGACATATGGCTGCAAATTGCCCCTTGACCTCCGAACCTATGGACTGTGGGTACGCTCGCCGTACTTCCTTCTATGCACGGCCTGTATGTACCGCTGACGTCCTGGATGCAGGTAGGGCACCTCCCATGTGCCCAGTGTCCGTTGATGGGTGCAGGGCTAATGCATTACTTGACTCAGGGAGCCTAGTGACCATAGTACGGGATACCCTGGCGCTACCCTCTCAGTTCACTAGTCGCAAGGTTCGAGTTTTGTGTATTCATGGAGACTTAAAAGATTATCCAACCGCACTGGTGGTCATAAAAACACCTGCTGGGAGGAAAGTCCACGAGGTGGCAGTAGCATCAAATCTGCCCTATGACCTAATTATAGGAAGAGACTTTCCATTATTCTCTGCACTATGGCCATCGTTACTGCATGTCAGTCCCCAGGGGTCAGGGAGAGCAATAGCTGAAGGTCATGTTCCAGACCTAGAACCAGAACCTTGGGAACCCGAGGCGGAAGGGCCAGCGGTAGGGGTGACCGCCACTTCGGTGGATGATGGGGAGACACTACCAATGAATGTAATGGTTGGGGAAGTAGAGGACTTGCCGCCAGGCCCTGAATTGTCAGAATTAAACGTCTCTGGTGACAATTTTGGTACGGCGCAACTCTGGGACCAGACTCTGTCCCGAGCCTGGGGGAATGTGTTAATGGTTGAAGGTGAGCCACAACAACCAGGAGCTGAGGCAGTTTTTCCTCGTTTTGTGGTTCACCATAATTTACTGTATCGGGTCACCCAACTACGGGGTGAGAATGTTGAACAATTAATAGTGCCTCAGGCATATCGTAGGATGGTACTGGATCTTGCTCACCAACATGTTTTAGGTGGACACCTTGGGCCGCAGAAAACCCAGGACCGTATACTACAGCGATTTTACTGGCCCAGTGTGTTCAAAGAGGTGGAAGAGTTTTGTAAGTCCTGTCCGACCTGTCAAATAACTAGCCCCCAGCAGCACTTCCGCAGTCCCCTAGTACCCCTCCCAATTATCGAGGTACCTTTTGAGAGAATTGCCATGGACCTTGTGGGTCCAGTACCTAAATCTGCTAGGGGTCACCAACATATTTTAGTTGTCCTTGACTACGCAACCCGGTATCCAGAAGCAGTACCACTGCGTCATACCTCTGCCAAACTTATAGCTAAGGAGTTAATGGAGATGTTTTCAAGGGTTGGGATACCTAAGGAGATTCTGACAGACCAGGGGACTCCCTTCATGTCGAAGGTCATGAAGGAACTCTGCAAGTTGCTGGGGATTAAACAGTTAAGGACTTCAGTTTACCACCCCCAAACAGACGGCCTGGTGGAGAGATTTAATCAAACTTTGAAAAATATGCTGAAAAGAGCAGTGTCCAAGGATGGAAGGGACTGGGATCTGCTTCTGCCCTATCTTATGTTCGCAGTGCGAGAGGTGCCCCAGGCCTCTACTGGGTTCTCGCCCTTTGAATTACTATATGGCAGACATCCCCGAGGTTTGCTGGACGTGGCCAAAGAGGCATGGGAGCAACAACCCACTCCGCATAAGAGTGTCATTGAATATGTCACTAAGATGCAGGAGCGGATGGAGACAGTGTTGCCCCTTGTCAGGGAACATATGGAGGCGGCTCAGCGAGCCCAGAGTCAGGTCTACAATAGAGTAGCTAAGGTGCGGAGCTTTAACCCAGGAGACAGAGTCTTGGTTTTAGTACCAACGGTAGACAGTAAGTTCCTCGCAAGGTGGCAAGGCCCTTACGAAATTCTGGAAAAGGTAAGCAATGTAAATTACAAGGTACATCAGCCAGGGCGACGGAAGCCAGAGCAGGTCTACCATGTCAATTTGCTAAAGCCTTGGAGAGATAGGGAGACCTGCGTTGGGAGCACCCCGCAGCCGGTATGTTTAGGGGAAGGGAAACCAGTACCTCCAACTGTTCCCGGGGAAGCGGTTGCCACAGTGCACATTGCTGACAGCCTTTCCCCTAAACAGGCTCAAGAGGCCAAGGAGTTCATTAGTCGGAACACGGACGTGTTCTCTGACCTCCCTGGACGTACTTCCGTAATCCAACATGACATTGTCACGGAGCCCCAGGCAAAAGTCCGGCTAAAGCCATACCGGGTGCCCGAAGCTCGGCGACAAGCCATCACGGAGGAAGTACAGTTGATGCTGCGGCTGGACGTAATTGAAGAGTCAAGAAGTGAGTGGGCAAGCCCAATAGTTTTGATACCCAAACCAGATGGGACGCTACGTTTCTGTAACGATTTTCGTAAACTGAACGAAGTATCCAAATTTGATGCTTATCCCATGCCGCTGCATGTATGTGCCCTGGCATGTACAGATTATACAGTATACGCTGCAAGTATGTGCCCTCACATGTACAGATTACACAGTATACGCTGCATGTATGTGCCCTGGCATGTACAGATTACACAGTATACGCTGTACAAGTTATATACATTGTAGTGTAAAGTATTCCATGTGTCGCATTGTTATGTCGCTTTGTTTTATACTTTTATGTCTCCACCTTGAGTTAAATCACATTTACTTAAAGACAGAAAGAAATTTCACAATTTGACAAGAAACAAGTCTCGTTCTGAAGTTTATGTCTTCATAAACACCGTCAATAACTCCTGACATTTTCTAGATATCTCCAGCCCTGCGTTTCGTCATTGGCGGCCGTCATAAA
Source organism: Engystomops pustulosus (assembly GCA_019512145.1). Lineage (NCBI taxonomy): Eukaryota > Metazoa > Chordata > Amphibia > Anura > Leptodactylidae > Engystomops > Engystomops pustulosus. The sequence continues at coordinate 16,995,890 of CM033642.1, read as the reverse complement.
GCCGCTGTGGAGAGGGAACGCGTCTCATGGTAATTATGTGTCCAACTTTCTGTAGACTTAGAACATGATGCAAATCTGTGCCTAGAAAACATGACAGGTATAAACAAGTGTTTTACCCGTCTATATACAGCACAAAAGAGTGAACCCAGGTCATACAATCACAAGACTACTACGGTAATTAGACCAGGTAAATCTGAAGGGGTCTCCATCCCCCGAAATATTTCTACACTCACAGTGGTCCACCCCCAGTCTCTGTATCTTAAAGAACTTTGACCTGGTCCAGAACTTTTTTTTTAGTGACAGCAGGGTCTGATATACAATAACTAATAATAATATAAGTGTATTCCAGGATAGAGGGAGCTTCGGGGTCCACTGGGGCACAGAACCAGGAATAGATCAGTAAGATGAAAATTGCTAATATGCTCACTAGGCTTATTATGCAAAAATGTTACAATATGTTTCTGCCACTTTTTTGCTTGTCACAATTAGCATGATGGGCCAGGTGCGTGAAATGTCACAAAAATCTACAAAAATGGTTGCAATCTAACTTCAAGGAAGAGGCATAGAAAGTGGAGTATCAGGACAGGAGAGTTTAATATGCACTAACTATAATTACAGCAATACAGACTCCACCAAAAAAAAGTTTTTTCATGAATGAATATGTCCTACAAGACGTGTAAGATATGCAGACAGGTAAATGTTATATCAGAGTCTAGAAGGAAAACTAATTATGGGAGACAAATTCTGCTGAGAGGTTCAACTCCTACAGCAGAAAACAATCCCCAAACCATGAATCCTCCTTCAGGATTTTGGTCCACTCTTATCCAGAGAGACACTCTGGGCTGCCTGGGGGGGCACTGTGATTGGAGCTGCTGCTAGGGGGCAACTGTAACCATAACTGCTGCTGGGGGGCATGGTAAGGGGGAGCTGCTAGGTGGGGGCACTATAGGAGGGGGAAGTGCCGGGGGGCACAATAAGAGGAGGAACTGATTGGGGGGTACCATAGGAGGGGTAGCTACTAGGGGTACTAGGAGGGCAGCTGCTGGGGGGCACAGTATGAAGGGGCACTGCTGGGAGGGATACGATATGAGGGGGGCCTGAAAATGAGAGAGCCAGAATGTGAGGGTAAGATGAGCAGAACTAAACTGTGTGGAGGTGGAATAAAGGACGGGGTAAAAGGCGTGGGAGAGGGCAAAGAATGTTCTCTCTTTTGCCACACTTAGTGTTGTTGGGTATGAATTGAATGAGTAATGAAGACCTGTATCCACCATGTTGGCTTGAGTTTCTACACAGATGAAATAGCAGCAGCCCGGGGGTTGGGGGTTGTTATAAATGGGGGCGTGGCTTAAAAAAAAAACAGTGGCCTCTTAAAAAGGTTTTGAACAGCTAAAAATTTTTAACCACACACAAGAAAAACTAAGACAAACCGGATGTCACTCCTGCGCTAAAAAGTCAGGTAGCAATGGCAAAACGGTCCAAAACAGTCCAATTTTCATGAACCAAAATCATATGATTTTCAACTCAGTTCTGTAAAACTGACCTCGTGCAATTTTGGATTTACAACATCCAAAATGAAGTGAAAAAAGAATTGCAGACATGATTCAAATGAGCGGAGTTACTATGGACTGTCAAAAATCCCAGATTATTTGCAACTACAGGAGGTCCCCTACTTAAGGACACCCAACTAACAGACGACCACTAGTTACAGACGGACCCCTCTGCCCCCGGTGACCTCTAGTGACCTCTCTGGATGTTACTATAGTCCCAGACTGCAATGATCAGCTGTAAGGTGTCTGTAATGAAGCTTTATGGATAATCCTTGGTCCCATTACAGCAACTCCGATTGTCACATTGGTTAATTTTTTAATTTTTTTTTTATCTGGATCTAATTATAAAATATACAGTTTCGACTTGCATACAAATTCTGCTTAAGTACAAACCTATGAACCCTATCCTGTACGTATCTCCAGGGACTGTCTGCACTGCAGTCACATGATACAATGTAACATTATAACCTTTACGTTACATTGGCAACGTCTTTATGTAACAATGGCCTTAAAATGGATTCTACGTTCATTGACTTATAAATTCATAAGAAAAACAATGGAAAGTAAAGTTAAGAGCAAGCGATGTCATGGAGAAGCCGTCATGTGAGCGGAGTGTGTGCAGCCCCAATTTTACGCTCACATTCTCCCTCTTTCATGGATCACAGCTCTATCAATGGTGACTGTAAATGTACATTAGCGACAAACACGATTTTCTCTGCATTACATAGGCCCATTCATACAAACAGAAGCTCAAGGATTGAGCACATTATTCATAAGAGTATAATAAAGTCATAACAAACGGCTCTGCAGAGCATTTACTACTGTCTGTGCTTCTTTATCAAGGCCATTGCAATATTCCTTTTCACCACTAGGAGGAGTAGGGTAAAGGAATACAGGAGCGGCTATACCCGGGGTAACCTGATGAGTGCTGGATCTCACTCACAGCACAGACAGTATCAAGCTGCTCATTATAAATGTGTCACAAGATCCACTCCTGTCCCGAATACTAAGGGTGATGTCCCACATGGCGGTTTTGGTCCGTTTTTAAACATCCGTTTTCAGTCCGTTTTTGGCCGTTTACCATGCGTTTGGCTGCTTACAAGCTGTTTATCTATTAAGATAATTGGGAAAAAACGGTCTAAAAGCGGACCAAAAACAACATGTGTGGCATCACCCTCAGGGTGATGTCACACATGTCATTTTTAGGCAGTTTTTGCGCCGTTTTTAGTTAGTGCGTTTTCAGATCATAAAAAATGCATGCGTTAAGTAGCTACCGTATATATTCGTGTATACGCCGAGTTTTTCAGCACAAAAAATGTGCTGAAAAACGTCCCCTCGGCTTATACACGAGTGTATTACCCAAAAAAATTACCCACTTAAAAAAATAAAATTAAATACTCACCCTCCGATGTCAGCGCGGCACCCCGATGTCGGCGCGACTTACCGATGTCCCCGATGTCAGCGCGTCCCGTCTTCTTTCTTCTCCGCGTCTCCTCTTCTTTCTTCTTTCTTCTATCATCGACGCGCCATGTTTTCTTCATGGCCGCGCATACTATGACGTCAGCAGCGGCCGCGTCATAGTATGCGCCTGCTAGAAGAAAGCATAGGCGCGAGAAGAGTGAAGAGGAGCCGCGGAGAAGAAAGAAGACGGGACGCGCTGACATCGGGGACATCGGTAAGTCGCGCCGACATCGGGGAGCCGCGCTGACATCGGAGGGTGAGTATTTAAGTTTATTTTTTTAAGGGCCGTGGGGGCAGGCTGTATACTACTAGGGGCAGGCTGTATACTACTAGGGACAGGCTGTATACTACTAGGGACAGGCTGTATACTACTAGGGGCAGGCTGTATACTACTAGGGACAGGCTGTATACTACTAGGGACAGGCTGTATACTACTAGGGGCAGGCTGTATACCACTGGGGGCTGCTGTATACTACTGGGGGCTGCTGTATACTACTGGGGGGCTGCTGTATACTACTGGGGGGCTGCTGTATACTACTGGGGGCTGCTGTATACTACTAGGGGCTGCTGTATACTACTGGGGGCTGCTGTATACTACTGGGGGCTGCTGTATACTACTAGGGGCTTGCTGTATACTACTAGGGGCTGTTGTATACTACTAAGGGCTTGCTGTATACTACAGGGGGGCTGCTGTATACTACTAGGGGGGCTGCTGTATACTACTAGGGGCTGCTGTATACTACTAGGGGCTTGCTGTATACTACTAGGGGCTTGCTGTATACTACAGGGGGGCTGCTGTATACTACTAGGGGCTGCTGTATACTACTAGGGGCTTGCTGTATACTACTAGGGGCTTGCTGTATACTACAGGGGGGCTGCTGTATACTACTGGGGGCTGTTTTTAGGCCAAAAACGGCCTAAAAACCACACATGTCGTTTTTGGTCCGTTTTTCCCAATTATCTTAATAGATAAACAGGTTGTAAACAGCCAAACGCATGGTAAACTACTGAAAACGGATGTTTAAAAACGGACCAAAAACGCCATGTGTGACATCACCCTAAGACTTTTTTCCTCCCCACAAGCAAACAATGATCTATTAGATGGAGACAATGGCCTATATACTGCTCTGTAACAACATCAAAGTTTACAACATCCGTAAATCGCGTAAAGATTCTCATTCATCCTACAGAAACACAAGTGATCGGTAACCAGCGCCCAGTATCTGAGTTTTTTTAAATACAAGACACGTTTGGAAACTCATATGTAATTGGGCTGAGACCTGCCCCCTGGTGCTTGTAAACGCAACCCAAGCCCCACATTTTACTGCACCCGAAAACGCTGTTCACAAGTTCTGTGTTTAGAAACACAATTCCATTGGAACGGGGAGGGACATGAACAACGTGTATAGAAGTTTCCACTGAAACGTATGTGATGGAGAATAAACCGCGGGGGGGATTGTTACAGGTCGCGTGTGTTTAGTTACAATGTATATGCGATTGGGCCGAGCCCCTCACCGTTCCGGTTGAGTTGCATCTCTGAGGCTTTTACAATACAACACTTGTGGAGAGGAGGTTTACCTAATGAGGCCACGGTCATATGTGCCACTAGCGTTGCGTTTCCTAACACTACCACAAGGGGGCAGGCTTTGGCTACATTGTATATGCATTACCAGTGAAATGCATTTGATATCCAGCCCCCGGTGTCTTGCATTTAAACAATACAAGACACCAGGGTTTTCGCTGGAAACCCATATGCGATCGGGCCAAGGCGTGAAATGCAATCCAACCGCCCCTCAGGGCGCGTTCACACGTTGCGTTTTGACCTGCATTTTCATTGCATTTGAAAAGCATATACAACAGCTGAGGAGAGGTGATTTGCCTAATTACATCACTGTTAACGCATGCGTTAACAAAACGCATCGTAAACGCGATGTTAACGCATGCGTTAACATTGCGTTTAAAAGCGTAAACGGTAATGTAATTAGGCAAATTACCTCACATCAGCTGTTGTATATGCGTTTCAAACGCAATGAAAACGCAACCAAACGCGCCCTCAGGGTGCAGTCACATGTTGCTTCAGCTTTAAGGAGGTTTTGGGTGCACATAATCCAGAGTGACACCGCATGGGCTGCGGACACCACTGCATCAGGCTGCACCTGGAACAGTATAAGATCTGACTGTTACTTGGCGGCCGCACAGCTGATGCTTATATTTCTAGCAATCCCTCCTCTCTTTTGGTCACTATTGATTCTGGCCGGCCGCATGCTGATCCAAGCATTTTCTGGCATCTCCATTTGTCAGAACCCGTGGCCCTCCGGTGCCATCATCTGCAGACAATTTAATTAAGTGAAAAATTGTAAATGGTTTGTAACGTCTCATCGTCTGCTGGTTCTTAAACAAGGCGGAAAGCACGCCAACGAGTGAGATATACAGCACATATACGTATCTATCTATACAGTGTGTACATGGACCTACACAACCTACAGTGGGTAACATTAGATCTTACATGGATGTCTGTCCACAAAGCGTTCTGGATAATTACCCGGCCACGCATGAGCTTTATGCTGCAGTCACACGCGCATTTACATTGCATTTTCACTTATGTTTTGTCACATACTGTTAATGCGTTTTCTAAACGCAAATGTTCACAGCGAAGTCATTTAGGCAAATCCCTGCAAAGAGTGAATAGACACCAACAAGCAAAGGCCAAATGTTACATGGCCAACAATTCATGTCAATGGACAGGTTGTAAAAGACTTTGGCCGCGGTCACACGTACCGCTAAACGTCCGTTCATAACGTGACGCTAGCACACAGGGGGAGGTCCTTGGCCCGAACACACATGCGTTTCCAGGGAAACGCATGCGATTGTTAAGTCGACCGCATGCGTTTCTCTGGAAAAGCATGTGCGTTCGGGCCGAGGACCTCCCCCTGTGCGCTAGTGTCGCGTTATGAACGGACGTTTAGCGATACGCGTGACCACGGCCTTAAAAAGGACCTGTCACCCCCCCAAAAAGACCCCCACCAAATATGCCCCCATAATCTTCTCCACAGCCCCTTTCTATTTATGCCATTTTTTATGCTGGGGCGGCCGGCTCTCCCCCTCCACGCCCCTGTCATCGGGGACCTGTAATAATAGACGGCAGCAGCGCATATATTGCTGCGACTCTCTAAGATGCGGCCACACTGACAGAGGCCACGCCATACTTTTTGACAGCGTCGGACATGGCGAACAGACAGTGGCTGCAGGCGTGCCGTGCTAATTCACAGTGCCGGCTGAATATATATAACATTCGGTTGGCGCTGTGAATGAGCATGGCGCAGCCGCAGCTGTTGTCAGTTCGCCCGCATCGGAGAGAGCTGTCAGCGATTGCGCTATCTGTGCGCTGCTGCCGGCTGTTCTTAGGGAGATGCCACACATGGTGTTTTTAACCCGTTTTTGTGCCGTTTTTAGTTAGTGCATTTTCAGATCGTAAAACCTGCATGCGTTTTTTGAAAACGCATGCCTTTTTGTTTTTAATTGCGCAAATTCAGAAAACCGGACAAAAACGCATGCGTTTTCAAAAAACGGACCAAAATGTGTGACATCATCTTTACAGGTCCCCACTGACAGGGGCATGGTGGGGGAGTGTCGGCCGCCCCCTCATGAATAGGGCCGGCTGCAGCGGACAGGATACCAGGATCCGACCTCTTATTTGGGAAGAGGTCGGATCGATTAAAACCAAATTTCCCAACATAATTTTTTTTGAAAATGGCAAAAATAGAAAGGGGCTGGGGAGAGGATTATGGGGGCACATTTGGTGGGGGTCTTTATGGGGGTGGCAGTTCCTCTTTGAAGAAGGGGAACAAAATATTGAAATGCAAAAACAAAAAAGGGCATCGGTGAGAAGGGGGTAACTGTGTCCACACAGGGTGGAGACCATCTGCTGTGATAGCACAAGATGACCTCGTTAGAGTCAGACATTTTATGTAATGGTTTCCTACTTCTTGGTCTTGGAGACGTCCATTGCTTCACGTTTTATCTATTGCTATTAGACTGCAGTAGCATGTGGGTCCAAGTATCTGAAGCGGGCTCGTAGCCTTAGGATGGATATGCACTTGGCTCTCCTATAAGTAATATTACAAGGATAAACACAAGATTTCTTTTCCCTTCGGTTGCTGCTTTGTGTCCATCACTCACTCGCTACATTATTACACAATGGCCAGAATTCATCAGACTCATTGAGAAGGTCCCTAAGGGCTCTTTTCCATGATGTGATTCTCTTTTGTGATACATTTTTAATGTATCTGATTGTCCGTGTTCATGAATGGGAGATTGGGGTTACAGAGAGGTTGATTCCAGGCCAATCGGTTTCATAAAAAAAGCAATTAAAGAATGTGTAAGTAGAAGATCTTTGATGAGGATATAGTAAATTTCACTACTTTTACTACTACGTTGTAAATAAGAGATGGAGCTAATCAGGTGATAAGGATCCATCACCAGAAAGAAGTTTTTGAGGCAATAAGCAACCCATTACAGTTGAGCTTTTGGCCTCAGGCAACAGTGTTCAGGAGATAGAAAGGGCGGCATGAGCTTAGTCCTGCAGATTGAGGTCTCCTATACATTATAGCTTCTGTAACTTGTGCTGCTGCCTTAAAAGTCTGTGGCTCCTTTAAAGTCCTTTAAAGTGAATGTGATAAATAATGTTAAAAAATTGTAGGAATATAATTAATTTTTCATTTTTTGACTTTTTTATTCTTCCCCACTTTTGGGGAATATTAAAAATGATTGAATATATTGACTTTTTTATGCCATTATAAGTTAATACAGGGTACATCATCTAAGTACTGTATCACAATGCATAGAACACACGGTAAATGACTATTAACCCCTTACTGTCCAAGCTCATTTGTGCCTTGATGACCGAGGCCTATTTTCCAAAACTTGCATGTGTCACTTTAAAAGGCTTTAACTTACCCAGGTGGTTTTAAAAATGTTTTTTTTGTGACATGTTGTACTAAAAGTTAGTGGGAAATTTTGGTTGATATATTTAGCATTTATTCATGAAAAAAGGTGATTTTGGTAAAAAAAAAAAGTAGAAAAAATTACCCATCTCAAAATTGAAAATGTTCTGTTTTTCAAAACTATCCAAATTAGATACTAACATTTACCGTATCACGGCTTAGTGTTGGCCTCATTTTAGAAGTGTCCTTTTGATTCATTATTTGATGCCGAAAAGATCACAAATCGACTTGGCTTTTTTAACATTTTCAAGAAAATTTTAGAATTAATTATTTTTGCGATCATTATTTCTATAGGGGTTTTGGAAGTTCTGTTAATAGAAATCCCCCACATATCCCCCCGTTTTAATTAACTTCACCCCTTAAACTATCCAAAACAGCAGGTAGGAAGCTTGAGTTTCCTTTTACTGAGTATTTTACTGATCTTCAGACGAAATGATTTAGAATTTAGTAATTTCCATTAACACGTTTATTTAGCCATAAAATGTACCCACATAAACTGAATAAAAGTAGAAAATGCATCCACGAATATATTATGCAGTTTCTTCTGAGTCAGAGGACACCCCACATGTGGCTGTAACCTGGGCACATGGCGGGGAGCGGAAGGGAAGGAGCACTTCGTGTTTGCAGAGCAGTTCGGTTGCAATCCAATGGAATGGACAATGTGGTGAAAAAAAAGGAATATCTCAAAATTAAAAGAAATAGATGCCCCTACACTCTAAAATTCCAATACTCCAGGTCAAACCAGTATCTCTAGAAACAAGATCCTGCTCCCTCTGCACTCTTCACCTCCTCCCTGTCCCCTCTGGACTCCTCACCTAGTGTTCTAGTATCTAGTGTTCTAGTATCTAGTGTTCTAGTATCTAGTGTTCTAGTATCTAGTGTTCTAGTATCTAGTGTTCTAGTATCTAGTGGTGCTAAGGTGTCATTTGACAATATAATAGAAGTATAAAGCAACATTCCATACTACCTACCAAATGTGCTCCATGGAGGTGTCCCAATGTTATTGTATATAAAAAATTATGTTTCTACGTCTCATACAATTTTTAGGATATATAGAACATTCATATGTGATGTGCAATTTCGTGGAATAAATACATGATGAGTGAGAACAGTAATTAGTGCATGGTATATATTCTAATTACACAATATCTATATATCTGTCTATTATCTATTATCTATCAATCAGTCTTCTATCTCTCAGATGTATCTCATTTATTTAATGTATCCAGCTATCTATATATATAATGTACTTTATATTTATTCAGATATAAATCACCTTTCATATTTATCTTCTGTCATCAATCTCCCCATCATCTCCTATATATGTCTCCTACAGTCCCATATTACACATACCGTACCTACCTTATTACTTGTGTAATCTACAAAGTGTTACCATTGTGCGGCGCTATAGGAGCCTCTTACTGACTGTGACTGGTCATAAAATAGTTTTATTTTGGGGCCCCACTTTTAGTTTTGCCCAGGGCCCCGCTTTGTATAAAACCGACCCTGCTTGGAGGAGGAGGAGTCACTCTATGTATCCCACCACTTCTCCGTGGTTCTGAGGTGGTGGAGATACATAGGTGACATCTTTCTTATTCAGTGTGGAACCTAAGGAATTTTACAAATTCTTGATCACAATTACATAAATATTACTAAAGCCTGGACCCCTTAGGATCATTTGCATAAGAAGCTGAAAGAAGAGCGGATCCTGCCAGAGGGGGCGCACACCAGCGTGTCAGTGCTTAGTTTACAATCCTTCATCCTGGGGGTAGATGCCAAAATGTTTTTGTGATTATTTTTTCATGATATGTTGTACTTCATGGACAATGCACAACCTGGAGATGGAGTTCCTTAGCAAGGTGATAAGGACACAGAGGGACATGACAGAGGTGATGAGGACACTGGGGGAGAAGATCAAAAGGGGGATGAGGCTGATCTCCTGCTTATCACACACACTGGGGCACATTTACTAAGGGTCCGAATCGCGTTTTTTTCCGCCAGGTTTTCTGAATTTTACCATTTTGCGCCGAATTGCCCCAGGTTTTTGGCGCATGCGATCGGATCGTGTCACATCGGCGTGGCCGTCGGAAAAACCGACGGATTCGGAAAAATAGCGCTATTTTTTTTACAAAAAAATGGGTCTTGACACACACTTACATGCACCACGAATAGGTTGGTGAACTCCGGCGGACCTCAGCGCAGCAGTGACACCTGGTGGACATCGGGCACACAACCTTAGTGAATCGCCGGAAGACCCGAACCCTCGTCGGAGAACGCGCCGCTGGATCGCGACAGAACTGGGTAAGTAAATCTGCCCCATTATCTGTTATAATACAAGGTGTACAAGGTGATACCACTCTCAAGTTACTTCACGGGATGCATGGCCAAGGATGTATTTGATACATCCTCTCTTCAGAGGGCTATAACTCTGGAGCTGTGGCACCTAGAATCTTACTTCTTTTTGGCTCATAAAAATGCCATTTGGTACTGTATCGTGTTTACTTTATTTGATTAAAAAAATTATATATATATAAGTAGGCGGAGCTGAGGCTACACGGCGCAGCTACTCCACTCCCCAAAAGCCTCTTTCGATCCTCCTACTATGTCATCTCCAGCGCGCAGCTCCTGGCAGCTGTGCACACTTGTCCGCACTCTGCATAGACTCTCGGGGCCGGCGGCAGCGCATACTCAGCTCTGAAGCCGGAGCTATTGAGCATGTGCACCTATATGCTGTTATGGGTGGAGTCATAACCAGTTTATTGTGGTATTTGTGAGGTTATATAGAGTAGACTTTCACCTCGCTCTCTGCTTTCTCACTTCTGCATGTCACCAGCCGTACTCCTCTCATCTGTATGATCTCCCTCCTTACATAAAGGACATTTCCATCCACTCTATACCGAGGATAGACCTTCGCCAAGTTTCCCATCCACTTTATATTTAGCACAAGTCTATCCTTTTATTGAGGACAAAACGGGTTGAGCCCTCTCCATGCAGATGGTGTTAGCGGCAGTAGCACCCAGTACTTACACCAGCAGCATGTAACATTCGTAGGCACCGCTATCTTGGATCATATTGTTGCCCTCCGCCATCTTGGATCATATTGTTGCCCTCCGCCATCTTGGATCATATTGTTGCCCTCCGCCATCTTGGATCATATTGTTGCCCTCCGGCATGTCATTGCAGGGCGACAATCTGTTGCCAGGACCTGTCAATAACATAGATCTGTAACCTTCTGGTGGAAATGCATTTTTTTCAGCGATTTCACTGCATTTGGAATTTTTCCAGTTTCCAAGTACACAGCAAAGAATATAAAACACTGTCACTCGTGTAATTTGTTACGCTCTCACTTTAGCTTTGTATGCTGAAAAATGAAAAAAAAAAAGTTATGGATTTTTAAGTCAGGGGAGCAAAAAATGGAATTATAAACAACTGAATAAGGGCATTGGTGGGAAGGGGTTAAGCAGTAGAATGTGCCCATTGACCAGCACCGGAGTGCACGGTAGTCCTATATAAGCTCCAAGCCCACCATCCTTTTTATTTAACAAAGGAAAAAGCTGCCCCGTAGAGAATTTGAGGGATGGATGTGACCCTTTTGGAGACTGTCCTGAATATATCCACGCAAATCCTCACAATCTAAAGGAGACACATCCTTTCCTTGGGATATTTAGACCACAGGAGGAGATCGAGGTTTTGGGTGTTCATCATCAATGAATCCAGGCCGGTTATCCTCATCCAAATCCAGGTCTAAAGCCGAAACAAGAGCAGAATTAATGAAATTAGCAACAGATCCAGAATCAGTCATATCTCTTCCAGACAAGAATATTCACAGTAACATTTTAGAAACTGACTCCAGAGAAATCTGATTGGCTCTCCTGATTACCACTCAGGCAGTGAAGTTTTCCAGCAATGACTTCGGTCAGGAAATGTCCAGATCCACTACAGTAGAAACCAAGAAATTCTTTAGACAATGGGCCACATTTAAAAGTGGCGCATGGCCTTTATTAATCTGACACATCCTTGGCTGCTCTAGAAGTGTACACACAATGGGGGTCATTTACTAAGGGCCCGATTCGCGTTTTCCCGACGTGTTACCCGAATATTTCCGATTTGCGCCGATTTTCCCTGTAACAACAAAAACCCGACGGATTCGGAAAAACCGCCGCATTTTAAAAAAATAAAGTGTCACTAGGTATAGGCCGGTGAACTTGAGTGCATTCCGGGGAACTTCAGCGCAGCAGCGCCACCTGATGGATGTCGGAGGAACTGCCTTAATGAATCCCGGCCGGACCCGAATCCACCGCAGAGAACGCGCCGCTGGATCGCGAATGGGCCGGGGAAGTAAATCTGCCCCAATATGAGATGAGGGACCACCATATGAGAAGATGCTGGGGTCACAAAATGAGAGGGAGATGGGGTGGGGTCACAAAATGAGGGGGGAATGAGAGGTGTCGCCATGTGAGGCGCCACAATATGAGGAGAAGATGCAGAGGCCACAATATGAGAGGGAGATGAGGGGCCACAATATGAGAGGAGACTTGAAATGCTTCTTTAAACACAATTCAGTTGCATCTTGTGAATATGACTTTAGCACGTGCATTTCATTTTAAAACATATTGCAAAAATATTGGGGCACATTTACTTACCCGTCCCATTGCGATCCCTGCTGTGCGTTGTCCAACGAGGATTCGTGGCTGCTGGGATTCACTAAGGTCCGTGCGTCCAATTTCATGCGTCACTTCCCCGCTGAGGTCCGCCGGAGTTCACCTTTTTCTTCCTGGTGCATGTAAGTGCAACACAATTTTCTTTTTAAATTCCGCGGTTTGTCTGAATCAGTCGGGTTTTCCGACGGCCCACCCCGATTTGTGTCACATGCAGGCCGGCACCAATGCGACACAATCCGAACATGTGCGCCAAAAACCCGGGGCAATTCAGGGCAAAACGGAAAAAAAATGCGAAACTCGACGAAAATGCGGCATTCGGACTCTTAGTAGATGAGCCCCATTGTTAAAAACACATCTGTTCTGTTTTTACCATAATAATGATGTGTTTTGCCCCATGCATTTGCAATGGGTTTTAAAAATAAAAGGCAGATGGCTGAAAAATGTACATGTAAAATTCTCCTGTAACAGTTGTGAAGACCCTGGGACCGCCCAGTCTGATAGTGACCAACATGTATGTGTGATACTTAGGATGGACAAGGTTATTAACACCTTAACGGCGTGTGATGTCGCGTCACATTTCTGTTGAAGCTGTATGAAGAGGGCTCAAGGACGACAACCCGCCACCATGACTGTAATTTCTGCTTATCTGTTATAGTGTGACGGTGGCACACTGTGACAGTTCATGAGCAAAATCATCATATACTGCAGTACAGTATTATTGCAGTATTTGGTTTGGCCGATCAAATCAGTCTAAAAATCTGTTAAAACCTAATAAAAACGATATAAATGTGTCATCTCTGTGATCATAACGACCCAAATCATAAATCATCTTTTGGTGCACACCGTGAAAACCTTACAAACGGAGCCCTCAAGAAAATGGTGTAAATGCTCTTTTTCGCCAAGTGAAATATTTTTATCCTACTTCCCATAAAACAGAATCGAATACCAAATACCGTCACTAGGAAGAAGAAATCAAGCCCTTACTCTGTGCATGGAAAAATAAAACATTTTGAAATTTAGGGAAGAAGAAAATGGAAATGCAGAAACAAAAAAGTCATGGGCAGAGGGTTAAGCCTTCCAGATTCTTGATTACTTAGGATTACCTGTTACGTGTTTTATGATTATGACTCTCCTCACAGAAATCTGACCCTGAAAGCTATGGAGCAATGACCCTTCTCTCATCATCTACAGAGAAAGAAGACTCGAGGAATGTTTAACCAAGAAGCAAAGATCACAGTCCATGGAAAGGAGGGACGTAAGGGAATGCACCGTGCACCCAGTAACGGGGCACATCCACAGCTTCCAAGTAGGGTCAGCGATGGCGTCTGCTGCTCTAGCACAGGAGCTGACGTGCTCCATCTGTCTGGACCTCTATAAAGATCCCGTGACCCTAAAATGTGGACACAACTTCTGCCGGGTCTGTATTGTTCGTGTCCTGAAAATACAGGATGGGTCCGGATTTTATTCCTGTCCTCAATGTAAAGAAAAATTCCAGAAGCGGCCGGCACTCCAGAGGAACATCACTCTGTGTAATGTAGTAGAGAACTTCCGGTGCATTCAGCGACCCCAGGAGACAACAGAGATCTTCTGCACCTACTGTGTGGACTCTCCTGTACCTGCCCTGAAATCCTGTTTGATGTGTGCAGCTTCTCTGTGTGAGAAACACCTGAGAGTTCACAGCAAAGAGCCAGAACACGTCCTAACAGACCCCAGCAGGTCCCTGGAGAAGAGGAAATGTCTCATCCATAAGAAGATCCTGGAATATTACTGCACCGAGGACGCGACTTGTATCTGTGTGTCCTGCTGTCTAGTCGGAGATCATAGAGGACACAACATGGAGTCACTAGATGAGGCCTCGGAGAAGAAGAAGGAAAAACTAAAAAATGTTCTGCAGAAACTGACAACAAAGCGACAGAAGACCCAGAAAAGGGTCCAAAGTCTGCGAGACTGCAAGAGAAAAGCTCAAGTCAAAGCATCTGGAGAAGCCGAGAGAGTCACTGCCCTGTTTATAGATATCAGGAGACGCCTGGACGACTTGGAGAAGAAGGTCCAGAGTGAGATCTCCAGGAGGGGGGAGAGGGTGTCACGGTCACTGTCCGATGTGATCAAAACGCTGGAAATAGAGAAGGAAGAGCTGTCCAGGAAGATAAGGGTTTTGGAGGAGATGTGTAACATGACTGATCCACTGACTGTGTTACAGGAACCAGACACAGGTGACCTGTGTGATCCTGAGGAGGAGAGAGGTGATGGGTACACGGAGGGACCTGATGGTGGAGATGAGGACATGGGGGGAGATGATGGAGGAGATCGGGGGGCAGAGCTGATCTCCGGCTTATCACGCACATTATCGGATATGATACGAGGTGTAAACGGGACCTTCTATGTGCAGGATCCTGCAGACGTATCACTGGATATAGACACGGCCGCTAATAATCTCCTTATATCAGACGACCTGAAAACTGCAACTAGGACAATAAAATACCAGAAGCTCCCGGACACCGCAGAGAGATTCCAAAATTATAATGTGATGAGCAGCAGTAACATCACCTCCGGAAGACATTACTGGGACGTGGAGGTCAGTGGGTTAGAGGAGTGGATAGTGGGGGTGTGTTACCCCAGTATAGAGAAGAGGGGGTGTCACTCATATATTGGAAATAATAACAAGTCGTGGGGTTTATGTAGAGAGCAGTATGATAACCAGCATTCAGTGAGACATGACAGCAATGGGGTTCTGTTACCTCATCAGATCTCCAGTGATAGATTCCGGATCTATGTGGATTATGAGGCGGGGGAGTTGTCCTTCTATGAGCTGTGTGACCCCATCAGACACTTACACACCTTCACCACCATCTTCACCGAGCGGCTACACGCTGTGTTATGTGTATATAAAGGTTCTATAAAGATATCAGGGGGAGGAGCAACAGAGAGAAACATACGAATGGGTACAAGATTGTGATTGGTGGAGCATCCAGCCTATGACATCTGGCAGTGGGAGGGGTTTTCCATCTTCCAACCCCTGCGGAGAGCATAGGCTGTAACTTGTAATAAGTCCTGGGGAGATGTCTTCAGATTCGTGATCTGATTTTTCTACCTTATGACTTGCCCCATATAGTCTCACGATGGCGATATATATACGTGACCCACATGTACAATTCATACACAGAAGCTGAGAGATCAAGGGCTGAGATATCATCACAGTCATTGTATCTGCTGCAGGATCCCGTCCATATTATTCTATCACCAGAGGAGAGACCACCAGAAGAGCGGAGGTGATGGATTCTTCTCGTCATGTTTGATGAGTGACGTTGTCTTTGGCGATTGATGAAAATATTGATGGACATTGAGATTTTTCTTTATAAAATCATCAACCTTTACAATTATAATCTTGGAAACTTTAAATTTCTGATATTGTAATAAAATCTTATACATAATGAACGTTCAGGGTTTGCTGCAGGATCTTCTCTCATCTCAGTCTATTGCCCAACCCGTGCCCTTCGTTCTGCCAGTGATCTTAGATTATTCTCTTCCTGAATTCAAACTTTTCATGCACGTCTCATCGTCTACAAGACTAAAACCTAAGCTCCAAAGTTTCAAACCTGCTCTTACAGCCCATGTCCCTAGGCAGATCTATCACACTCGCTCAAAGAAAGCTCTCCATGCCATGGCGGAGGATGTGACACAGATTTCTGTGCCTTATTTATGTTCCAATTACGTTTTTTTGGGGGGCGCAAAAATGGACCAGCGAAAACCTAGTCTAAAAGAAAAGGAGAAGAAGATTGGAAGGTGTAGATCTATAACCTGTCAAGGATTCCTCCAAAAGACCAACTTACTGCTTCCACTATAAGATTTTTTCTCTTCTTTGTCGAAAACTTGACTTTCTACTTCTTAATATTATCAGAATCACAAGTATCATCGTATGAGGAATACATTCCAGGGGCAGCAGAAGAAGGTAATTACAGTCTCCTCACCAACAAAACATAACAGATAAGGACGGCAGAAAATAGAGAACGACCAATCCGTGACCTACAGATAAGGGAGACATGAAAAATATGTATCTCCAGGGAGAGCCAAAGATCAAAGTCCACCATAACGATGACAATGCAGAAACACACCCGTCCGCTAGTCACATAGTTCAGATCCTCTATATAGTATTGTCAATGATGGCGTCTGCCTATCTCACACAGGATCTCATCTGCTCCATCTGTCTGGACCTCTATACAGATCCCGTAACCCTGAGATGTGGACACAACTTCTGCCGGGTCTGTATTCACCAGGTCCTGACTACACAGGACGGGTCTGGAGGTTATTCCTGTCCTGAATGCAAAGTAAAACTTAAGAAACGACCTGCACTGCAGAAGAACATCTCTCTGTGTAATGCTGTGGACAATCACCGGTCTACACAACCACCACAAGAGGAAACCAAGATCTCCGGCACTTACCACGAGGACTCTTCTACACCTTCTGAAAAAGCCCACAGTAAAAGACCAAAACATGTGCTAACAGACCCCAGCAGGTCCTCGGACAAGAGCAAATGTCCCATCCATAAGAAGATCCTGAAGTATTACTGCACTGAGGACGCGACTTGTATCTGTGTGTCCTGCTGTCTGGCCGGAGAACATCAGACACATAACATGGAGTCTCTAGATGAAACCTTGGAAAAGAAAAAGGTGGCGCTAAATGATGTTCTGCAGAAACTGACAAAAAAGAGACAGAAGAAGCAGAAAAGAATCCAGAATCTGGAGGAGACCAGGAGAAAAGCTCAAGAGAAAGCAACTGGAGAAGCCAAAAGAGTCTCTAGTCTATTTATGCACATCAGGAGACGCCTGGACGACCTGGAGAAGAAGATCCTGAGTGAGATCTCCAGGAGGGTGGAGAAGGAGTCTCGGTCACTGACGGATGTGATGGAGAAGTTGGAAATAGAGAAGGAAGAGCTGTCCAGGAAGATGAAGGACATTGAGGAGATGTGTAATATGACTGATCCACTGACTGTGTTACAGGAACCAGACACAGGTGACCTGTATGATCCTGAGGAGGAGGGAGGTGATGGAGGAGATGGGTACACAGGTGACCTGTATGATCCTGAGGAGGGGGGAGGTGATGGAGGTGATGGGTACACAGGTGACCTGTATGATCCTGAGGAGGAGGGAGGTGATGGAGGTGATGGGTACACAGGTGACCTGTGTGATCCTGAGGAGGGGGGAGGTGATGGAGGTGATGATGCTGGTGGACATGGTGAAGGAGATGAGGACACGGAGGAAGATGATGGAGGTGATGAGGACACAGGGGCAGATGATGGAGGTGAGGAGGACACAGGGGGAGATGATGGAGGTGATGAGGACATGGGGGGACATGGTGGAGGAGATCGGAGGGCAGAGCTGATCTCCGGCTTATCACGCACATTATCAGATATAATACGAGGTGTAAACGGGACCTTCTATGTGCAGGATCCTGCAGACATATCACTGGATATAGACACGGCCGCTAATAGTCTCCGTATATCAGACGACCTGAAATCGGCCACTGAGACTGATATAAATCAAAAACGTCCAGACACCGCGGAGAGATTCCAGGATTATCAGGTGATGAGCAGCAGTGACATTACCTCCGGACGACATTACTGGGACGTGGGGGTCAGTGATGTCTGGAGGTGGAGTGTGGGGATGTGTTACCCCAGTATAGACAGGAGGGGCTCCCAGTCAGACATTGGAGGTAATAACAAGTCCTGGGGTTTATATGGTGGACGACGTTATAATAATCAGTATGTGGTGAGACATGACAGTAAAGAGATCCAGTTACCTCACCAGATCTCCAGTGATCGGGTCAGGATCTATGTGGATTATGAGGGGGGGGAGTTGTCCTTTTTTGCGTTGTGTGACCCCATCAGACACTTACACACGTTCAATGTCCCCTTCAACAAGCCGCTACACGCTGTGTTATGGGTATTTAATGGTTCTGTAAGCATATTAGGGGGAGGAGTTACACATAAAAGAAAGTGATTGGTGGAGTGTCCTCTGAACCCGGAGTGGGAGGGGCTTCCTTAGTCCTTATTCACACATCAGCGATTGGTCAGAATTGTGTCTCAGTCGTTGTGAGCCAAAACCAGGAGTGGAAATAACACAAGATTTTTAGATAATTCATGGATTAAGCAGAGTCAAATTATTTTGCTCTTTAAGAAGTTTATACATAGCAAATTATTTTAAAAAAAAGTAAATTATAAAATTTTTTTATACATCTCTGTGATCTAACAAGCAAAACAAATGTAAATGTCCATCTCCCTGTTATATGTGATGAATGTATGAAATTGTAATCTCGAATACTGAGCAGATGTTGTAGTGAATGCAAATACGTCTCATCCTCGTGTTTATTTGCCACATTAAACCTTCATTAATTAGAAAAGCAGGTAAGGATAATTATATTATATTATTCTAGTCCCGTAATTTTGGTATCATATTTATATGTAACAATAAAAAAAAACTAAAACTTGGTAAAATTTAAGTTATACTTTCAAATTATACTCCGGTAAGAGACATAATTAATCATAATTATTCATTACTGTTATTACTACAGCCCCATACACAACCCTCATTGACCCCAAAAGGAAAAAAGATTCACAGAATGTGATGTATCCCTGTACTGTCACATAGAGTTCACCAATATCCCATAACCAGGGCTGGATTATAGGATGGGTTCACGGGGCGCGTGCCCTTGGGCCCCCACCACTCTTAATCTGGTTCTGCCCATAGCTGTTGTAGAGTTTAACTCAGTTCTGCTCTTCTTCTCTTTAGTAACCTCTTGTGCTCGTGGTATGAAACTTCGGGATTTCGAGTCCCATGAAATGACAAATAGGTGTAATCCCTTGGTCAGAACGTTATAGTTGGATGTGACATCAGACTACATTTATGTGTTGTTATAAGCCCCATTGAAGTCAATGGGGCTCGTTATTCGAGACGAGCACTCGAGCATCGGGAAAAGTTCGTCTCGAATAACGAGTACCCGAGCATTTTAGTGCTCGCTCATCTCTATTTGGTAACAATCATCTGATTAACTCTATCATATTTTGGAAGCCTTTTGCCAAATGTTATGGTTTTCTTCTCTGCTGTATTTAATACATCTCTTACTT
Organism: Engystomops pustulosus; assembly: GCA_019512145.1. Lineage (NCBI taxonomy): Eukaryota > Metazoa > Chordata > Amphibia > Anura > Leptodactylidae > Engystomops > Engystomops pustulosus. The sequence continues at coordinate 16,976,098 of CM033642.1, read as the reverse complement.
TAATCGTTACATTGTAGAATACATCCTATGAAATGAGCTCATATGTATCGAACCAGGAAATGGTGAGAGTCTTGTATGCTTCAGTAAGTGGAGGAGTCAGCAGGAATATCACATGTGAATCCAAAGTTCATCCAAAAAAGTCTATAAGCCTTAAAGTAATAGGTAGGAACGCTTTATATTTATATGTGTACCATTGATTTTTGTCTGCATCTGTACAATTATCAGGTAGTATCGAGTTTTATCCATGTTATTGGTCGATATCTATGAGCCATGTAAGTCATAAACTTGGGTATTTATAGACAATCTAATAGATAGTAAGTAGTGGCTTTAGGGAGACGGTGGTCCTGGTCCCTTTAACTATTGGGCCACCCTGCACACATTGGTGCTTATTTACTAAGGGTCCGCGGATCGCACTTTCGTCGGATTTTCGAATTTTTGGGGCATTTGCGCTGTTGTGACAGGTATTTAACTGGGGATTGTGTCGCACGCGATCGGATTGTGGTGCAGCAGCGCTGGCTTTCATGCGACAGAAATTGAGTGCGTGCAGGGGGAAGATCTAATTGATTCGGACTGAGCACGGGATTTAAGATTCAAATTGTGTCGCAAGACAATGCACTTACATGCACCAGGAAGAAGAAGGTGAACTCTGTCGGACCTGAGCGGGGAATCGACGCATGCACAGTACATGATCGTCGGACAATGCACTTTTGGGGATCATGACAGGACAGGTAAGTAAATGTGCCCCATCATACCTATTGTATGTCCAGTCATGTATATTATCTTTATACTGTGACATCATTGTGTGTATTACACATAAAGAGCCACAAAGACACTACATATACCTGCCTGATCCTTTGTAACTATTCCTCCTGGTTTCCGAAGCCTCTTTTGTTTGTCATTGTTTGGGATTCTTCATTGTTTACTTGCTTTAGTAATAATACAATATTTATTATTATTTGTATATGAAGGGTATTCTAGTTTGAGCAAATAAAAGTAATTTTTTTTGTAAAATGATAAGTTATACCATTTCTCTAGACTAATGTTCTCTTGACTATTGTTTGGTTTCTTGTAGATACTGGATTTATTGACATGAACACTTCAAGCATAGAACAGGCCATTGACCCACAGCAAGACTTTTGCTTTGTTGCAGAGTTCAGGTCCTATCCGGCTGTGAGATGTGTGTGGATTCACAATACAAATGTCTCTCCGTGTTCAGTCCTTACTGATGAACATGGAAAAAGGTAATCTATCCATAAGTTCTATCAAAATGCCAGTTCCTCGTTTGATCCATAAACAATGGGGGTCATTTACTAAGGGCCCGAAACGCGTTTTTACGCCGGGTTGGCCGAAAATTACTGTTTTGCGCTGAATTGCCCCGGGTTTTTTGCGCACACAATCGGATTGTGGCGCATCGGCGCCCGCATGCACGCGACGGCGTGGCCGTTGGAAAACCCGTCGGCGTGGCCGAAAATTACTGTTTTGCGCTGAATTGCCCCGGGTTTTTGGCGCACACAATCGGATTGTGGCGCATCGGCGCCCGCATGCACGCGACGGCGTGGCCGTTGGAAAACCCGTCGGCGTGGCCGAAAATTACTGTTTTGCGCTGAATTGCCCCGGGTTTTTGGCGCACACAATCGGATTGTGGCGCATCGGCGCCCGCATGCACGCGACGGCGTGGCCGTTGGAAAACCCGTCGGATTCTTAAAAACCGACGTTTTTTTTTTTTTAAATGTGTCGCTTGACACGCACTAACCTGCACCCAGCCTAGCTTGGTGAACTCCGGCGGACCTCGGCGGACTTCAGCACAGCAGCGACACCTGGTGGACATCGGGCGCACTACCTTTGTGAATCGCCGGAAGACACGAATCAGCGTCAGAGAACCCGCCGCTGGATCGCGAATGGACCGGGTAAGTAAATCTGCCCCATTGAGTTTTGATGGTCATCTTCCTACAGTAGACTTGCTTTTTTCAACTAAATTGGATTTTCTAGTTTTATATACGAGCTAATTTGTACTTTAAAGGGAGGTTCCTCCCAAAGTAATGCCTATTCTCAGGATAGGATAAGTTGTAGATCTGTGGAGGTCTGAAAGCCTAGTAGCAGTCCCTTAGAGTTCAATAATGAACCTCAACCAAACTATCATCTATCCTGCATATAGGGAATACAAGTAACCTGTAAAATTTAGCATGAAGTCATATTTGTGGCCAATATTCTCCTTCAAATCATATAACTACAAATTCTGGTACCAAGAAGGTTGGAAGTCCCTCTTTATTGTCTCTTTAGGGTAGTATAAAATTTGGTGGATGGTTGGGTGGCTATGGGTCCCCTAGACGATTCTGGACCTGGGCTACAGCCAAATCACCAATGTTGTATTCCCGTAATATGCGTGACCTAGTCCCATTAGGCCGATCTAACACCTTAAGTATATTGTAGAACATCTCCTTCCTAGGCCAAGCAAAATAACCATCAAACAAATAAATCCAGCTACCAATTCTTCTGCTTCCAATCACTTCCGCCTTTATAACCTGCCAACATGCTGAACTAAACTTTAATCCTTCCACCCCCTTTTCACTATCTAACTTTTAAAGCTCCAAATACCTCCCTTGTGAAGTTCTCCATTCGCTAAGCTACACACAGATCCAGGGATTTCTTATAATAACCAAGAAGATTAATCCAACACTTGTTCCAAAGGGTAAAACTGTTCCTTTATTTTGTCACTTTAAAAAATCGATGTTAATCCTACAACAAACTACACATTATACCATACAAAGTTTTGAGACCATGTATGGAGTTTGAAAAGCGCAAGTTTATTGTATGATGTACATCTTTTTCTCATAAGACAGAATACAGAAATAGTTTGAGACTTTGGAATGAGTGTTGGATTACCCTTCTTCATTTTGGATTCAACTTCATCATATTACTTATCCATGACTCGTGAATTCTAGAATTTATTATGTGACATTAAATTAACTTAATTTTTTTTTATTTTTTGGACAGCAAATCTGAATACTGCCACCATAAAAACACTCCTGGAGAATACATGTTCTATGTTGAAAATGACGACGTGCAACTCAGCAAAAAATTCACTTTGAATTTACTCAGTGAGTTCTCATAAGTGTATTATTTGGTATCATAAGCCTACAATTACATGTGATTTCAATAATGGATTCCTCTATGAAAGAATAGAAGCTGTCACGTACCCCCTGTTGTCAATGGGGCACATTTACTTACCAGTCCCGTCATGATCCCCGGTCCGGAATATCCGACGAGGATTCAGAGCTGCCATGATTCACTAAGATTGTGCGTCCAATTTCCTGCATCTGTCGCTTCCCCCGGTGAGGTCTGCCGGAGTTCACCTTCTTCTCCCGGTGTATGTGAGTGCTGATCTTGGGACACAATTTGAATTTTAAATTCCGCGGTTTGTCCGAATTAGTCAGGTTGTCCGACGGCCACACCCCCTGATTTGTGGCGCATGAAAGCCGGCGCTTATGCGCCACAATCCGATCGTGTGCGGCAAAACCCGGAGAAATTCAGCGAAAATCAGAAATAGTCGGGATACCCGACGGAAATACATCCAACGGACCCTTAGTAAATGTGCCCTAATGAGTTCAGTCCAACCCCACTCTCACCCTCAATTTGACAAGTGTAGCACAACTTTCTGTTCATATATCCTGCCCAGTCAAGCTCCTATTAACAGTATAACACAGATCTAAGGTTTATGTACATTTTTATTATTAGAAAAACCTGAGGTGGAATGTAAGATGACCAACGAGAAGAGCATCTCCTGCAAGTCACAAGGTTATCCAATGTCAAAATGGTTGTGGCTGAAGAGTGATAGTGGATCCACGTATGTTACATAGGAATAATAAGTTTTACTGGATGTCTTTTCATCCTAGTGAGTTATTTATGAGGATTTTATTGACAGATGTCAACTTGAAATCAAGAATGGTGTCACCAAAGGAGAATCGGAAAGAAAGGGACACAACTGGATTTCTACAAGCTCATTGGATATAGAGAACCAGGATGAAACCACCATCATCTGTGGCTGTGCCATCAATTCTGTTGGAAGAACATGTACTGAAGTTTTAGTCAAACAAAATGGTATGTTCACTCCTTGTCTGTTGTATCCTATTTGTATGTAACAAGATAGGAGACCTCTATGGTCATTCAACACAATGCAGAAGAAGATTGAATAACAGTGGATCAGAAATAGAGATGAGCGAGCACTAAAATGCTCGGGTACTCGTTATTCGAGACAGTGTTCTAGTATCTAGTGTTCTAGTATCTAGTGTTCTAGTATCTAGTGTTCTAGTATCTAGTGTTCTAGTATCTAGTGTTCTAGTATCTAGTGGTGCTAAGGTGTCATTTGACAATATAATAGAAGTATAAAGCAACATTCCATACTACCTACCAAATGTGCTCCATGGAGGTGTCCCAATGTTATTGTATATAAAAAATTATGTTTCTACGTCTCATACAATTTTTAGGATATATAGAACATTCATATGTGATGTGCAATTTCGTGGAATAAATACATGATGAGTGAGAACAGTAATTAGTGCATGGTATATATTCTAATTACACAATATCTATATATCTGTCTATTATCTATTATCTATCAATCAGTCTTCTATCTCTCAGATGTATCTCATTTATTTAATGTATCCAGCTATCTATATATATAATGTACTTTATATTTATTCAGATATAAATCACCTTTCATATTTATCTTCTGTCATCAATCTCCCCATCATCTCCTATATATGTCTCCTACAGTCCCATATTACACATACCGTACCTACCTTATTACTTGTGTAATCTACAAAGTGTTACCATTGTGCGGCGCTATAGGAGCCTCTTACTGACTGTGACTGGTCATAAAATAGTTTTATTTTGGGGCCCCACTTTTAGTTTTGCCCAGGGCCCCGCTTTGTATAAAACCGACCCTGCTTGGAGGAGGAGGAGTCACTCTATGTATCCCACCACTTCTCCGTGGTTCTGAGGTGGTGGAGATACATAGGTGACATCTTTCTTATTCAGTGTGGAACCTAAGGAATTTTACAAATTCTTGATCACAATTACATAAATATTACTAAAGCCTGGACCCCTTAGGATCATTTGCATAAGAAGCTGAAAGAAGAGCGGATCCTGCCAGAGGGGGCGCACACCAGCGTGTCAGTGCTTAGTTTACAATCCTTCATCCTGGGGGTAGATGCCAAAATGTTTTTGTGATTATTTTTTCATGATATGTTGTACTTCATGGACAATGCACAACCTGGAGATGGAGTTCCTTAGCAAGGTGATAAGGACACAGAGGGACATGACAGAGGTGATGAGGACACTGGGGGAGAAGATCAAAAGGGGGATGAGGCTGATCTCCTGCTTATCACACACACTGGGGCACATTTACTAAGGGTCCGAATCGCGTTTTTTTCCGCCAGGTTTTCTGAATTTTACCATTTTGCGCCGAATTGCCCCAGGTTTTTGGCGCATGCGATCGGATCGTGTCACATCGGCGTGGCCGTCGGAAAAACCGACGGATTCGGAAAAATAGCGCTATTTTTTTTACAAAAAAATGGGTCTTGACACACACTTACATGCACCACGAATAGGTTGGTGAACTCCGGCGGACCTCAGCGCAGCAGTGACACCTGGTGGACATCGGGCACACAACCTTAGTGAATCGCCGGAAGACCCGAACCCTCGTCGGAGAACGCGCCGCTGGATCGCGACAGAACTGGGTAAGTAAATCTGCCCCATTATCTGTTATAATACAAGGTGTACAAGGTGATACCACTCTCAAGTTACTTCACGGGATGCATGGCCAAGGATGTATTTGATACATCCTCTCTTCAGAGGGCTATAACTCTGGAGCTGTGGCACCTAGAATCTTACTTCTTTTTGGCTCATAAAAATGCCATTTGGTACTGTATCGTGTTTACTTTATTTGATTAAAAAAATTATATATATATAAGTAGGCGGAGCTGAGGCTACACGGCGCAGCTACTCCACTCCCCAAAAGCCTCTTTCGATCCTCCTACTATGTCATCTCCAGCGCGCAGCTCCTGGCAGCTGTGCACACTTGTCCGCACTCTGCATAGACTCTCGGGGCCGGCGGCAGCGCATACTCAGCTCTGAAGCCGGAGCTATTGAGCATGTGCACCTATATGCTGTTATGGGTGGAGTCATAACCAGTTTATTGTGGTATTTGTGAGGTTATATAGAGTAGACTTTCACCTCGCTCTCTGCTTTCTCACTTCTGCATGTCACCAGCCGTACTCCTCTCATCTGTATGATCTCCCTCCTTACATAAAGGACATTTCCATCCACTCTATACCGAGGATAGACCTTCGCCAAGTTTCCCATCCACTTTATATTTAGCACAAGTCTATCCTTTTATTGAGGACAAAACGGGTTGAGCCCTCTCCATGCAGATGGTGTTAGCGGCAGTAGCACCCAGTACTTACACCAGCAGCATGTAACATTCGTAGGCACCGCTATCTTGGATCATATTGTTGCCCTCCGCCATCTTGGATCATATTGTTGCCCTCCGCCATCTTGGATCATATTGTTGCCCTCCGCCATCTTGGATCATATTGTTGCCCTCCGGCATGTCATTGCAGGGCGACAATCTGTTGCCAGGACCTGTCAATAACATAGATCTGTAACCTTCTGGTGGAAATGCATTTTTTTCAGCGATTTCACTGCATTTGGAATTTTTCCAGTTTCCAAGTACACAGCAAAGAATATAAAACACTGTCACTCGTGTAATTTGTTACGCTCTCACTTTAGCTTTGTATGCTGAAAAATGAAAAAAAAAAAGTTATGGATTTTTAAGTCAGGGGAGCAAAAAATGGAATTATAAACAACTGAATAAGGGCATTGGTGGGAAGGGGTTAAGCAGTAGAATGTGCCCATTGACCAGCACCGGAGTGCACGGTAGTCCTATATAAGCTCCAAGCCCACCATCCTTTTTATTTAACAAAGGAAAAAGCTGCCCCGTAGAGAATTTGAGGGATGGATGTGACCCTTTTGGAGACTGTCCTGAATATATCCACGCAAATCCTCACAATCTAAAGGAGACACATCCTTTCCTTGGGATATTTAGACCACAGGAGGAGATCGAGGTTTTGGGTGTTCATCATCAATGAATCCAGGCCGGTTATCCTCATCCAAATCCAGGTCTAAAGCCGAAACAAGAGCAGAATTAATGAAATTAGCAACAGATCCAGAATCAGTCATATCTCTTCCAGACAAGAATATTCACAGTAACATTTTAGAAACTGACTCCAGAGAAATCTGATTGGCTCTCCTGATTACCACTCAGGCAGTGAAGTTTTCCAGCAATGACTTCGGTCAGGAAATGTCCAGATCCACTACAGTAGAAACCAAGAAATTCTTTAGACAATGGGCCACATTTAAAAGTGGCGCATGGCCTTTATTAATCTGACACATCCTTGGCTGCTCTAGAAGTGTACACACAATGGGGGTCATTTACTAAGGGCCCGATTCGCGTTTTCCCGACGTGTTACCCGAATATTTCCGATTTGCGCCGATTTTCCCTGTAACAACAAAAACCCGACGGATTCGGAAAAACCGCCGCATTTTAAAAAAATAAAGTGTCACTAGGTATAGGCCGGTGAACTTGAGTGCATTCCGGGGAACTTCAGCGCAGCAGCGCCACCTGATGGATGTCGGAGGAACTGCCTTAATGAATCCCGGCCGGACCCGAATCCACCGCAGAGAACGCGCCGCTGGATCGCGAATGGGCCGGGGAAGTAAATCTGCCCCAATATGAGATGAGGGACCACCATATGAGAAGATGCTGGGGTCACAAAATGAGAGGGAGATGGGGTGGGGTCACAAAATGAGGGGGGAATGAGAGGTGTCGCCATGTGAGGCGCCACAATATGAGGAGAAGATGCAGAGGCCACAATATGAGAGGGAGATGAGGGGCCACAATATGAGAGGAGACTTGAAATGCTTCTTTAAACACAATTCAGTTGCATCTTGTGAATATGACTTTAGCACGTGCATTTCATTTTAAAACATATTGCAAAAATATTGGGGCACATTTACTTACCCGTCCCATTGCGATCCCTGCTGTGCGTTGTCCAACGAGGATTCGTGGCTGCTGGGATTCACTAAGGTCCGTGCGTCCAATTTCATGCGTCACTTCCCCGCTGAGGTCCGCCGGAGTTCACCTTTTTCTTCCTGGTGCATGTAAGTGCAACACAATTTTCTTTTTAAATTCCGCGGTTTGTCTGAATCAGTCGGGTTTTCCGACGGCCCACCCCGATTTGTGTCACATGCAGGCCGGCACCAATGCGACACAATCCGAACATGTGCGCCAAAAACCCGGGGCAATTCAGGGCAAAACGGAAAAAAAATGCGAAACTCGACGAAAATGCGGCATTCGGACTCTTAGTAGATGAGCCCCATTGTTAAAAACACATCTGTTCTGTTTTTACCATAATAATGATGTGTTTTGCCCCATGCATTTGCAATGGGTTTTAAAAATAAAAGGCAGATGGCTGAAAAATGTACATGTAAAATTCTCCTGTAACAGTTGTGAAGACCCTGGGACCGCCCAGTCTGATAGTGACCAACATGTATGTGTGATACTTAGGATGGACAAGGTTATTAACACCTTAACGGCGTGTGATGTCGCGTCACATTTCTGTTGAAGCTGTATGAAGAGGGCTCAAGGACGACAACCCGCCACCATGACTGTAATTTCTGCTTATCTGTTATAGTGTGACGGTGGCACACTGTGACAGTTCATGAGCAAAATCATCATATACTGCAGTACAGTATTATTGCAGTATTTGGTTTGGCCGATCAAATCAGTCTAAAAATCTGTTAAAACCTAATAAAAACGATATAAATGTGTCATCTCTGTGATCATAACGACCCAAATCATAAATCATCTTTTGGTGCACACCGTGAAAACCTTACAAACGGAGCCCTCAAGAAAATGGTGTAAATGCTCTTTTTCGCCAAGTGAAATATTTTTATCCTACTTCCCATAAAACAGAATCGAATACCAAATACCGTCACTAGGAAGAAGAAATCAAGCCCTTACTCTGTGCATGGAAAAATAAAACATTTTGAAATTTAGGGAAGAAGAAAATGGAAATGCAGAAACAAAAAAGTCATGGGCAGAGGGTTAAGCCTTCCAGATTCTTGATTACTTAGGATTACCTGTTACGTGTTTTATGATTATGACTCTCCTCACAGAAATCTGACCCTGAAAGCTATGGAGCAATGACCCTTCTCTCATCATCTACAGAGAAAGAAGACTCGAGGAATGTTTAACCAAGAAGCAAAGATCACAGTCCATGGAAAGGAGGGACGTAAGGGAATGCACCGTGCACCCAGTAACGGGGCACATCCACAGCTTCCAAGTAGGGTCAGCGATGGCGTCTGCTGCTCTAGCACAGGAGCTGACGTGCTCCATCTGTCTGGACCTCTATAAAGATCCCGTGACCCTAAAATGTGGACACAACTTCTGCCGGGTCTGTATTGTTCGTGTCCTGAAAATACAGGATGGGTCCGGATTTTATTCCTGTCCTCAATGTAAAGAAAAATTCCAGAAGCGGCCGGCACTCCAGAGGAACATCACTCTGTGTAATGTAGTAGAGAACTTCCGGTGCATTCAGCGACCCCAGGAGACAACAGAGATCTTCTGCACCTACTGTGTGGACTCTCCTGTACCTGCCCTGAAATCCTGTTTGATGTGTGCAGCTTCTCTGTGTGAGAAACACCTGAGAGTTCACAGCAAAGAGCCAGAACACGTCCTAACAGACCCCAGCAGGTCCCTGGAGAAGAGGAAATGTCTCATCCATAAGAAGATCCTGGAATATTACTGCACCGAGGACGCGACTTGTATCTGTGTGTCCTGCTGTCTAGTCGGAGATCATAGAGGACACAACATGGAGTCACTAGATGAGGCCTCGGAGAAGAAGAAGGAAAAACTAAAAAATGTTCTGCAGAAACTGACAACAAAGCGACAGAAGACCCAGAAAAGGGTCCAAAGTCTGCGAGACTGCAAGAGAAAAGCTCAAGTCAAAGCATCTGGAGAAGCCGAGAGAGTCACTGCCCTGTTTATAGATATCAGGAGACGCCTGGACGACTTGGAGAAGAAGGTCCAGAGTGAGATCTCCAGGAGGGGGGAGAGGGTGTCACGGTCACTGTCCGATGTGATCAAAACGCTGGAAATAGAGAAGGAAGAGCTGTCCAGGAAGATAAGGGTTTTGGAGGAGATGTGTAACATGACTGATCCACTGACTGTGTTACAGGAACCAGACACAGGTGACCTGTGTGATCCTGAGGAGGAGAGAGGTGATGGGTACACGGAGGGACCTGATGGTGGAGATGAGGACATGGGGGGAGATGATGGAGGAGATCGGGGGGCAGAGCTGATCTCCGGCTTATCACGCACATTATCGGATATGATACGAGGTGTAAACGGGACCTTCTATGTGCAGGATCCTGCAGACGTATCACTGGATATAGACACGGCCGCTAATAATCTCCTTATATCAGACGACCTGAAAACTGCAACTAGGACAATAAAATACCAGAAGCTCCCGGACACCGCAGAGAGATTCCAAAATTATAATGTGATGAGCAGCAGTAACATCACCTCCGGAAGACATTACTGGGACGTGGAGGTCAGTGGGTTAGAGGAGTGGATAGTGGGGGTGTGTTACCCCAGTATAGAGAAGAGGGGGTGTCACTCATATATTGGAAATAATAACAAGTCGTGGGGTTTATGTAGAGAGCAGTATGATAACCAGCATTCAGTGAGACATGACAGCAATGGGGTTCTGTTACCTCATCAGATCTCCAGTGATAGATTCCGGATCTATGTGGATTATGAGGCGGGGGAGTTGTCCTTCTATGAGCTGTGTGACCCCATCAGACACTTACACACCTTCACCACCATCTTCACCGAGCGGCTACACGCTGTGTTATGTGTATATAAAGGTTCTATAAAGATATCAGGGGGAGGAGCAACAGAGAGAAACATACGAATGGGTACAAGATTGTGATTGGTGGAGCATCCAGCCTATGACATCTGGCAGTGGGAGGGGTTTTCCATCTTCCAACCCCTGCGGAGAGCATAGGCTGTAACTTGTAATAAGTCCTGGGGAGATGTCTTCAGATTCGTGATCTGATTTTTCTACCTTATGACTTGCCCCATATAGTCTCACGATGGCGATATATATACGTGACCCACATGTACAATTCATACACAGAAGCTGAGAGATCAAGGGCTGAGATATCATCACAGTCATTGTATCTGCTGCAGGATCCCGTCCATATTATTCTATCACCAGAGGAGAGACCACCAGAAGAGCGGAGGTGATGGATTCTTCTCGTCATGTTTGATGAGTGACGTTGTCTTTGGCGATTGATGAAAATATTGATGGACATTGAGATTTTTCTTTATAAAATCATCAACCTTTACAATTATAATCTTGGAAACTTTAAATTTCTGATATTGTAATAAAATCTTATACATAATGAACGTTCAGGGTTTGCTGCAGGATCTTCTCTCATCTCAGTCTATTGCCCAACCCGTGCCCTTCGTTCTGCCAGTGATCTTAGATTATTCTCTTCCTGAATTCAAACTTTTCATGCACGTCTCATCGTCTACAAGACTAAAACCTAAGCTCCAAAGTTTCAAACCTGCTCTTACAGCCCATGTCCCTAGGCAGATCTATCACACTCGCTCAAAGAAAGCTCTCCATGCCATGGCGGAGGATGTGACACAGATTTCTGTGCCTTATTTATGTTCCAATTACGTTTTTTTGGGGGGCGCAAAAATGGACCAGCGAAAACCTAGTCTAAAAGAAAAGGAGAAGAAGATTGGAAGGTGTAGATCTATAACCTGTCAAGGATTCCTCCAAAAGACCAACTTACTGCTTCCACTATAAGATTTTTTCTCTTCTTTGTCGAAAACTTGACTTTCTACTTCTTAATATTATCAGAATCACAAGTATCATCGTATGAGGAATACATTCCAGGGGCAGCAGAAGAAGGTAATTACAGTCTCCTCACCAACAAAACATAACAGATAAGGACGGCAGAAAATAGAGAACGACCAATCCGTGACCTACAGATAAGGGAGACATGAAAAATATGTATCTCCAGGGAGAGCCAAAGATCAAAGTCCACCATAACGATGACAATGCAGAAACACACCCGTCCGCTAGTCACATAGTTCAGATCCTCTATATAGTATTGTCAATGATGGCGTCTGCCTATCTCACACAGGATCTCATCTGCTCCATCTGTCTGGACCTCTATACAGATCCCGTAACCCTGAGATGTGGACACAACTTCTGCCGGGTCTGTATTCACCAGGTCCTGACTACACAGGACGGGTCTGGAGGTTATTCCTGTCCTGAATGCAAAGTAAAACTTAAGAAACGACCTGCACTGCAGAAGAACATCTCTCTGTGTAATGCTGTGGACAATCACCGGTCTACACAACCACCACAAGAGGAAACCAAGATCTCCGGCACTTACCACGAGGACTCTTCTACACCTTCTGAAAAAGCCCACAGTAAAAGACCAAAACATGTGCTAACAGACCCCAGCAGGTCCTCGGACAAGAGCAAATGTCCCATCCATAAGAAGATCCTGAAGTATTACTGCACTGAGGACGCGACTTGTATCTGTGTGTCCTGCTGTCTGGCCGGAGAACATCAGACACATAACATGGAGTCTCTAGATGAAACCTTGGAAAAGAAAAAGGTGGCGCTAAATGATGTTCTGCAGAAACTGACAAAAAAGAGACAGAAGAAGCAGAAAAGAATCCAGAATCTGGAGGAGACCAGGAGAAAAGCTCAAGAGAAAGCAACTGGAGAAGCCAAAAGAGTCTCTAGTCTATTTATGCACATCAGGAGACGCCTGGACGACCTGGAGAAGAAGATCCTGAGTGAGATCTCCAGGAGGGTGGAGAAGGAGTCTCGGTCACTGACGGATGTGATGGAGAAGTTGGAAATAGAGAAGGAAGAGCTGTCCAGGAAGATGAAGGACATTGAGGAGATGTGTAATATGACTGATCCACTGACTGTGTTACAGGAACCAGACACAGGTGACCTGTATGATCCTGAGGAGGAGGGAGGTGATGGAGGAGATGGGTACACAGGTGACCTGTATGATCCTGAGGAGGGGGGAGGTGATGGAGGTGATGGGTACACAGGTGACCTGTATGATCCTGAGGAGGAGGGAGGTGATGGAGGTGATGGGTACACAGGTGACCTGTGTGATCCTGAGGAGGGGGGAGGTGATGGAGGTGATGATGCTGGTGGACATGGTGAAGGAGATGAGGACACGGAGGAAGATGATGGAGGTGATGAGGACACAGGGGCAGATGATGGAGGTGAGGAGGACACAGGGGGAGATGATGGAGGTGATGAGGACATGGGGGGACATGGTGGAGGAGATCGGAGGGCAGAGCTGATCTCCGGCTTATCACGCACATTATCAGATATAATACGAGGTGTAAACGGGACCTTCTATGTGCAGGATCCTGCAGACATATCACTGGATATAGACACGGCCGCTAATAGTCTCCGTATATCAGACGACCTGAAATCGGCCACTGAGACTGATATAAATCAAAAACGTCCAGACACCGCGGAGAGATTCCAGGATTATCAGGTGATGAGCAGCAGTGACATTACCTCCGGACGACATTACTGGGACGTGGGGGTCAGTGATGTCTGGAGGTGGAGTGTGGGGATGTGTTACCCCAGTATAGACAGGAGGGGCTCCCAGTCAGACATTGGAGGTAATAACAAGTCCTGGGGTTTATATGGTGGACGACGTTATAATAATCAGTATGTGGTGAGACATGACAGTAAAGAGATCCAGTTACCTCACCAGATCTCCAGTGATCGGGTCAGGATCTATGTGGATTATGAGGGGGGGGAGTTGTCCTTTTTTGCGTTGTGTGACCCCATCAGACACTTACACACGTTCAATGTCCCCTTCAACAAGCCGCTACACGCTGTGTTATGGGTATTTAATGGTTCTGTAAGCATATTAGGGGGAGGAGTTACACATAAAAGAAAGTGATTGGTGGAGTGTCCTCTGAACCCGGAGTGGGAGGGGCTTCCTTAGTCCTTATTCACACATCAGCGATTGGTCAGAATTGTGTCTCAGTCGTTGTGAGCCAAAACCAGGAGTGGAAATAACACAAGATTTTTAGATAATTCATGGATTAAGCAGAGTCAAATTATTTTGCTCTTTAAGAAGTTTATACATAGCAAATTATTTTAAAAAAAAGTAAATTATAAAATTTTTTTATACATCTCTGTGATCTAACAAGCAAAACAAATGTAAATGTCCATCTCCCTGTTATATGTGATGAATGTATGAAATTGTAATCTCGAATACTGAGCAGATGTTGTAGTGAATGCAAATACGTCTCATCCTCGTGTTTATTTGCCACATTAAACCTTCATTAATTAGAAAAGCAGGTAAGGATAATTATATTATATTATTCTAGTCCCGTAATTTTGGTATCATATTTATATGTAACAATAAAAAAAAACTAAAACTTGGTAAAATTTAAGTTATACTTTCAAATTATACTCCGGTAAGAGACATAATTAATCATAATTATTCATTACTGTTATTACTACAGCCCCATACACAACCCTCATTGACCCCAAAAGGAAAAAAGATTCACAGAATGTGATGTATCCCTGTACTGTCACATAGAGTTCACCAATATCCCATAACCAGGGCTGGATTATAGGATGGGTTCACGGGGCGCGTGCCCTTGGGCCCCCACCACTCTTAATCTGGTTCTGCCCATAGCTGTTGTAGAGTTTAACTCAGTTCTGCTCTTCTTCTCTTTAGTAACCTCTTGTGCTCGTGGTATGAAACTTCGGGATTTCGAGTCCCATGAAATGACAAATAGGTGTAATCCCTTGGTCAGAACGTTATAGTTGGATGTGACATCAGACTACATTTATGTGTTGTTATAGAAATAAATAGTAATATGTAACAATAGAAAAATATCAGCTCATCCCACAATAAATAAAAAGCCTCACAAAGATTGATTCATAGAAAAATGAAAAAAATGATATTGCTCTCAGAATACAGTGATCCAAAAACAAATTATTTTAATGACTGTCGCTTCCCCGCACTGGCCCAACAGAGTTCACCAACTTTTTTGTGGTGCACCTTTAACATAGGGCGAGCGACAGACTTTGCATGCTGAAAAACAGCTGAAAAACAGTACAATCCCACCCCCTATCTGATACATGTGTGCAAGTGAAAGCTAAATCCTGGAAGTAAACACTATACCGTTCAACCAAAGAATAATTGCTGCTATTAATGCATATTTAATAGATCATCAATATTGCATCAATAATGTCTGACAATGAAAACAGTATGGAGGTGTGTACGGCAGAGCATTACAAGATGATACCAAATATTGGAGGACAAGCTGTCATGATGGGTCTTGATAGAGGATGGGCAGTATAAATGTGTGTATGAGTCTATAAATATACATTCTATCAACTTATGTATGTGTATACATGTATGTATGAGTGTATGAGTTGTACGTATCAGTGTATAAATGTGTACATGTGTATATGAGTGTACAAAGAGAGTATATAAAATGTGTGTATATTAAAAACTGTGCAATACATATCCAATAACAGGACACAACCCCCGACTCAAACCTTATAGTGCTTCATATGTACATATGGACCCTGTTGTTTATACAGTT
>CM033642.1:16885896-16960081 GCA_019512145.1 Engystomops pustulosus | reverse complement strand
CTTATAGTGCTTCATATGTACATATGGACCCTGTTGTTTATACAGTTTATACTGTCAAAATAAAACCACAAAAAATAACCGCTTCAGAAATTTCAGAATATTACAAATTTGAATGCATTCTTAGAACCACTAAAATAGTGTCATTTAAAATGCACCTCACCATGTAAAAAACAAACTTTATGAGGGAAAAAATGTGGCTCTTGGAAGAAAGCTTTGAAAAAGGTAAAAAGGGTACAGATCTCAGCCACGTTTCAATAAATGTCTTCCAACAGCTGAGCATGTATAAGTACCTGTACCTTTGCCTTCTTTGAGAGCTTCAGCCTTTCCCTGTTCTCCCAATGCTGCACTCTGCATATACACAACTTCCTGTTTCTCACTGCTCCACACCCCCCTAATGGCGTCACCCACTGTGCCTCTTTCTCTCACAGTCTATCTCACTGACAGACAAAGGGAGAGATGAGGGGGGAGCAGGAGGAATCATAATCTCCTACTGCAGCTTCTCCTACTCATCAGTGCTTTGATTTCTTAATAACAAATCACAGAGAGTCTGCGTCCAGTACAAAGTAAGTAGCAGGAATGCTGAATCATTTGATGAACAACCAGTAAAAGGCAGTAAAAGCATATGGCCAACATATATAAAAGACTGACCCCTTTAAAACCTCATGTATATGGCAGGGGTTCACAAATATAACCTTAGGTACCTCGTATTCTCCCGATTCCCATTATAATAAAAAACCAGAGACCATGATTATTGACAAGTTGATTTGTTTTTACCAATAATATTTCTGTTACAGAAAAAAGGAATTTTATCCTCCTGACTGTGATCGGATTATGTGGCTTGTCTTTTGCCATTTTATTTGCACTGGTTCTGGGCAAGTACAAGAAGGTACAGTCTTTTCCTTTTAACTTTATAATTTCTTGGTGTTTTCTGGGTTCTTTGGCAATTTAGATACTACGGACCCATTCTTAGGTAAGCCAGTAATAGCTGAGGGATGATGACACCATCTTGGCTGCGTTGGCTATGTAGTTAAAGACTCCATCCACTGGCTATGCCAGGAGATGTTGAATAGTAGTAGAGCAGTAGTCTCTTGACAAGGAGGATGGAGCCTTCTGCTTCTGGGCCTTTTCACTATAGAGCTTCCACCTATCCAATTTTTTTTAAAATTTAGAAACTTTTATTGCTTTCACTTACAGCATAGATAATCACATTACAAATTGCCAGCATTCAGTACGTATTAATACAAGTGTATATTTAGCATAAACACACAGAACAATCCCCAGGTCTCCACCTATCCAATTTTGTTGACTTCTCCTGACTAGCCAGATAACACAGGACCCATTTAAATACTCAGCAATAATCTACAATGTGTTTTCCCCATTTTTGACCAGAAATACCAGTACCAAAGTCAGCTACAAATGATACAATACACCGGACCGTCGGACAATGAATACATCTTTATTGATTTTAGTGTTTTGCCCTACGATGTGAAAAAGTGGGAGTTCCCGAGGGAGAATCTGGAGTTTGGTGAGATATAGATAACATCTTGTGAAATTTACACACCAACCAACAGCCGAGAATAAACTATTATTCTGCATATTTTAGGTGATACCATCGGATCTGGAGCATTTGGGAAAGTGGTTACTGCTAAAGCCTATGGGATTAGTAAATCAGGCGTGTCCCTGCAGGTGGCTGTCAAAATGCTGAAAGGTAACAAGAGAGAGGTGGTTCTGGTCAGGGTCGGCTCCAGGTTTCAGTAGGCCTCTGGGCGACAGAGACTCAGTAGGCCCCTTTGCAGTGAACTAACATGGCGGCATTAAAAATTCTGAAACTAAAACAGTCGACTGTTTCCTAAAATATTCCCGAGTTTATCAGACTAAACACCCCCCTCATGGTTATTTTCATAGTTTCAATGGTTATTTTCACCCCCATGGATTCCTTACATACAGCCTTATGTGGGCCCCCCGAGCAGCTTTAATCCCCGGCACTTGCCCAGGTATGCCCAGTGCTGGCTCCGGCCCTGGTTCTGGAATCTATATAACAGGTTGTTGGTTCCCAAACTCTTGACCTCCCTATAATTAGCAGATTAAGCTGCAGAGCTGCAACAAATACTTTTTTAATGAGTGCACAGATAAATACAGTTGGTTGTGCCTGGTATCACAGTTCAGGCCCATTTACTGCAAACACTCTTCAGCAATGGGGAGTTCTTCCTGTTCCATATCATGCTGCCTACAGATAAGACACTATTTACAATCAGCTCAGCTCCTCCTGCTCTATAACATGCAGGAGAATTCCAGTCAAAGAGGATATTTATAATCTCTCAGATTTGGGGATTTCTAAGAGCTCCAACTAATCACCAGTCTTGAACTGCAAAAAGGATAAGAAATGGAACATTTAATATAAACATCATTAAGATTAACCCACCTATTCACAGGTATAGGATATTGTAGGCATAATACCATTTGGTGACACTAGAGGCCAGCAAAGGATAGCAGATAAAGAGGATTCCCAGTGTTAAGTAAAAACTCCTAGGCTTAGCGCAATAGAGATGGTCACACTCCATTAATTAGCCAGGAAACCAACTGGAAGAAATTTGTTAGTAATGACCCATCCAGCAGGCCATTACACCTGCAGACAGGACACTATGTACAATCTGCTCAGCTCCTCCTGTTCTTTAACCTTTTTTAACCTGATGCCTGCAGAATCTATTGTGTTATTTTTATATAACATGTTCGATTTAACAGAGCACCATATGTTCACAGCTGTAACACATTAGGTATCGTGTCATTTTTTAGAAAATCCTGATGTTTCAGAAAAAGATGCCTTAATGTCTGAACTGAAGATGATGACTCAGATTGGACACCATGACAATATAGTGAATATGTTGGGAGCATGCACTGCATCAGGTAAAAGTCGCATCATTCACCTTCCTCCTCCTGACACTATATATATATATATATATATATATATATATATATATATATATATATATATTGCCAGTGATGTCCTATCCATTTGCACTACAGGTCCTATATATTTAATATTTGAATACTGTCCACATGGAGATCTTCTCAACTATCTGAAAGGCAGAAGAGATTCTTTCCACCAGACATGGCAGGATGTTGTCAAGGAAAACAACTTCACTTTTTACCATAATTTCAACCAGGATGAGAAATTCAGGTATTATTCATAAACATATTTAATATTCTCTTCTACTCGTTTCAGTGCCTTATTACAGTGATTTTCAACCTGTGTGCCGCGGGAGCCCCTGTGTAGTGCTGCCGCCGCGCCCCCGTGTTTTGGCCCCCATACTTACCAACAAGCCCCGCGTCGGCGATCCGCCCATCTTCCGTAGCTCCTGCACCGCGCGGGGTTGTCCAACGTCCACGCCCCCCGATTTGTGTCGCATGCAAGCCGGCGCCGATGCGCCAAAATCCGATCGCGTGTTCCAAAAACCCGGGGCAATTCCAGGCAAATCTGAAAAAAATTGTGAAACCCAGCGGAAATACGTCCAACGGACCCTTAGTAAATGTGCCCCAATATGTGCTGGCATATCCCCTCCTGCCTTAATTGGAAGGGATATGGATAGTCCATGTTCATCTTTACAAGTCTGAGTGGCAGCAGCTGAAGGTATCTCATAAAGTATCTTACAATGTACTTGACTTACAGAGTGGTCAGACCAGCATGACTCTTTTCCTCCCCCATGACTCCTCAGGTCATTTAATTTTAACATTTAAGGTTCTTTTTCTTTGTAAAGCTGAATCTCCCAGAATATAGAGCACATCATTATGCTGATGACGTTAAGTGGGGCTAAATTCTCACGGAGAAGGAATATCAGACATAAAATAATCCATTATAAAAGATGATTAGCTCATCAGGTTTAGGACATAAACATGATTCCCGGAAGCAAAAGCAATTTCTAGAACTGATAAATAGATATGATCACATTTCCTAAATTTATTTTGGGTCAAATTTCATTAGATTTGATTGAATCTAAATCAAGTGTGTCCCAATTGTCCTAAAAAGACAGGATTTCAAAGTATGTGAAAATCAGACCCCCTCACTGATGAAGAGTTCCAAGATCCCAAATAGGGGAAACAGGACCACACGTGCGGTCACACGTTGCGTTTACTGCATGCGTTTAAAACGCATTGGAATAGCTGAAGAGTGATTTGCCTAATTAAACAGCTGTTAACACGTGTGTTTACAAAGCGCTACCATAAACGCATTGTTAACACAAGTGTTAACATTTACGTTTTGTAAACGCAAGTGTTAACAGCTGTTTAATTAGGCAAATCACTCTTCAGATATTCCAATGTGTTTATAAATGCATTCGGTAAACGCAACTTGTGACCGCACCCTGACTGTGGACCTTGGAGGGGTAGGTAGACAGCTTTCCTAGAGGCGTCCTGCTGAATACTCCATGGAAGTAGTCAGAGATACCAAGTCCAGGTCCTCCTGTCTGAGCTCCTCCAACACTTCCCTGACATATTCTGATATAATATAAGATGGTGGACAAACCTTTGGACCACCTTAGCGCTCTCCTTACCTTTCATTCCTTTTTACAGTCAGATTTTAGAAGCAAAATCAGATACTTACCTTTCAGAAACTTCTCCTCGACCACAGCTGTGTGTGGCTCTGGAGTCCCTAGCTCAATGACATTATCTGTAGGACCTGCACTCCATGATGTCTACATTATCTGCTTGATAAAATCTCACATGACTCTTTCTTTTACTTTGTGTTCCTCGCAGATCTATCAAAACCAGAATAACTGTGATGCAGAGGATATTTGTTGTATGACATCACTAGAAAGCTCCCTGATCGAGGACCTTCTGTCTGTGAAGACTCCTCTTATCTAGAACAGCCAAAGAAGAGGAGCTTGCAGGGAAGGAGGAGCTCACTGGATGCTCAGACATTTTTGAAAACTATTTCCATCTGTAAATGTGTCACGTCTTATCTAATGAATACGAGATGGACCATGGAGCACTGGAAGATGTTTTTACATGGTACTTAAAAGTGAAGTTGTAAATCAGAAGTTGCCATATTGGTCAATGGCAATACAAGATGTTGGTGAGGTGCCATCAGCCAATCACCCTTCAGCTGTAGATGATTATAAAATAGGTAATTTGGGTGGTAGCCTGGGGCCCAAACCTTCTAGGGGGCCCATGTCTGCCCAAACCACTGACCAAATATTATACTGAGCAGGAAATTCACCCATGAAATCCTTGTATATCTGTTCCTGTATATCTGAAGACAAGAGCCACATCAGGATCTGTCAAGTTCTTCCAAAGGTCTTTAAACCGTAGATTGAAAGCAGGCAGAAGGGACCCCACCTCCAAGAAGCTGATTCTAGTACCAGATGTAGGAAGTGATTCCAGACTTGTAGGGGCTGTAATATAGGTAAAACACAAAGGCATTAATTCTTGTAGTGATATCTGTGATGTTATATACAAAGACAAGGGCCTCATGTTTTCATTAAGCATTATAAGGAAACTACCGTATTTTTCGGATTATAAGGTGCACAAAAAATCCTTTGATTTTCTCAGAAATCAAAGGTGCGCCTTATAGTCCAGTGCGCCTTATATATGAACCGTACTTACAGACAACAGCTGCCTTGTACTGTGCACAGGTCTGCCACCTGCTGGTCATTCATCCTTATAATCAGGTGTGCCTTGTGTATGAACCTAGACGTTTTAGCAGGCATTTATTGATGGTGCGCCATATACTCCGGTGCGCCTTATAGTCCGAAAAATACTGTAATGGGACAGCATGCCTGACCTGCAGCTTGGCCGTGCTCTGCAGCATTATGACCTTTCCCACACCTCCCCTTACTTGCCGTCACATGGTCCAGAGTCTTCCGCTGGCCACAAAGGGGGGGGGGGGGCAGTGTCCTGTGATACTTATTCCCCTCCCAATGTTATGTTTTTTGTTGTACTTGTTATAGTGCGTAATAATGTTTGTTGGTAGTCACAGCTTTGGCCTATGGAAGAATCTTTGACCCTCTCAGGAGTTAGCACAAGATCACCTGACGGATCAACTATGACATGCCCCCGCGGAGGCGGGGCCTGGCATGCTAGGTGAATTTAGGAAAGGGTCTAAGATTCCCCATTGGTCCTTATAGTTTTTACAATGTTAAAGATTAAAGCTGTGGCTGCCCCCCCCCCCCCACCCACCCACTTTTTTCTCCCAACAAGATGGTCTTTTTGTTATTTTGCGCCAGGTGGGAAAGGATAAGGTACAGTAACGTTAGTACGGCCAGTCTTAATAGGATGCATTGATAAGAAAAGCGAACATACCCTTACTCCAGAGGGAGAACTACCCCAGTAGTTGCTGTCTGCTATGTCTATTTTAATACATTAATTTAGGGTTGTCTAAGTGAGACAAATAGGGGCCATTCATTAATAGTGTTACAGGGTCTATTACTGTGGAAAACGAATTGTGCATTAATTTAGACTCGGATGTTAGATTTTGGCACAGGATTATAAATGGTCTGAACTAACTCCAAATTTCTGAAGTTGAAATAGGACTCAGTAGACCAGATAATTGTGCGCCAAAAATTGTGCCAAAAAACTATTGAGAACTGAGAAGTACGGTAAAAGTGTTGGGATTCCCAAGCTGCGGCGACCAAAAAAAGAGGTGTGAGTGCCGAAAAAGCAGCAATATTGTGGCGCTGACACTTCATGAATATGGCGCACAAGGCCAAGCAGGGGAAATAAAATCTGCAAAAACTGTTGAAAAGCCAATAATAAATGCCCCACACGTATGTCTTTGCTTTAGGCTCTTTGCTGAGTGCAGCTATTATTATATATTATGATATTCCCAGTGTATTTTATGTACCGATAAATTACATAATTATACATTTTTTATTTTTTTAATGCTTTATAAAAAAAAAAAAGAAATAAAATGCATGTTGGTGTATATTAATACGTGTTCAAAGGTTTATTCATTAAATAATTGAAAAGTACATGTATAGGACATTTCCTGATTAGACTGGGGACCACAGGGTGGGTAAGTCTTCATCTATATAAAACATGTGCACATCCTCTTTTAATTATTCATCTTTCTTGTTATCCTTGCATACAAAAACCTCCATAAAGAGTTGTTTGCTCTGCTAGCCCTCCAAAGGAAATCTACATTTAGGTCACCCTCATACATTTAGCACTATTGTAGGACCAACTGCACCAGAAACATTTTTAAAGGAAATCTACCATCAACAACCATCATGATAAACCAGGGACACTTACTCAGAGATCCAGACACTGTGACTGTGGTAATCTAATTATATTTGTTATCCATGGCCTCCTTCTTTCTAAAATCAATTTTTCAAATTATGCTAAATTATGTTACACTGTGCAGGAGCACTTCACCCTTTCCACTGTGCGGGGTTACTGAAGGAAGAGGGAGAGGGGAAGTGACTTACATACAAATTCAACTGAAGTATAAAGCCAAGGAACCTATCTTGTATGTAACCTGGGAACTGCCTGTAATTAGTGTAATGTTCTGGAATAAAAGAACTATAAGTTGATGTTCTACATCTCTTGCTTACATGTGATCCCTTGCTGCTGCTAAGATCAAGGGCCTCCCCTCTACCATCTACCTATGGCCATAATCAGTCACCTATTTTTGGTGGGTTAGTGTATGTAACTGGGTAACGTGTCAGTTTTGCAGGACCAGCTCCAATGCTATTTGATCAATTTTCTTAACATTTTTATTGATCTTGTTAAAGTGTTATAGTTATAATGATCACTGTGCTGAATTGTTTAATGCAATTGTATAACTCTCAAAAGTCTGACAGTTCCAGATTTTGGATGGGGAAGGAAGATAGGGGAAAAACCGTCAGTGTAAAATCTGTTCTGCCCTTGAATTTGGGATAAGGGGAAAAGCAATGTTGATCAAATTAAACTGTTTAATCGTTAGTTAGTGCGCCATCTAGTGGCTGTCAGCTGTTATGGTTTATTAGTTGTAAATTATGTAATTGTCACTGGTAACGTCATTGTCATGTGATCTATGACAATCTTCTTGGTAGTAGGTGAAATGCAATGTGGGAGTTTTCGCCATTTTGAGACTGCAATTTGGGGAGATCAGACACTCTCCATCGTAGTTATTGCATACGCTTCTTTTCATTCCTTATGAAGACCAAAGCCGGTAAGAAGTGTAAAATAATAAGATACGATACAATACGTTACAACTCAATCCCCTGGGGGGAGATTCTTTTATACATAGTGTTCCGTGATTGTTACATAGTTAGACACAGGGTTAACTTTCCAGATACATAAATACACCTTGAGAGGCGCGTTCTTACATGTTACTAGTTCCTTGGATGCACACAAACCAGGGACATTGTAATACAGCACAAAACAATACATTACCTACGGGGAAACAATTATTGTATGAAAATATACAAGTCACAATAACACATAGACACTGGCTAGACAGAAATGTATAGGGCAGTGGTGGCGAACCTATGGCACTGGTGCCAGAGGCGGCACTCGGAGCCCTCTCTGTGGGCACCCAGACCATCACCCCAGCATGAAGTTCACCAGACAGGACTCACAGAATCTTCCTGCAG
The DNA here is from genome assembly GCA_019512145.1 of Engystomops pustulosus. Lineage (NCBI taxonomy): Eukaryota > Metazoa > Chordata > Amphibia > Anura > Leptodactylidae > Engystomops > Engystomops pustulosus. The sequence goes on along the minus strand of CM033642.1, from coordinate 16,951,514 downwards.
AGCCTTCCTACAGTGATAGATGAATTTGCCCTCCTCCTTTCAACTCCATTGGTGTCTTTAGGAGGCTGAACGATTGAAAGTTGTCTAAGAACAAAGAAAGTTGAAAGTGGTCAAAGAACAAGGAGAAATAAATTCCTGTGCTGGCACTTTGCAATAAATAAGTGGCTTTTGGTTGAAGTTTGGGCACTCAGGCTCTAAAAGGTTCGCCATCACTGGTATAGGGTATACTACAGTAGGGGTGCTGATGTGTGTGCTTACACAGTGGTGTGCTGCTGCTGTTGGTTTGGCAGAAGACACACTGGGGCACATTTACTAAGGGTCCACGGACCGCGATTCCGTCGGGTTTTCCATAATATTTTAGTTTTGCGCCGTTTTGCACTGAATTGCCCCGGGTTTTTGGCGCACAAGATCGGATTGTGACACATCAACACCGGCTTGCACGTGACAGAAATCGGGGGGCGTCGGCTGTCGGACAACCCAACAGACTCGAAAATACCGCAGAATTTAAAAAACTAAATGTGTCGCAAGGTCAAGCACTTACATGCACCGGGAAGAAGAAGGTGAACTCCAGCGGACCTGGGCGCGGAAGCGACACCTGCAGGAAATTGGACACACGACCTTAGTGAATCGCACCAGACCCGAATCCTCGTAGGACAATGCACCACGGGATCGGGACAGGACCGGGTAAGTAAATGTGCCCCACTGTCTGTAGCTTTTACCGGGTACCACCGCTTAAGCTGCCCAGTTGTGGCTGCCACTGGACCACCAATATTGTAGTCTATGAACCTAGTTACTGTTAATTTACTGTAATGTTTCCTCAAGGTCCTCCAGTTTCCTCCCACACTCCAAAACATACTGGTAGGTTGATGAGATTGTGAGCCCCATTGGGGACAGGGACTGATTTTGCAAACTCTGTGGAGCGCTGCATAATCTGTGTGCGCTATATAAAAAGAATTATGATTATTAATGCTTTGTAAGTGGACTTCCTGACATAAATCGTGATATATAAGCATGTAAATGTATTATAGGACAGGATTCTAGATTGTTAATATCTGTACTTTGTTCTCATTGCTTCTATGTGTTTCTTTCAGTTTTGCCACTAAACAAACATCTGAATATCCAAATCTATTGATCTGCTTATCCACCATCACTGTTCAGTGAAAGCAATAAAGTTTGGCTACAGCTTGTAGTTTTTAGAGTCAGTGACCTCGGTTCCACCACAGGTCCACGATCAGTTAAAATTAAACTTATTAACTACATATTAGACCCTGAGCACTTGTCCGGAGGAGTTACCGATAGTTCCTGCCGCTGGGGCACAAGATGGATCTGGACGCTGTAAACTCCATGAGCTACGAGCAATTCCTGGATATTTTCGGAAATATCATTGAGAAATGTCCAATAATTACGGCGGCTGTGTGGTCCAGGCGGCCATTTTCAAGCTTTGGTGAGGTGGAGGACGGGGTTCATGAATTTATTGAATCTCTTCCGATATCAGGTAAGAAGGCAGACTGAGTGTTGTATTGAGAAGAGGACTGTTTTAAAGGTGTTTTCTGGGCCAAAAATTTTGTTAGTCACCCATCACCCCCACTAGTAAGCTGATAGTAGAAAGCCTATATTTTACATATTGTGCCCACCAAAAGAACATACAGCTCCTAGAGTTGGATTCAGGGTTACTGTACCCAGCGGGTCTTGCCAGTAGGAAGCTGTGTATATGGCGAGCAGGTACAGAATCAGGCTCGGCTCCAGGTTTCAGTAGGCCCCTGGGTGACAGAACCTTGTGGGCCTCATTGCAGTCTCCTGTTCCTTAAAATATTTCCTAGTTTATCATTTCAAACAGCCCCATTCACGGTTATTTTTATATACAGCACCCTCTCACCCCCTATGGATTCATCATATAAGGCCCCACTCACCCCCAGTATATAGGTAGCCAGTACGCTGCAGCCCCACCCAGTATATAGGTAGTCAGTACACTGAAGTCCCCTCCCCCGAGTATATAGGTATCCCGCACACTGAAGCCCCCTCCCCCAAGTATAAGGGATCCAACACACTGAAGCATCACTCCCCAGCAGTATATAGGTAGCCAGATACACTGCAGCCCCACCCAGTACATAGGTAGCCAGTACACTGAAGCCCCACCCAGTATATAGGTAGCCAGACATGTCACACCCAGTATATAGGTACCAGCACATGAATCATCACCCAGTATTAGGTAGCAGTACATTGAATCATCACCCAGTATATAGGTAGCCAGTACACTGAAGCACCCCAGTATATAGGTGCCAGACAGAAGCCCTCCCTCCCAGTATATAAGAAGCCAGTCACTGCAGCCCACAGTATATAGTAGCCAGCACACTGAGCCCCCCCCCCCAGTAAATAAATAGCCAGTACATTGTAGCCCCCCCAGTGTATATGTGCAGCACACTGCAGCTCACCCTTCCCCCTTATACAGTAGCCAGCACACTGAGGCTCCCTCCCCACTTATATATAGGTATCCAGCACACTAAAGCCCCACGCCACCAGTATATAGCTAGCAGCATACTGCAGCCCCCCCCCCCCCCCCAAGCAGCTCTGGGCCCGGCACTTGCCTGGGCATACCCTGTACAGAATTAAATCCTCTCTTCCTTCGCTTGGTGGGAATTTCCATCTCTAAGCTTATGGACACCAAGGTTCAATCTCTCCCCCACCACTGGATCCTCATCCATTATTCTCTGTAGCCTCCAGGCAGAGAGCTTATATGGATTGGAGAGTTAACAATGTATGTAAATAGGGTGCAATAACTTCACTTAATGAAATATTATAAATCTGTGTAATTCAGAGGGTCTCTTGACTTTTAGTGTGGTGTAGCGATCAATCAAGCCCTATAAGCCCTATAAGAACATCACAATATCCCTGTATAGTAATGAAAACCAAACTAAGGTCAGCCAGGTATGGGTTAATGGTAATGGAAATAAACAATCAATTTCCCTGAAGATTAGTTAGCAGTACTAAAATGTAGGTATTATCAATGTTGAAATTCTGCAGATCTGCATAAAACACTAGATGTCACTCTTACCCATGGTGTAACATTTATTTTTTGTATTTATTTATTTTTATTTAATTTTTATTTCTCAACTCACAAAACATCAAAATGTGGTGATACTCAGACTGTGTACCACATAATTCTCTAATTCTTTGACTGTTTGTCTAGGTTTTGAACTTTTATTTCTCAGATTCTGTTTTTTTTCTGTTTCATTAAAGGGGGTTGTACGAATATGGATTGATACCCCCTACCCCCACCCCCCCCACCCCATCCTTGAATCGGAGATAAGAAAAGAGTAGTATGTCTACTGGGACCCACAAATCATGTCAATGGACTCCAAGAACTTACCATCAAAGTTTGTTGAACGTCTATAAAAGACATCTACCACCAGGATCAGGATTGTAAACCAAAGCACTGACATAATGGGGTGTGTCCCCCTGGAGCAGATCTGCTCTTGTTTAAAGCTTTTATTTCTTGTTTTTACCCAAAAAAATGTCTTTTTAAAGAAATAGCCTGGGGCCTTGGGCTCTATTGGTGTCAATGGAGCCTGGAGCCCTCACGCTGAATGCATCATTTAAAACCTTTTTTTTCTTAAAAACAAGCTCATAAGAAAACCAAGAAGAGCAGATCCCACAAGAGCGTGCACACGTACATAGCAGTGTCGGTATAAAATCCTTGATCCCGGTGAGTGTCCTTTAAGGGAGGGTTCGATTATTGAGATAGGTGGCGCTAAGTGTTTGTTATGCAAATAAAGTAGTGAGATAGATGAAATACAAAATGGTTAATAGTGTCCAGATTTTTAGAGCAGACATACACTTAAAGCCTATAAAGATATTTCCCCTAACCCAAGGTTATCTGAACATATCAATACTTATTTCTGTGGAGGTATATATTGTAAATCAATTTACCAGATCTAATATCTGAAACTACCAATAGGGAATAGAAAGACAATGGGGCTCATTTACTTACCCATCGGAGGAGTTCACGAAAGTACAGGTCCGTCTATAATGCACAGTACAGCGATTCACTAAGATGTGCGCCGATATCCTGATGTGTTGCTTCCCCGCTCCGGTCCGACAGAGTTCACTTCTTCTTCCTGGTGCATGTAAGTGCTAACTCTTGAGACACCATATTAACGTTAAATCCCGCGCTCAGTCTCTGAATCATTCAGATCGTCGACGGCACGCCCCTCACATGAAAGCCAACACAGCTGCGCCCAAAATCCGATCGCATGTGACACAATCCCCTGTTAAATACCTGTTACACTGTGCAAAACCCAAAAGCCAGAAAGAAGTCCGACAAAAGTGCATCCACGGACCTTAGTAAATTGAGCCCCAATCTCTCAAATGCCATGTGGGCTGCAAACGTTGGACCCATAATGTACATGTATGCACTAAGGCAAGTAACCTTTGTTCTCAGCCTCTTGATCCCATACCCTGGGTATATATGCAGATGGAGGGGAAGTACTGGTAGACAGTGTAATAGCCTGTGAAGCCATAGCGCAGAGGTAACCCCCGCCCAAAGCCCTTCTGACTTATTAACATAATTAAAAAGTTGATTTTAGAAGGAAGGAGACCATGGATAACAAATATTAAGGAGATTACACACAGTCACGGTGCTGGATCTATGAGTAATGTCATGGTTTATCACTGGATTTTCATGGTAGATTCCAACCTAAATGTCCCTGGTATCTGCGAGTGGGGAGGACAAAGTTTTGGGATTGAACTGTTATATGTAATATAAACCAGGAGATAAGTGACGCAGAGTGTTCCAGCAGCTGTGGACCCCAATCCTCCTAAGCAATAGAATCTGCGGTTATTGCAATTGGAATGTTCAGTGCCACGCAGATGATGGACAATGGAATAGGACCCCGGGAGAAAAGAAGAGCCGAATCTCCTTTTAATTTTCAAGGTTAAATATGGTTTCTCCTTCTATGTTACTCGCCGTTTTCTATACTTTCCCTGCCTACCTCCTTCCCCTCTCTGTGCAACCCTTGCGCCAACAATGCTACTAAGAGGCTTCTCCTAACGTTACTATAGCTCTAATACTAAACTGAGTATACGAATGTCAGTATTCTTCTTCTTACTTAATTAGTTAGGCCTATAGGTTCATCCAGATTTCGGATATAGAGGATGCCTTTTCGTGTGATTAGTGGAGTTCAGTCCCCCCGAATTTGGCTGATAGCAAAGCAAGTACATAGTCTTTTCTAAATTCTACATGATGCCAAATGATTCCCTGCTCTCTTTGGAGAGAAGTGCAGCCCCTGACATATTGGGCACATTAATAAGAATATAGAAACTTAAACTCAAGTGCTCAGCGTGATAATGTCGGTGCAACAAAATCATAATGTCGTTCCTGTTCAGGCCCGACAGAGTCACAACTTTTTTTGGGGCACTTTAAACAAGGGTCGTGCAACAGACTTTGCTGTAAATCGGCGCACAGCGGCGTGACAATTTTGTGTGCAGCCGTGCCACAAAGGTTGCACGCAACACAATTGGAGTCAGACACACAGAAAGAACATGCACAGTCCGGACAAGAAAACATGCGCACAAGCCCTTAGTCAATGTGCCCCAATTCCCTTGTCGCCCAAATTGTAATCCGTTACTTAGAAGCCAAGCCATTGTATTGCAGTGGGTGTGTTTAGAGCCCCTTTATATGAGACTGGTTGGGTTCCATAGGCTACACTGTTGATGATACTTGCTAGCTAAACAATAGGTTAATTCCACAGATGATCTGTGCCGCCAAATAATTCGACTCCGTAATTAGTGTCAACATGATGACACCATAGATGGTGCTGGGCAGGGGGTATAATGTCAGCTGGGGTATACCAGCACTAGTCGGGGGGTACTGACCTATATACAATGGGTGGTGGGTTGTCAATACACAAGGAAAGGGTTATAGTTGTACTGGCTAATTGTATCCATTACCAACAATTGATTACATCCCCGGCAATACTAAGTTAATGTTTTCTGGATGTTCTACACTCGGCGCTGGTTTAGCTAAGTGCTGCCATATAAAATTGATTGTGACACACCAATTAAGAGCCAGCGCAGCCTGGGGATGTACAGTCCATGTCTACTGGGCTTTGTGTATGGATCTGTAGACGGTAACGTGGGAGGTGACAGTAGCAGAAATATTTTACAACATAATATACAATATTCAGAATAGAAGTTATGATTTACATGGTCCGTAACCTTTTAACAAACTGTTGCAGAAATCGATAGTAAGGTGATATGAGAAACTTTGTAATGTATCTATCAGGGAATGTTTCCTCTTCTCACTTATCTGCATCATCTTCTTCTCCAAATCTGCTTTTCCAAACTTGCCTGCTAGCATATGGACAGAAGCTACAGTAGTGTCAGATTGACCTAGAAGCTCTATGGAGAGGGGAGGGGGAGCAGGAGTTGCATCAGGCAACATCTAACTCACAGACAGAAAATGTTGAAGATTACAAGTCACATTACAAGCCAATTTCAGCTACATAGTTCATTGTCCTGGTTGAGGGTTCTGGATTAGGAGTCCAATTTTGCCAGAAGCTCTGCAGCCTGGTAAATATGGGAGAGTCCAGAGTGGGATATATATCCCACACACCTCCAAAATATCCCAACAAGACCGTATATGAGCATTAGCAGTTAGGGACATCATTAGACCGTCTGATCATTCACCTTTCTGTCCCATAGATTTTCCTGGCAGTGTAATAAGGTACCAGCATAGTGGGTGAGATACATACAATTCAGTGACTGATGCATAAGAAATCCAGAGTGACCACAAACACACCATTTAAAGGAAACCTACCATGAGGAATTACCATCAGACGTAGATCTCGATGGTAGATTCCTCCTGTCTGCCTGCCCTATCTGTAATTTATAATCCTAGAAGCTCCCTAACCTGTTAAAAACTTTATTTTTGAATATGTAAACAAAACGCGAGGGCTACTGGGCGTTGTACTAGCCTGGCCGTGGCACTGGAGCTAGGATACTCCAGCCCCAGTAGCGCTCTGCAGTTAATTTACATATTACTAAAATACGTTTTCAACAAATTAGGTTATGTTCCAGGATTATTAGATTACAGATTAGGGCAGAGACAGGCAGGGAGGATCTACCATCAGATCACTTTGCTAGTAGATTCCTTATGGTGGTTCCTTTAAAAGGGTTTTCCGTGTAGACTATTTATGACATATCTTATATCCTACTCTTGGACCCGCGTGTCCTATCACTGCTGAGCCCAATCTCTCTGCAGCTGAGCAAGAGTCAGCATACATACAAGTGTAGGGGAAAAATAAAATATCACGGCAATGCTCGGGGCTCCCATAGAGTTTAATGGAGAGTGGCAGCGCATGCGCAGTACACAGTGATCATCATTCTCAAGATATGTGCCGCTGCCACAGCAGACCTGCATCCATCATCAAGTGTTGGTATGTCTGTCTAGGTGAGAAAACCCCCTTTATGGGTAACTTCCACACGGATGAGTACAGAACGAATTGTACTGTAGCAGCAAGATGTATGAAAAAAGGTAAAGCACCCGAACTATCAGCGCTTACTTAAGGCAGATTTATTACATTACATGTGCGAATCATTTATCATTCCATGAAATCAATAAATCACAATCCATAGCATATCTTCATTAATACATCAGTGAAAGGAAATGACGTATTTAATGAAGACTTTCTTATTCCTGATGGTTTTATTGATTCTGAAAGAGTGTGACAGATGAATGAGTGGTGTTGTTGCGTCGTTTTTTCCAATTGGAGTTGCACTTTGTTGCTTATGTGTGAGATTATTTTTTATAGACACACCTTTTGGTACGGAAAGACAGCTAGATGGATAGGATAAAAACCGTTTTGGGTATCGTGAGCTAGCCACAAAAAAGGCAAACTAATTCAAGGCCCCATTGATTTCTACTGTGTATGTCAGGTTATACAATATACAAAATGTAGGCCAAATTATAATATTCCTGTCCGTGATTGGCGGCTATATTGGTATCCCCCATGATCAAGAAATCAAGGATCCCGTTCGAATTTATGGTGGGAGCGGTGGGTAGGAGACGGTCCCTGCCCCTTCTTTTCATAGTATGAGAGTATTGGAAATTGCCAGAGCACAGCGCTGGGGTATATCAGCACTCTCATGCACTGTCTATGAGAGAGAACAAGAGATAGGAGAGCACTGTGCTTCTCTTATTTCTCAATCTCCCATAGAATGTCATAAAGTGATGCATGATGAGGTGATATTACCTCTTTTTTACACATTGATCTGTCTATAATGGGGCTTAGTTTACAAGAGACACGTGAGCCGCACTTTTGTCAGATTTTCGAAAGGATTTTCAGGAAATTGCAGCCTCTGGGACAGGTATTTAAAAGGGATCATGTGTAAACACGGAATCGGATTTTGACGCAGCTGCTGGAGGACTGGCGTTCATGCTGCAGACAGAAAGTCGAGTGGTACGGGTGCAGCACACGACAATCCAACTGATTTAGACTGGAGTGCAGGATTAAGAATGTTCAGTTTGTGCCCGCAAGAAGTCTCCCACACTCAAGGAAAAACACAATTTTATTGAATCTTAGCAGCAGGTAGCCAGTACACTGAAGCCCCACCCAGTATATAGGTAGCCAGTACATTGAATCATCACCCAGTATATAGGTAGCCAGTACACTGAAGCCCCCTCACCTCCCAGTATATAGGAAGCCAGCTCACTGCAGCCCCACAGTATATAGGTAGCTAGCACACTGCAGCCCCCCCCCCCAGTAAATAAGTAGTCAGTACACTGTAGCCCCCCCAGTGTATATGTTGCCAGCACACTGCAGCTCACCCTTCCCCCTTCATACAGGTAGCCAGCACACTGAGGCTCCCTCCCCACTTATATATAGGTATCCAGCACACTAAAGCCCCACGCCAGTATATAGCTAGCAGCATACTGCAGCCCCCTTCCCCCTAGTATACAGGTAGCCAGCACATCGAAGCCCCCTTCCCTTCAGTATATAAGTAGCCATAACTGAATATTCATTATAGATTCATTATAGAAGGCCCCACTCACCCCCTTGGATTCCTTATGCACAGCCTTATGTAGTCCCCCCCCCCCCCCCCCCCCCCCCCCCCCCCCCCCTTTCCCCCCCCCCCCCCCCCCCCCCCCTAGCAGCTCTGGGCCCGGCACTTGCCTGGGCATACCCTGTACAGAATTAAATCCTCTTTTCCTTCGCTTTGGGTGGGAATGTCCATCTACTAAGCTTATGGACACACAGGTTCAATCTCTCTCCCCACCACTGGATCCTCATCCATTATTCTCTGTAGCCTCCAGGCAGAGCTTATATGGATTGGAGTTTAACAATGTATGATAACTAGGGTGCAATAACTTCACTTAATGAAATATTATAAATCTGTGTAATTCAGAGAGACTCTTGACATTAGGATGTGTAGCTGTCAATCATATAAGCCCTATAAGCCCTATAAGAACATCACAATATCCCTGTATAGTAATGGAAACAAAACTAAGGTCAGCCAGGTAATGGGTTAATGGTAATGGAAATCAAACAATCAATTTCCTTGAAGATAAGTTAGCAGTTACCAAAATTATCAATGTAGGTATTATCAATGTTGTAATTCTGCAGTATCTATGTAAAACACTAGATGTCACTCTTACTCCATGGTGTAACATTTATTTTTTTTGTATTTATTTATTTTTATTTAATTTTTATTTCCCACTTACAAACATCAAAATGTTGTGATACCACTAATTGCTCTGATTCTTTTGACGGTTTTTAACTTTTATTTCTCAGATAAGAAACTGGTAGTATGTCTACTGGGACCCCCACAATCATGTCAATGGACTCCATGGGACTTTACAATCAAAGTGTTGTTCAATGTCTTTAAAGGACATCTACCACCAGGTTCAATGATTGTAAACCAAGCACACTGACATAATGGTGTGTGCCCCCTCTGGCAGGTTCTGCTCTTCTTTTGGCTTCTTATTTCCTGCTTCTTTTTTAAAGTCTTTTTAAATTATGCAAATTAGCATGGGGGCTCTGGGCTCCATTGGTGTTAATGGAGCCTGGAGCCCCTCAGTCTCAATTGCATAATTTTAAAGCCTTTTTTTCTTAAAAACAAGCACATAAGAAGCCAAGAAGAGCAGATCCCGCAAGACATACCAGTATGTCAGTGTGCTTGGTTTACAATCCTTCATCCTGGGGGTAGATGTCCTTTAAGGGAGGTTTCCAATATTGCAGATAGGTGGCGCTAAGTGTCTGTTATGCAAATGAAAGTAGTGATGAATAGATGAAATACAAAATGGTTAATAGTGTCCAGATTTTTTAAAAGCAGACATACACTTAGAGCCTATAAAGATATTTCCCCTAACCCAAGGTTATCTGAAAATATCACCACTTATTTCTGTGGTGTCTATATATTGTAATCAATTTACCAGATCTAATATCTGTAAACTAAAAATAGGGAATAGAAGACAATGGGGCTCATTTACTTAGCCATCCGGAGGAGTTCACAGAAAGTGCATGGTCCGTCTATAATGCACAGTACAGCGATTCACTAAGATTGTGCGCCCGATATCCTGCATGTGTCGCTTCCCCGCTCCGGTCCGACAGAGTTTACCTTATTCTTCCTGGTGCATGTAAGTGCTTGATCTTGTGACACAATATTAACGTTAAATCCCACGCTCAGTCTGAATCATTCAGATCGTCCGACGGCACACCCCCTCACATGAAAGCCAACACAGCTGCTCCAAAATCCGATCGCATGCGACACAATCCCCTGTTACATACCTGTTACAGCTGTTTAAAACCCAAAAACGCCGGAAAGTCCAACAAAAGTGCATCCACAGACCCTTAGTAAATGAGCCCCAATCTCTCAAATGCCATGTGGGGCTGCAAACGTTGGACCCCATAATGTACATAAGGCAAAGTAACTTTGTTCTCAGCCTCTCTGATCCCCATTACCCTGGGTATATATGCAGATGGAGGGGAAGTACTGGTAGACAGTGTAATAGCCTGTGAAGCCATAGCGCAGAGGTAACCCCCCGCCCAAAGCCCTTCTGACTTATTAACATAATTAAAAAGTTGATTTAAGGAGACCATGGATAACAAATATAAGAAGATTACCACAGTCACGGTGCCTGGATCTATGAGTAAGTGTCCCTGGTTTATCATTCTGGATTTTGATGGTAGATTTCCAACCTAAATGTCCCCTGGTATCTGCGAGTGGGGAGACAAAGTTTTGGGAATTGAACTCTAATATGTAATATAATCATCCAGAAGATAAGTGACGCGAGAAGTGTCCAGCAGCTGTGACCCCAATCCTCCTAAAGCAATAGAATCTGCAGTTATGGCAATTGGATGTTCAGTGCACGCAGATGATGGGACAATGGGAATAGGACCCGGCTCTGAGTGATAACTACTTGTAAGAGCTACATAATTACCTCTTCTGCCCATATTAATTTAGTTAGGCTTAATGGGTTTCATACAGATTTCAATATAGAGGATCCTTTCTTTGTGTAGATTAGTGGAGTTCAGTGCCCCCCAGAATTTGGCTGATAGCAGAAGCAAGTACATAAGTCTTATTCTTCACATGATGCCAAAGTGATTCCCTGCTCTATCATTTGGAGAGAAGTGCAGCCCCTTCACATATTGGGGCACATTTACTAAGAATATAGGAAACTAAACTCAAAGTGCTCAGCCCGTGTATAATGCTCTGTGACACCACAAATCATGAATCTGTCGCTTCCCTGTTCAGGCCCGACAGAGTTCACCAACTTTTTTGTGGTGCACCTTTAACATAGGGCGTGCAACAGACTTTGCCTGTTAAATCTGGCGCACAGTCGGCGGTACCACATTTTGCCTAGTGCAGCCGCGGCACAAAACGGTCGCACGCAACAAAATTTGGGGTGCAGACACACTAGAAAGAGCATGCACAGTCCGACAGAAAACATGCGCAAAGCCCTTCGTCAATGTGCCTCCAATATTCCTTGTCGCCCCAAATTTGTAATCCGCTACTTTAGAAGCCAAGCCATTGTAGTGGGTGTTTAGAGCCCTTTATATAAGACTGGTTGGGTTCCATAGGCTATACTGTGATGATACTTGCTAGCTAAACAATGGGTTAATTCCACTAGATGATCTGTGCCGCCAAATAATTCGACTGTGTATATAGTGTGCAACAGGATGACACCATAGATGGGCAGGGGTATAATGTCAGCTCTGGGGTATACAGCACTAGTTGGGGTACTGACCTATATACAATGGGGGTGGGTTGTCATAACACAGGATGACAGGTGTTATAGTTGTACTGGCTAATTGTATCCATTACCAACAATTGATTACATCCCCGGCAATTACTTAAGTTAATGTTTTCTGGATGTTCTACACTCGGCGCTGGTTTAGCGTAAGTGCTGCCATAAAATTGATTGCGACCAGCCACTTACTGAGCCCAGCGAAGGCCTGACGGGATGTACAGTCCATTGTCTACTGTGTGTGTATCTGTTAATGGAGGTGACAGTAGCAGAAATATTTTACAGCATAATAATACAATATTCAGAATAGAAGTTATGATTTAAATGGTCCGTAACCTTTTAACAAACTTTGCAGAAATCGATAGTACAGGTGATTATGAGAAACTTTGTAATGTATCTTATCAGAGGAAAGTGTTTCCTTCTCCACTTATCTGCATCATCTTCCTTTCTCCAAATCTGATTTTCCACACTCTGCCTTGCTAGCAATATGGACAGAAGCTCACAGTAGTGTCAGATTACTTAGAAGCTCTATGGAGAGGGGCGGGGGAGCAGGAGTTGCATCAAGGCAACATCTAACTCACAGACAGAAACTGTTGAAGATTACAAGTCACATTACAAGCCAATTTCAGCTACATAGTTCATTGTCCCGGTGAGGGTTCTGTATGAGGAGTCCAATTTTGCAGAAGCTCTGCAGCCTGGTAAATATGGGAGAGTCCAGCGTGGATATATATCCCCACACCCTCCAAAATATCCCAACAAGACCATATGAGCATTAGCAGTCTAGGTGACATCATTAGCCGTCTGTATCATTCACCTATCTGTCCCATAGATTTATCCTGGAAAATCCTGCAGTGTAAGAAGGTACCAGCATAGTGGGTGAGATACATACAATTCCAGTGACATGATGCATAAGAAATCCAGAGTGACCAAAACACACCATTTAAAGGAAACATGCCATGAGGAATCTACCATCATACGTAGATCTGATGGTAGATTCCTCCTGTCTGCCTCTGCCCTAATCTGTAATTTTATAATCCTAGAAGCTACCCTAACCTGTTAAAAACTTTATTTTTGTAATATGTAAGCAAACTGCAGAGGCTACTGGGGCATGTACTAGCCTGGCAGGGCACTGGGATGTAAGGCTACTCCACGCCCCAGTAGCCTCTGCAGTTAATTTACATATTACTAAAATAACGTTTTCAACAAATTAGGTTATGTTCCAGGATTATTAGATTACAGATTAGGGCAGAGACAGGCAGGAGGAATCTATCATCAGATCCACTTCTGATAGTAGATTCCTCATGGTAGGATTCCTTTAAAAGGGTTTTCCCATGTAGACTATTTATGACATATCTACATATCCTATCTCTGGGACCCGCGTGTCCTACCACTGCTGAGCCCCATTCCCTCTGCAGCTGAGCAAGAGTCAGGCATACATACAAGTGTAGGGGAAAAATAAAAATCTCCACGGTATATGCTCGGGGCTCCCATAGAGTTTAATGGAGAGTGGCAGCGCATGCGCAGTACACAGTAGATCATCATTCTCAAGATATGTGCCGCTGCCACAAGCAGGACCGGCATCCATCATCAAGTGTTGGTATGTCATAGTCTAGGTGAGAAACCCCCTTTATGGGTACTTCCACACGGATGAGTACAGAACCGAATTGTACTGTAGCAGCATATGTATGAAAAAAGGTAAAGCACCCAAACTTATCAGTATGTCCTACGGCGATTTATTACATCACATGTGCAACATTTCATCACTTTCCATTGAAATCAATAAAATCATCAATCAATAGTAATATCTTCATTAATACATTCAGTGAAAGGAAATGACGTATTAATGAAGACTTTCTTATTTCCTGATGGTTTTATTGATTCTGATGAAGAGTGTGACATGTATGAATGATGTGTTCTGTGCTGTCGTTTTTTCCATATTGGACGTTGCACTTTGTTGCCTATTTGTGAGATTATTTTATAGACTACACCTTTTGTACTGTGGAAAGACGCTAGATGGGTAAGGCACACAACCGTTTTGGGTGATCGTGAGCTAGCCACAAAAACGGCAACTAATTCAAGGCCCCCATTGAGTTCTACTGTGTATGGTCACGATTATACAATATACAATAATGTAGGACAAGTTATACTATTCCTGTCCTGATTTGCGGCTATTTGAATCACCCACTGATCAAGAAATCAAGGATCCCGTTCGAATTTATGGGTGGAGCGGTGGGTAGAGAACGTGTCCTGCCCCTTCTTTTCATAGTATGATAGTATTGGAAATTGCAGAGCACAGCGCTGGGGTATATCCAGCACTCTCATTCACTGTCTATGAGAGAACCAGAGATAGTAGAGCACTGTGCTCTCTTATTTCTCAATCTCCCATAGTAATGCATAAAGCGATGCATGAGGTGTATTACCTCTTTTTTTACACCTTTGATCTGTCATAATGGGGCTTATTTACTAAGAGACCGTGGACCGCACTTTTGTCAGATTTTCAAGGTTTTCAGGATTTGCGCCTCTGGAACAGGTATTTAACAAGGGATTGTGTCACACGCATCGGATTTTGATGCAGCTGCGCTGGCTTTCATGCGACAGAAATCGGGGGACGGGTCGTCCGACAATCTAACTGATTCAGACTGAGTACAGGATTTAAGATTCAGTTTGTGCCGCAAGAACAAGCACTTACATGCACCAGGAAGAAGAAGGTGAACTACGAAGGACCTGAGCGGGATAGCGACACATGCAGGATATCAGGCGCACGATCTTAATGAATCATGGCACAGTGCATGATCGTCGGACAACGCACTTTCGATGATCGTGCAGGATGGGTAAGTAAATGTGCCCTAATTTCTGGGAAAAATCTCCATGAAATCTGCATCAATACATCAAAACTTACTTGTTGATTTCATGTGTATTTCTTCCAGATTTTTACAAGCCAATAGACTTTATTATAAAGAAAAAGCACACAATATCTAGATTTTAAAAATAATGCATTGTCTACATTATTTTTTCTAATTGACTCGAATGTTACTGCAATTGGAAGTAGAATTTCTGGAGGAGAATTCGCACAAAATATGCACAAAAAAGCAAGGTAAATTATTGTGTCTGCGCCAGTTTTCTGTTTGCATGGAAAAAAAGCACTTTGAAGCTTGTACATGTATTTATTACGTGTTTGTGTCGTGGTTGCATTTTGTCAGACACTTTTGAACACTGTGCACCTTTAGGGTGAAGACACACATGGCGTTTTTGGGCCGTTTTTACTAAGTGCGTTTTCAGATCGTTAAAAAACGCATCAGTTTTTTAAAAACGCATGCGTTTTTTAAAAACGCATGCGTTTTTGTCCGTTTTTCATTGCGCAATTTCGGAAAACGGACAAAAACGGATGCATTTAGTAAAAACGGCCCAAAAACGGCCCAAAAACGCCATGTGTGTCTTCACCCTAAGGGTCATGGTGGTGTGTGTTCCTAGTTTGCGTCACATTTATTACCGCCACCATTATGTCACAACAGAGTTGGTTTAGGGTCCCGAATTGACCTGATGGGTATTCATTAAAGGAGCTAGTTTGTTGCAACATGTGTAACAGTGTTTGTATTATTCTAAGTCTGTGCCATATTATCAAAACTTATTGGGGCACATTTACCAAGAACAGGGCAAACTGCACTAAATGCAGATTACCTGTGTATGGTGTGGCGCCCCCTGCACTGCTCCGACAGAGTGCACCAACTTTTTTTTTGATGCACCTTTAACATAGGGCATGTGACATAATTCTATCAGAATTTGCATGATAAATCTGGCGCACAATGCCTAATGCAGCCGCGCCACAAAAGGGCGGCGTGCAAAACAAATGTGGCGCAGAAACTTCTTAAATACCTGTGCAAGCAGTTTGCACCTAAAAGAAGGTGCAAAGTTTGACTGAAAACTGTCGGGACTAAGTAAATGTGCCCCATTGTCTAATATATTAGATTCTATGCTGGATGCTGGTTTACAAACCAGAGCAGGACTAGGAAGCTGTGTTGGGATCTCATGGGTAATTATATTTAATTGTGCAGAAGAAGTCGTTTATTCATTATACATTTCCCATTTACTAACTAGGTAATTCATCAGAGATGTCTGTTTCCTGGCACTTAGAGGGTTAAGAATCTGCTCTGACTAGACAGGTGACTTGCTAACAAGTAACCAGTGATTAACCTTTGTGCATTAAGCAATAAACCCCCTAATGCCTGTCTGTGCGCTGCCGGCATTGTGTTACTTTGTACTGAAGGCAGCAGCAAAGCTTTGACCTGTTTCTGAGATCTCTCTCCCCTTCTGCTTCTAAGAGCTTAATGTAACATAACAAAGACTATAGACGTACATAAAGACAATATAAAGGATTGTCATAACTTCTACTCATGAACAGGATCAATATTAGTAATGATTAAAGGATCTGAAAAAGTCCAGAAAGTTGATCCATTGGGAACCGTAGTGGGGTCCTGACACGGTCCCCGGGATACTTGTGACGTGAAAACATTATTTTTCCAGATTTTTTTCTGTTACTTGATTTGTTAGGTCAATCTAGAAAAATAGTTTTCACTACAATGGGTTGCTTATAATCCAAGTAAAAGATGAACATAAACAATAAGAAGAATTTGTTTATTTAAAGGTAGTAAAATAAATGTACTTACTCTGCTGCAGCTCTCAAGTATAGGGTTACAGTAGTCATCTGTTCCCCACTCGCTGGGGTCACAGGACCCCCTACAGCCAATCTCTGCATTAGTGGGCCCTGGTGACATAACATATTTTACTTTCCTGCCAAATCCCTTTAAGAGACCTAGAAGTCATCTACACTACAGGGAGAAAATGGCAGTGAGCCTTTGTGTTAAAGGGGTGTTCCCATTTCGGCAATTTAATATTATTGTTTGCATGTTGAAAAATTATACAATTTTCCATTATACTTCCATCACATGTGTTTGCCCACTAAATAAAGGACCCCAAAGACCAGTTATTAAGTACTCTATTCTCTACAAAGAGTGATTAGTGTGAAATATGGGAGACCTTTGGCTATACATTCTCCAAATCGCAGGAGTTCCTAGTGGTCAGGTTAGACATGAATGCCTCATGCTATATCTACAATGGCAAAACGGATGTGGTATGTTGGATTTTAAGGACGGAATCAAGTGAGTGTGCACTTATATGGAAGAAATAGGAGAGATTGCTGGTGGTGGAATAAATATCTGATTGGTATCTCATGTATGTTCAGCTTTAGTATTACATTACTAGTGTACATACATACTGAATGGATAATACTGCCACTACTCCCACTACATACAATTTACTCAGACCCTGCCCCTGAGGAGGATAAGAGTTTATGCAGTTTTAGAGGCAATGGGCTTTTTGGTTTCTTCATGTCCTGCTCACATCAACCACCAATGAAGCAGCTATAAGGATTGCCAAGGTGTCCGGGTCCACGACAGCCCAAAATACCAATTGCCGAAGGTTGTTCAGTATCACTATATGCAGCGATTTCAGCATCTGATAGGGTGGTGAAGAAGACATTGTGGGTGCCCTTTAAAACATTGCAGTGCCCTTAGGCCCCTTTCACACTTGCGTTTTTCACGCACGTTTTCAGAACTTGCATTGCACTCTGACCCATTGTAACCAATGGGTCTTTTCAGACTTGCATTTTTTTCACGCACACACGCATGTTTTTTTTAACGCGCGTTTAAATCCCGACATGCTCTACTTTTGCAAGTCACGCGCGTGAAAAACGCACCATACAAGTCTATGGAGACGCATCAAAAACGCATTGCACTCTGAGACACTTGCAAGTGCAATGCGTTTTTCACGCATCAATTGCCATAGAAAAGATAGAGCTCAGTCCTGAGTCCATTTCACGTGCATTTTCTGCGCGTGAAAAACGCATTGAAATTGCATTGAAAACGCGCGTGAAAAACTGAGACACTGAACAAACTCTGACTGAAAACTGATTGCACTCTGATGCAAAATGTGTGTTTTTCACTGACCAAACCCTGATCGCACCCTGATCAGACTCTGACGTGATCTGTAACGCAAGTGTGGAAGGGGCCTTACATGTTGCATCATCATAGAGGTAAACATTAGTTTGGGATCTATAAGATCCCCTATCGATCATATTCCAGTAGGCATATCAGTATCTGTCTACATTCAGCTCACTATCTATATGGAGGTTTATCCTCTATAAACTCATAAATGTCACATAAACAGAAATATTATCCAACTGAGAGCTGTACACCCTGCTGTATATACTGTAGATATAGAAACCACTGATCGGCCCCATCCTCCATGTGTAGGTTATCTATATAAACGTTTTCCCTGTAGATATGCTCACAACATCGGCATGGTAGAAGTGTCTACAAGTGTCTACAGGACCCCCATAGATTTGAATAGAAAGTGGCCACAAATGCACAGACAACTATCCATGTGACCTGGGAAGGTGATCAATGGGCGGAATGGAGGGTCAGTGGAAAGTCATTTTTGAGATAGATGAGCTGTGAATATGTCAGATAATCCCAAAGAAACATCAAAAGAAATGAATAGAGACGCACATGCGCACCCACCTCTTAATAAAATCCAGTTTTGAAATTTGGTCGAGGGACTTGCAGAAGATACAAGTAGATCACAGAGGTAAATGTGCCATAAATTTCCTAGACAAGGACAATTCATAAATTGATGATGTGAAGCCTACACAACAGATTTTTGTTGGGTTAAACCCATTTTATTGACTGGGTTCTAATCCCATCCAGGTCAACATCTGCAAAGAGTTTGTATGTTCTCTCTGTGTTTGCGTGGGTTTCCTCCGGGTCCTCCGGTTACCTCCCACACTCCAAAAATATACTGGTAGGGGACAGGGACCAATTTGTCATATATAAACTGAAGAATTATTATTATTATTATTATTAAGATCTCTTTGTATCAAAGTCAAACACTAAAGTACAGAATAGCGGAAGCAACCACTAAAAGATACTTCTGGTGGCAAGCCACTGAGAACAAAAAGATTGGACATGTTGAAATCCAGGATATAGATTTATATGTTGGAGGACTATCATGCACATTAGATGGCCAGATTCTTCACAAGACCTTCTTCTAGCAATCCATGGCCACCTACGACCACGGAACCTCACTTTCTCTGATGACCCGTTTTCTGAGGGGATCATAGATTGGTAAAACCAGGTCCCATGACTCCACAGCAGGAAGCACTTGCACAACATCAGAGGCGCAGCTATCTGCTACAAAGCAGGACCTGACACTTAAAAATAGTGGGGGACATTTACTATGTCGTTTCTGCCAGTTTTGTGGCGCCCTCAATGCATGTTGTGCTCTCCGGCCTATTCATTAGCTGGTGGCACCAGAAAAAATGACTTTTTCCGCCTGCTCCGACTCTTCTACGAAAAGGGGCGTGTCTTTGGTGGAGTGGAAACTCAGACACAATTAATATGTGTCGTAGCCATTTTAGGCGGAAAGTAGACCAAAAGAAATTTGATCTAGCAGGGACTCAAAACGGTGCTATTTCTCCGACTGTTGGACACATTTCTGGTGCTCGGGACAGATTTTGGTCCCAGGGACAGAAAATGGTCTTGGCGCCAGAAATGTATGTCCACAGCTCCACAATACTAAATGTGTATCTTCTTTCCGAGAGCAGGTCGGTAATAAAGCCAATGCAGACACTGACACTTTATGTAAATGTCCCCCCAGTGTCTCTTCATACCTGATGTCAGCATCCATGTGAGACACTGCATGGAGAACCCACTTACTAAAAGAATAGATACAGTATATTACTACTGGATGGGGCAGAGGGGGACACATTCCGTATCTCGCCTCAGGCAGCAATGAGTTTGGGTTCATCCCTGCATACAAGGCATGAGATTAGCAGCAATATTTGACTTTAACTTCCGTACCTGATTCTAGACATGTCTTTATGGAAACTAGCACAGATAATACTCGAATTCTGTGCCAGACCTTAGTTCATGGCGCTTAATGAATATGAATGAGGTTAACACTTCATGTACTTGGCCATATAACCTTGTTTGGGACAAACGTGTGCTTCACCAGGAGTGCAACATTTCAACTGGTTTCAAAGAAAGTTGCCTAACCC
Organism: Engystomops pustulosus; assembly: GCA_019512145.1. Lineage (NCBI taxonomy): Eukaryota > Metazoa > Chordata > Amphibia > Anura > Leptodactylidae > Engystomops > Engystomops pustulosus. The sequence goes on along the minus strand of CM033642.1, from coordinate 16,931,160 downwards.
GTATTCCACGAAGTTCTATACATAAAGACTAGATTACCTCCACTATAAGGATGTCTGGACGCTGCCTGCACAGGTTGTCTGGATATTTCTTTAAAAATGAAGACTGTAGAATTTACAATTCACAGTTTCATGATCCAGGGTTGTATCACCATTGTCAGATAGGAAGTATAAATAATACATTCTATACATTTATGTTGCATAAGTCCCTGATATTTGTCTATATTATTTTTATTAGTTATATTTATAGATCAGCGTTAATTTCATGGTGCTGTACATTCAATACATAAAGACGAGGACAAATGGAAATGAGAAAAGATAGAAAACAACGCTGAACTAGAATCAGATAATTATGTTCTTAAAGGGGTTGTCTATATGAGCTGTTCAGAGCACCTATAGACAGTAGGCGGTCAGGACCAATGATTGGTGGCAACAGTCACATGCTACAATTATTGTTAGGTAATAAGAGGACAATTACAGCTCAGCCATGGGCAACTAAGCAGGTTCTTACTCTTAGGCAGCTTGATAAATCTACCCCATTGGATTCATTTTAGAGATTACTTGTTTAAAAATGTGCAGGGGCAAATTTAGCATTTCTAGGACCCCATGTTAAGTTATATCAAGGGCCTTAATACACAACAGTTGACACCCTTTTCTATTATAGCTTTGTAGATTATGAACACTAGTAGGGGATATGGTTGGGTGCATTGAGCTGGCCAGAATCCTGCTTTTCCCTGTTTCTTTGGGAAAATCAACTTCTCCTACAATATTAGTCACCCCTGATCTCTAGTCCCACTGATCTAGGGTCCCAGTTGTCAGACCCCCAGTAATCAGACATTTGGATTGTGGATGTGTCACTTGTGGGACCTTTAAATCCTCCTTTATTGGTCAATAGAAACAAACAAGAGTCACTTTTTTTTCTCTTCTTATCAATGGCCAATTGCGTCTAATCCCTTGTAGTAGAGCAGATAAATAAATATTTAGGTTGGAATCAATTTTCCACCCAGAAGACCTTGACAAAGTGACCTGGCTCTAGGTCAACGTCTGTTTCACTGAACTTTTTTTTCCCCTTGCTATTCATTCACTCCATCAATTGCAGGAAGGTGTTGCCAGCAGGCTGAATAACACAAATTAGGGATGCACAAAGGCAAAGACCTTCTTTCCAAAGAATCAGTCACAGATTAGGAAGAGGAGGAGCAGGGGAGAGGGCCAAGAATAAAGAGAAAGTACCTTGCCACACAAAAGAGGAGGAGAAATGGAGAGGATGAAAGGGAAGAAAAGCAAAGATTACATCCTGTAGGAGAGGCCATGCTCCATATTCATGTCCTCCTTACTGTACAGACCAGTCTGGAATGCTGTCCCCATGTCTTACTCTCATGGACATCTAAGGAATGGCAGAAAAATTCCAATGCGAATATTACGAAATTCATTTCCCAAATCCATGAGATTTTCTAAACCTGATTGAACCAGACCGGCACATGATTAATCACATGGTATATTCACTCACATTCTGGGGCAACTTCAGGAAGCTTCCAGCAAGTTGGTTTTAAATTTTTGTCTAAAAAATGTAAATAATTAATCATTGAAACCATTGAGACAGATTGTAAGCTCTTGTGAGCAGGATCTTCACTCCTATTGTTGCATATGACTGTTGTAACTCTGTAACTCTGTAATTTCATTTATATATGTTCTGCAGAATCTGTAAAGCGCTATGTAACCTGATGATGCTATATAAACAGAGATTAATATTATTATTATTACTGAGATATTACAAAAAAAATTACATTGGACCTGACACTGGGAAAGCTTTGATCATCTCTAATATGTCTAAGGATTTGACATCCAAGACTTGATTTGTATAAACTTGGAATTTTTCAAAAGAAATGAAGTGATCCGAACCAATGTTGTTCCAATTTTTTAGTATTAAACACCCTTTAGAGCTCTAAAAAACTCCTTTGTTACAAAAAGCTCAGTTTTCATTAAGTTAATTTTGACAACTTTTTTTTTTTTCATTTTTCCTCTGCTGTTCCCTTTCCCTAAACGTTGGGACGCATGACAGCAGTAGCAGACGCCATTTTAAAAGATATGTCCAAAGCTGAGCAAAAAAGGTTTGGATTAACTTTGATGCCTAAAAAAACTGCCTAATTATTAGGAGCCATATCATAAAATGATAGAACTCCCGATCCGATGAATCCGGCCTGTCCGTGCATTACTTAGCACTAGTTGACCATTTGTATGAATGGCTGGAATATAAGAGGCTAAATGGCCCAATAAGGCTTCCTACAGAACTGAATCAGTAACGATCAACTGATCATATATCAGGCTGATATTGTTTGCCAAGATGTAGTTCTTAATTTTCTGATGTAATTATTCAATATCAATAATGTATGATCTTGTGAGTGAGGTCTGGCTGATTAGGTTTTTATTCTGATTATACCCCCTTGTTGAATGAAGCCGTTGATAATGTAACTGACTAATGCAAATAGTTATCTGAATGTGTGTGGTCACCTCCTGCTTCTGATGTTGTAAACCATCTGTCCAGCCAATGTTCAAACTACCCCTTGTATCAATAACAGGATATACTTTACCCAACCTCCCCTGTGTGTATGTAATCACAGTGTAAGTGACTTTTCTTCCTTTCCTTATTGGAATCAAAATCGAAAAAACAAAAATTTATAATAAATTATTATAACCTATATATATGTATATATATATCGGACCTGAACATCTAGGGTCTACAAGTCAGTCGACGTTCAACACCACCATTTAATGAGGTATTCCCATAATCACAATTTTCTTATTAGTGTATTTGTCCACAGTGGAGATGCCAAAGATGCCACCGAGCTGTGGATTATGATACGGACATGTTGAGCCTCAGCAAAAGGCCCAGGTATTATATGGGGCCCATGACCACCCAAACCACCCCCCATGTTTGGGACTGCCTTTTAGAGATGAGTTTTTTTTGTCTATATGTGACGTTGATTTGGAGCTGATGTGATACAAATGCTGTTTTTTGACTTTTCATTGCACCAAATGAACAAAGTCACTTTCACACAGACCCTGCTTGTTCCAAATTCATTAAAGTTGCATAGACTAGTTTTCAAAATAGGACTGAATTCATGTATTGTGACTTTCCATTCAGGCAAACATTTTGGCACAAATTGACTCCAGTCCATCCCTTGGTCTATGTTCTGTGACTTTTGATGTTTTTTTGTGACTTTTTATGTGACTGACGCAAACAACCCCCATAGCATAAGACACTGCCAGCAGATTTATCAAGGCCCAAAGCCAATTTAATACATCTGTGGACAGCGGAGCTCCAAAGACAGACCTAGAACTGTCACAAGGAGCCGGATAATGATAAATTACCAAATCTTAGTTGGCTCTTAATGCCAAAAGTGACACCCTTAACATGATAAGAACAGGGATCATAGTATGAATGAAGTAACGGTCACACACATGAGTACTGCCTCTTAACCTCTGCAAAACTAGTGGGGGATAGTCAACGATTCAATAACTTATCTTCATCAGTCTGTGATGGAGCAGCAGAGCTCGTGTGCAACCAACGCTCCATTTAAATTGGGGATATGAGATCCTGCTTTTAGTGTTTGCTCAGGTTTTCAGCTTTGGATCCACAATGTTCTAAATCACTTACCCTGTTGATGGAGAATTACCCTTTACTTCCCAACCTATTAGCCCCCATTTAAGATCTGACCTATGAGGGCACATGAAGCCCAACACTAGGGTCCTACCTCTGGTTCTGTAGGCCTCGGGATTTGTTCAGGTATTTCTTACTCTTACCTCTAAATCTGAATTTCAAAGAGCAGTGAGGAGGAATATGAGGCGGCTTCAGGCACATTGCAGGCGCAGGCATCCTGTTTATCACAATCGCCCTGCAGTCAGTACAAGCCAAGCATGTAATAACAGAGAAACCTTCATTTCCATTTCCTTCGTACATTGCCCTTTAATTAGTTGTTTTCCAGTCGTTTATTTGTTTTTTGGAGTTTTTTTTTTCCTTTTTTTATTACACAGAGAATTACAATTATTTATAACAAACAACAAAATACACATTTCTCCAATGCAAACATAACACACATACAGAATGTTCACCCAAATTGTCAGAGAAGGTTGTACAGGCAGTCCCCAGATTACTTACTAAATAGGTTCTTTAGGTTTGTTCTTCAGCTGAATTTGTATGTAAGTCGGAACAGGTATATTTTACAATTGTAACTCCAGACAAAAAATGTTTTTGTCCCTCTGACAATTGGATTTTCAGCACTTTTGGCTGCCATAGGAACAAGGATTATCAATAAGACTTAATTACAGACACCTTACAGCTGATCATTCCAGCCTGGGACTAGAGGAAAGCATCCAGAAAGCTTCACCAGGGGTCACAGTGGTCAGAGAGGTCCTTCTTTAACTAGGGGTAACATGTAAATTGGGTGTCCTTACGTAGGGGACCGCCTGTACTCTAAATTTATTTAGTTATCATTAAAGGAAGTTTATGCCTTTATTATTAGTAAAAATCAAAAACAGCATTAATAATTTTAGTAGCTTGCAGGTGCACTTCTTGTTATATCCCTGGTCATGTGATGTCACACAGGTGCTCGGCTCGTTATACACTTGGTCATGTGATGTCACACAGGTGCATGGCTCGTTATACACTTGGTCATGTGTTGTCACACAGGTGCACGGCTCGTTTTATCCCTGGTCATGTGTTGTCACACAAGTACATGGCTCATTTTATCCCTGGTCATGTGTTGTCACACAGGTACATTGCTCGTAATATCCCTGCTCTTGTGGTGTCACACAGGTGATACTCTCTATGTTACTCTCTTTGATAGTACAATTCCCTGGTGAGTGCTATCCCTATCCCTACGGCCATCTCCACCCCTAGAAGAAACCGAGTTATACTCTGTGTAACGTCCATTGGGATAATACTCACCAGGGACAGCTAAAGGACAGTGAATAATGTATAATCTGCAATACCAACAGTAGCAGTTCACAGCCGAAAGTGTGGGATTACTGCATACAGCCATTCCCAGCATCGCTGCTCTGCCCTGCTGGTGGCGCTTGCTAAGATAACCCAGAAAGCGTAATCAGAAGATATAGGTGGATTAAGTGTCCCATGAGCCCTGGGCTGTACACACAACTAGGGCCCCCTAGCATCTAAACCAACCTTGTGCCCCACAGATTTAACGAAATGTCCATAGCAGACCCCCCATTTACAGAAATGTCCACAGCAGAGCCCCCATTTACAGAAATCAGAATGTTCACCCAAATTGTCAGAGAAGGTTGTACAGGCAGTCCCCAGATTACTTACTAAATAGGTTCTTTAGGTTTGTTCTTCAGCTGAATTTGTATGTAAGTCGGAACAGGTATATTTTATAATTGTAAATCCAGACAAAAAATGTCCCTCTGACAATTGGATTTTCAGAATTTTTGGCTGCCATAGGAACAAGGATTATCAATAAGACTTCATTACAGACACCTTACAGCTGATCATTCCAGCCTGGGACTAGAGGAACGCATCCAGAGATTCACAAGAGGTCACAGTGGTCAGAGAGGTCCTTCTTTAACTAGAGGTAACATGTAAATTGGGTGTCCTTACGTAGGGGACCACCTGTACTCTAAATTTATTTAGTTATCATTAAAGGAAGTTTATGCCTTTATTATTAGTAAAATCAAAAACAGCATTAATAATTTTAGTAGCTTGCAGGTGGACTTCTTGTTATAACCCTGGTCATGTGATGTCACACAGGTGCATGGCTCGTTTTATCCCTTGTCATGTGTTGTCACAGAGTTGCATGGCTCGTAATATCCCTGGTCTTGTGGTGTCAGACAGGTACATTGCTCGTAATATCCCTGGTCTTGTGGTGTCACACAGGTGCATTGCTCGTAATATCCATGGTCTTGTGGTGTCACACAGGTGATACTCTCTATGTTACTCTCTTTGATAGTACAATTCCCTGGTGAGTGCTATCCCTATCCCTACGGCCATCTCCACCCCTAGAAGAAACCGAGTTATACTCTGTGTAACGTCCATTGGGATAATACTCACCAGAGACAGCTAAAGGACAGTGCATAATGTATAATCTGCAATACCAACAGTAGCAGTTCACAGCCGAAAGTGTGGGATTGCTGCATACAGCCATTCCCAGCATCGCTACTCTGCCCTGCTGGTGGCGCTTGCTAAGATAACCCAGAAAGGTATAGCACACTCAGTGGTGGATTAAGTGTCCCATGAGCTCTGGGCTGTACACACAACTAGGGCCCCCAGCGTCCAAACCAACCTTGTGCCCCGTACCACTTTAATGTCCACAGCAGAGCCCCCTTTACAGAAATGTCCACAGATTTAACGAAATGTCCACAGCAGAGCCCCATTTACAGAAATGTCCACAGCAGGAGCCCATTACAGAAAGTGTCCCACAGCAGAGCCCCCATTTACAGAAATGTCCACAGCAGAGCCCCATTTACAGAAATGTCCACAGCAGAGCCCCCATTTACAGAAATGTCCACAGCAGAGCCCCATTTACAGAAATGTCCACAGCAGCGCCCCATTTACAGAAATGTCCACAGCAGAGCCCCCATTTACAGAAATGTCCGCTGCAGAGCCCCGGCCCCTGCCGGGTCATAATGTATGCTTGCGGGCCGGAAGAGGCGAAGACGCAGCGGCGATCTTCATATAGGGCTGAGCGCCCGCCCATACCTCCTGTACGCTGTTTCCCTATATCCCTCAATAAGGTCACAGTGGACATGCTTAACAGGCAATAGTTGTTGACATTTCACAAGCTGTGCAACCAACAAAAGCTAAATCCAAGGTGTCGGTGTGTCCTAAACAGAGGACACAGCTGACAGACCTGTTGAGTGGGCACGATCACCTAAGTGGCAGTTAATAACACATACTCCCGTGTATAGAATGACAAAGAAGAGCATGTCTGTGGTTCTTAGCTGCACAGAAAGTAAAATATGCATCAATAAATCACTTCAGTAAATGGTCCACAAAAATATGAATGTATGTGAATGTATCCTAACATGAGTAAAGAGAAGAGAGGATAATTTCGACAATCTTCATGTGTAATCGTTTTAACCCTGTAGCTGGAATTGTTTGCCAGTACAGCATTGAACAGGGTAAGGATCTGTCTTGTCATACAATGTATTAACATTTAAGAGTGTTAGGATTAAAAGCCACCTCTGTAAAGCCCATACCCTTCATTAGCGAAAAGAATCAAAAGACTAGACCTTTGCTGAGGAGCATGTTGTGTGGACAAAGGAGATGTAGTCCACAGTTCATTTTAGTGATGACAGCAAGTTTAACTTATTTGAATATGGTGGGAAACATTGGGTTTATCGCCACACTGGGGAAAGACTGAACCCAAAGTGTGTAAAGAAGTCAGTGAAAGGTGATGGAGGAAGTGCCATGGTTTGGGGAATGTTTTCTGCAGCAGAAGCAGGACCTCTCATACAGCTACATGGCAGAGTGAATGTAAGGGTGTATCAGATCCTTCTTCAACAGCACGTGGTTCCTTCCTTGTGTTCTTCACTCAATCAGCCAATGAAATGGCCAACCATTAGTTTTGATCTAAACCCAATAGAAAACATCTGAGAAAATCATTGGTGACAAACTTATGGCCAAGAAACCCACTACAGTCACAGAAATGTGTAAGAGACTGACTGAAGGTTGGACCAAAATCCCACCAGGGCAGTGAGACTAGTGATGTCATAGGATGTGACAGATGTCCTGAAGGCAAAGCAAAAGTCTGTGCACTTCCTTCTGTTATAACCTTCAGAAAATTTTGTTATAATCTTTCTCTGTTCTACAGTCATTGCTGTTCTCTAATTATGATCATCACATTTCTTGCAAAATACTGATATGATATACTTTATATTTTGCATATTTCTTTGTAAAACACTGTTCTAGTTGCATGGTGTAACCCTCACAAAAAATCCTTCAATTGTTGATCCATGTAGAAATCAAGTAATAATACATTGTTCTCTAATATTGATCTCCGCTGTATATGGCTGGGCTGCTTTTTGCAATAGGCTTCAATTTAGACTTATTAAAAGTGATCCTGTGCACTGGACTGTATACTATTTATATGCCTAGATGTGGGACCCAGAGGTGGGACCATCTTTTATGTGTTTATGAAATACCCTGTGGATACATCATAATGAAAATACTCCTTTAACAGTAACAGTAAGATGTGTAAGCGGCTCCAGATTATTTCTTACATGGACTGAGCCCTCTCCATAGCATATTGCAGCAAAGACTTAGCGGTAACACCCGCAATCGGTGCTAGCTGCCGGCAGATTCAAAAAGATGGCGGCGCCGCCATCTTGCTGAGGAACGTCACTCCCCGTGATGTCATCGGGAAACGGCGATCCGTCTCCAGGACAGCCTCAGGTCTTACGAAGACCCAAGGCTGTCTCATTTTAACCCTTTCATTACGATTTGCTATCAGCAATGAGGAGGAAAATCCCCATATACTGCCATACTGTAGTATGGCAGTATATGATAGGATCGATCAGAAAACCTAGGGTTAAAGTACCCTAGGGAGTCTGAAAAATAGTAAAAATTAAAAGAAAAAAAGAAAACTGCGGAAATGCATTTTTTCACCATTTTTACTACATTCAGAATTTTTTTCCTGCTTCCCAGCACACAGCATGGAATATTCAATACCGTCACTATGAAGTTCAATTTGTTACGCAGAAAAGAAGCCATCACAGAGCTCTTTACAATAAAAAAAGTTATAGTTTTTTGAAGGTGGGGAGTGAAAAATGGAAATGAAAAAACAATAAAAGGGCCTAAAAGAGTAAAAAAATGTTCTTTATCTGTCATGTCATGGACAAAATCTTTTGGAAAATCAAAATCTTATTAATTGTCATTGGAAAATCAATGGAGAACTATTGTTGAAAGTAAAAATAAAAGTGAGTGTGAACAAGGCTTTGGCGGTCACTTTGGCAAACAATGGGTTATCAACAACCCCCTCTTATATGGGACAGTGAAAAAACATACAGTTACTTTAGCAAATATTTCCCAGTGTCCAACAATAGTTCCGGGGCACTTCCACCAAACAGAACAGAATAAGAATGGGGTTGCTCTGTAGGTTGAAACACATCAAAGCCTTTGCAGGGCTCAGCTTGAAAAGACTGGACATATCCTCAAGTCCTTATCTTGTCTCTGCTTGAGGGAAGCCATAAATTCCACAAGCTTATTGCATTATTCTCCTGGTTACCCAGTGTAGTCACCAAATGTTTTTATTGCCATATAATCACAACCCTACTAACAAAGGCCTCGCTGGTAGCAATCACTATGGGCAGACCTCCGCTGTACTAGAGACCATCAAAAATATCCATATACAGGCAGTCCCCGGGTTACGTTCTGTATGTATGTTCTTAAGTTGAATTTGTATGTAAATCAGAACTCTATATTTTATAATTGTAACCCTAGCCAAATTATTTTTGGTCTCTGTGACAATTGGATTTTAAAAATGTTGGACCAGGATTATCACTAAAGCTTCATTACAGACGCCTGTGATAATTGTTACAGCTGATTATTGTATCCTGGGGCTTAAGTACAGTAAATTACCAACATCCAGAGGTCCGTTTGTAACTAGGGGTCGTCTGTAAGTCGGGTGTTCTTAAGTAGGGGACCGCCTGTATATACAAACCACGATTAACATATGCAATAAATCTCTCAATTTCAAAATTTTTTGTTTTTGTGTTTTTTTCATCTCCTCATAGGAAAAGAAGGGATCTTAAGGTGTCACCCCGACCTGGCCGGGAGAGAACTGACAAGTGGGACGTTGACAATGGAGTCGCAGGAGGAGCAGAGAGGAGCCGGGCTCACATCCCTGACGTCTCAGGAACGAGAGCGACTGACTCTTCTGAACACACAGTACAAGGAGAAGTTTGGGTTTCCCTTTGTGATATGTGCAAAAATGGCCGACAAGGATAAAATAATGAGGGAATTGAGCGCCCGCCTACAGAACGACCCATCTGTAGAACTACTCATAGGCATTGATGAGGTTAAAAAGATTTGTCACCTGAGAATACAAGATATATTACGTAAAGGGTCTCTGTTGCCCACCAAACTGTAACTGCTAGTTTTGTTTTATATGAACGTAAGAGAAAACATCTGGAGAAATGGGACATTGTAATTGCTGTCAAAAATTGTTCATGGCAACCAATCACAGCACAGCTTTCATCTTCCAAAAGCACAATATGAAACAAAAGCTTCCCTGTGATTGGTTGCTTTGGGCCACAAAGTGAAGTTATCTTTGTCGTCTATAGGAACCAATCAGTGCACAAGTTTAATCTTCCATAAGCAAAATATGAAATAAAAGATTTAGGCCCCTTTTACATGAATGTTGTGGGGAAGTATATATCCAGTCGCAAACTTGCGTTCGGGATATATCTCCCCGTAATAGCCTATGGTGCCCAATTGCGGTATGGTGAGCACACACATGCACATTTCCCTTGTGACCTATAACAACCAAGTGCACAACTTTCATATTCCATAAGCAGAATATGAAATAAAGGTTTTACTAGGAGTGGTTGCTATGGACCACATAGTGAAGTTATCTGTGTGGACTATAGCAACCAATCAGTGCACAGGTTTAATCTACCATAAGCAGCATATGAAATAAAACCTCCCCAGTGATTGGTTGCTGCAGTTATCTTTGTGGCTGATAGCAACCAATCAGTGAACAGCTTTTAATTTTTCCCAGCAGATTATAAAATGAAGTCTGAGCTCTGATTGGTTGTTAGCAAGTTTTGATAAAATAATAATTTTTAATAAGGAATTAAAGTGAATTAAAATCCTATTGAAACTGACATTGTAATCTTCAGAAGTTCAAGTCCTAAAATTTTACAGATCACTTAGATCTGCTATAAGGTGTACATACAGCTTCAGTAGTGATTGGTAGGATATTTATTCACTACCGCAGCTATTCCTCTCGACATCCGTATACACATGCATGCTTGGTTCAATGTAGAGAGTAGAATGAGCTATTGGGCAGATGTATATATTTATTTGCATTATTTTCTTCTTTTCTTTTTGCGTTTTATTGCATTTGTGACTTTTTGGCGAATTTCAGAAACTGGTGGCAAACAGGTTTTCCTGCTTTGTGCCAAATTCCTTTCTGACCTGCGCCTGGTGGAAGATGTTGGCCCATGATTTATTACTCATTTTTGCCTAAAAAGTCGCAAATAAAAAACACTTCAGTCCTCACCAGGCGGAGGAAACTGTTTGGCAAAGATTGTGCCAAAATCATAAATTGGGCATAACACACAATTTATAAAGCCATCTGTGCATCTCTTGGGTGTCGTGGGTGAGATGCTTCTTGTATTAGTGACATGATGTATTTGTGTCTCACCACCAACATTAAAACATTAAAGGGGCAGACTCCTTATGTACTGTAAGGTCATGTTCACACAGCACAGAAGTGCCACGAGAAAATGTGAAGTATATATTTCAATGCTGGCTATACCAGTCAAGCCACTGGAGTTGTGGGTACTGAGGGGTACGTATGCTTATTTTTAAATTTAATACACTCTGCCCCTTCAATGGAAACCCCCTTTAAGCAAAGGTAACCAAGTATGTATCCACTATAATTATGCACTGTTTGCAGTTTTTAACTCCTTGCTGACCCACACCAATCAGTAAGTTATCTTATCTGTTAGCTATTCTGTGGAAAGAGAAAAATTTGAAGAGACCTGACGTCACCTTTAGAACTAAAAGGCCAAGACCCATGTAAGCTCACATCCACAATGGAGGCTCAGTCAAAATATTCTCCAAAATAATGGGACCTCAAATGGATGCCCTGTTGTAGTAATTGTGCTTTGTTGGTGTCCCTCATTGTAAACATCTAACATGCTATGGAACTACAAATTCCTTAGGAAAATTTACAGATAATCCTTTTGCACTTTACAACCCACAATAAAAGGGTGGTGTACCGTTGTTTGTGGCTTGTAGTGCCGCTCCCCCTGCCGATGTCCACTGAAAGTGGCAGTCCACGCTGCAAATCTGGGCCGGAGGTAATTCCAATTGCCGTGCGGCCGCTCAGTACATTGATGGTGCACCGCATGGTGACTGACGGGATAAGCTTCTGTTTGTGCCGCTAGCTCCCAGACCCCAAAAATGGTTGTATGCAAGAGGCAAAAGAAGGTACACCCGAATTTATGGTCCTTGAATGTTGGTATTAAAGAAATTACAGCCTCCACTGCAACAGATACAGCCTAAGACCTGTAAAGATATTGGGAGGACATTTATTAATAGTGTCGCAGGGTCCGTTTTTGGGGCACACGAATTGTGTGGTAAGTTCGACAGAGATGATAGGTTATGGCGCAAGGGAATAATAAATTGGCACAAAGCCAAAAAACAGAGTCTGACATGATTCCACATTTATGAAGCGGAAATAGAACTTGGTAGACTTGCTTTTTGTGGGCAACACAAATAGCGCCAAAAAACTGTCGGAGGAACTAGAAGAGCAGGTAAAGTGTCAGGATCCACAAGTTGGCCAAAATTGAGTGACCAAAAATGGAGCTATTTAGTGAAGGTGACCCGTAATAATTAAAGAACATGGTGCAGTAGGAGTAAAAAAAATGGCCACCAAATGGCAGAATGGCAGAAATCATATAATAAATGACCCCCTATTTCTTCTACCAGACGGCACTGGTAATGGTATCTTGTTTATGGTGGAGCCGCCCCCCTAGGTTAAAGGGCCCTGTAGGCACTGCTACCTTGCCTCCTATATCCATTTTGGGCACCCACTTTGCTACAGCAATTTTGCTGTTTGATTGCAACTATTTACTCGATCACGAGTAAGTGTACTGTAAAAATGTTTCCCCAGCGCTATCCCTAACTACAAACTTGGTTACAATCAAAACCAAAGTTATTTCAAGAGACACTAACATTGTCATATATAGGTGGGACTCCCCTAAATGCTATAATGCCATAAAAATGGTAATTCAAATTACTATATTTAGCTTATCATAAAATATTGCACAAATAGAGAACTTGTCCAAGGATTACTGTATACATCTCTCTATATATATACATTCCCATGTGTTTCTCTACACGCTCCTGTCTACTATAAATAACAAGACCTTGAAGATTTTTTTAAACTTGAAGTTTAGCCTCTTGAGTCATACATCCATATACAGCGTTGTCAATAGCCTTGTAGTCATTCTGCACCATCACCAGATTCCAGCTTTGCATTCAATGAACTTCTACAGGTTCCTTCATTTGGTTCCAGGAAGTAACAGAAGGACCTTGAGGAAGTGATAAAGACATAGAGCTATCCTAAAAACATGACCGTAACACCATTGTGGTGTCATAAAATGTATCTGAAAATAGTGGTGCCCGCTGTGCCCACATAGAGAAAACCCATCTAAAGTAGTTCATTTTTGTTTGATAGACATAGATGGATCAGGGTTGGTGAAGGTCCTTGTACTATTACTATACACTTACCCCCAATAACACTTAAAATAAACTTGTGTCCTCATCATAAGAACTATAACAAACAGTTGGGTGTGGAAACATCTCGTCGTTGGCTATGGGTTTATCCCAAGTGGTTCTCCAAATGACTCCATCAGGATACAACAAGGACACAAGGCCATTTCCTCTGTTACAATAGTCCCAGTGTAGATTATATCCAGATTAAGTGGGTGAGTGGACATAGATGCTGTGCACAAGTGGTAAAGCAGAGAATGGTCAAAGACAGTCTGGGCTCAAGGCAGGCAGCAATCAGGCATAATCTGAGATTCAAGGTGTAGGTCAGGACCAGGGGCGTAACTTGACTTAACTTATGGGAAGACTATTACTATAAACCATACATTATAGCCGGGGGGCCTGGCACAGACTTTGCACTGGGGCCCATCAGCTTCTAGTTACGCCACTGGTCAGGGCGGACAGCAAACAGACAGAATCCAAGGTATACGCTGTAGGCCAGGGCAGGCCGAAGTCAACCAAAGAATAGAATAATTAGTTGTACACCTCTGCAAAGGGCACAAAGAACCCTAATGTTCATGCATCTCTCATTGGAGGCACCTGCTTTTTACCACCAGGGCACTACATCTAAGAAACAAGAGGGCAGTCAGTAAAGGAGGATGCTACAGATCCAGATAACATGTCCATAAGTGGGGCATAACATCCCAGGTCATGTCCCCCATGGCAAATGATAAAGTGGTGGGAACCTACTGTGGCTGTTACAAAATACTTTATCTGCAGTTTGATCATTTAATGTGGACATTGAGTATGGTATAAGGCAGTGGTGGCGAACCTATGGCACGGGTGCCAGAGGCGGCACTCTGAGCCCTGTCTGTTGGCACCCGGGACATCACCCCAGTACACCAGACAGGACTCAAATAATCTTACTGCAGTTCCAAGCAACTTGAAAGGTACTGCTTTCAGTCATATTTTGATACTTACTTCGCTGTTTGGGACTGTAGGAAGAGGGAGAATGAATAGACAGGGCCAAATTCTCTTTGGAGGACCTCCTGCTCGCCCCTACATGTCTACAGAGGGACACTGGAAGAAGCTAAAATTATGCAAATTTCCCATCTTTCTACTGTCCTCAGGAGGCCAATATGATTGTTGAAGCACAGGGAGCAGTAAGTTACTGCTTTAATTTTTGGTTGGCACCTCGCAATAAATAAGGTGGGTTTTGGGTGTCTTTTTTGGCACTCGGCCGCTAAAAGGTTCACCATCACTGGTATAAGGCAGGGCCGGCGCTATGGGTAGGCAAAGGGGGCAATTGCCCAGGGCCCCCTGAAAGGGGAAAGGGGAGAATCTCTTCTTTCAAATGAATCTAGAATTGTGTTTCTAGGTGCCATGGATCCAGAGATATTCAGGTTTAAAGTGAGAATATCAGGTGCCATTTTTATATATAAAAATCACTCCCAATGGCAGTTTAACAGTTAATATCTCCGTTTTCCTGACACTTAGAAACACAAATTTAGATTCATATAAAAGAGGAGACTCTCTTCTTTCACAGAGCCAGAGATACAGCCCCCTGAAATGTAGCCCCCTCCAGATTCTTAGCCATCAGGCTATAGGGAGAAATCACTGCACACAGGAGCTGCTGCACCTCACAGATAATGGAAATATTCACTTTATGTGTTACTACATTTTGAGGGATAATATCAACTAATATTCAGGTTTTTAACCCTTCTCTATGCAGAACTATCTAAGAAGACACTTTCTCTCTTATTGCATTTTATTTTGTGATAGTTTTTTTTGTTGGGAAAATTGACTGAAACAATGAACATTTGATCCTCTTCTCCTAATGTGACTACACCGCGACCAGAACATGTCCATAAAGTTATATGTAACACCAAAAACACACACATGTTCTGGAATAAAGTTTTTATTTCACTCCATCCTCCATTACTTACACCCATGTTATGACGTTCTCACTCTCATTCTTATGCATCACGGAGGGTTCTGTTATTGTGCGGATAATACAATGGCGCACATCTAATAGTGACTTTTATTATCTCATTAGCTTGGTTTATGGATATATAGTTATTTATTTGTGTTACCATTATGTAGGGGAACATACAATGATAGATCTGTGTGACGCTCAGTGCAATTTTCTGCAGTTCCCTTTGCTGCATATTTTGGTGAATATACACATCTGGGGCCTATATGATTTCCTCAAGGCTATATTCACACTGACGTATGGGGGACGTATATACGGACGATATATGTCCCCCATAGACGGCAATGGGCGCACAGCGCCCCACGGGAGTGGTACGGTGCCGCACGTGTGCTCACCTCCTCCTCCTCCTCTCCCAATGCACTGCCGTTGCCCGCTACGGTACGGGCAGGCAACAGCAGTGTGAATGTAGCCTTACTGTTTTAGGAAATTATATTTTCTTTATATAACTATTTGGATTTTACATATTTGAGAGGAAATTTTGAATGTTAATTGCCAAATGCATCGTCTGGTTGTCTGCTTTATAGGTTTATATAATTATATAGGTTTATAATTCTATAGGTTTTATGGCGCTTTTACTTTTTATTCTGTTTTATTGCTATATTTTGCAGGTTGTGACTGTCTTAAAATTTGTAGCTGAAAAGCAGATATTTAGTTATTACAGTTTTAGTGATATTATGCGGATTTATTTATGTGAACATATCAATATGGGACATTTGTGAACTCTTCACATGTCCATCTATTACATTTAGGAGATGTGAAGGTAAATATTTTCTGTTTGGAACAAATTTCTTGCCATCAAAGTCAATTTTTAAATATTTTTTATAAAATGTTTCAGTTTGATTCAAAATTGCATGAAGGCGCCTCTATCTATAAACTCTTTCATGCAATTTTGCAAATGGGGCAAGTGTCTGCTTTCAGAAAATATCGGTCCCTGTCCCCATTGGGCCTCACATTCTAATCAACCTACCAGTAATTTTTTGGAGTGTGGGAGAAAACCTGGAGGACCCAGCGGAAACCTACGCAGACACAGAGAGAACATACAAACTCTTTGCAGATGTTGACCAGCGCTGCAAGGCTGTAGTGCTAACCACTGAGCCACTGTGCTGCCCATCAATCTCAATATGATCTATCTCCTATAAAATTCTTCAAAATTACAGTTTGTTTTACCATACTAAAGGGAGCCTCTTACTGACTGTGACTGGTCATAAAATAGTTATATTTTGGGGCCCCACTTTTAGTTTTGCCCAGGGCCCCACTTTGTCTAGAACCGGCCCTGGTATAAGGTATACATAGACTTAGAGGGGTATTCCAGGAATAAGCATAATTCATATTCAAATGGGTTATTAAAATAAAAGCTAATATGTCATTTGTTGTTATTTACAAATTTTCTTCCCCAAGCAGAAAAAATGCAGTGGACTACGATAGAGAATTAAAATGCTACAGGCCTTTTAATCAGTCCATTGATTTTGTCTCTGCAGAGGAGACACGGGACAGACAGAAGATAGCTGCTGGTCACATGCCCACGTCACATGTCCTGCACCTGCCTGGGCAATTCATGTGATAATCAATAAGTTTGGCTGTAGTCACTGCTTTCAGTTCATGCAATATGCCCAGTGTTGTGGTAAGTCGCCATCTCAGTGAGGTTATGTGCAGAGATGGCAGTTACACATCATTACTATGGTAGCAGAGTAACACTCATCACTAGGAGAGGAGATGTTGCTGAGAACTGAGGGATAATGGGAGTTGTAGTTGTGTTCCTTTTGCATTACATATATTTGGTAAAATTCTTACCAACTAAATTATAATAAAAGGGGATTGTCTGGAGCTTTTAGAGTTCATTTTTGTGCCAAAGCCTGTGCCCATCCAAGGGAAGACTTTTATGTACCCCTTAGGCTTCCCCCACAACCAGTAGAAGATTAACATCATAAGTATTTTTCGTGAACAATAAGACATCTAAGTGTATATTTTACCATAAATATTTAGGTCCTAGTAGAGATGAGTTCAAAGCCTAAGCTAGGCATCCTCTCCTATAACATGGGCAATTAAGACTTATACAAGCCACCAAGGAACCTACAATGATAGGATAGTGGGAGAATTAGTGTGGCATGATAGGATAGTGGGAGAATTAGTGTGGCAGAGTACCAGTGGATGCTACAGTGGGCCTAGTCTCAAACCTAATACTAAACATCAGAGGACGAGAAGAAAACAACCAAATTTGGAGGCTACTAGTGTAATTTTTCAAGGGATTGATGGAAAATTTTATCTGGTGGTCCCAAGTAACAAAGGGAAGAACAGACCGATGAGCACAGTGATAAACTGCGGTTTCATGGGCCTACCAGAGGTGGTGATGTTGAGGAACCATCCTCCATCAATAAAAACCCAACATGGGATGTATCATATTTGTGGATCAACCTATAAGAAATAAACATAGGCTCCATTCATTTCCTAATGATTTTGCCTCCTGCTGGATTAATAGGGTCCATTATAAAGTGTTAGAACCTGATGCTCGTCAACCTGGACTTTTAGGGGCGTAACGGGAACACAGACCAACAAGATGTGTATTTCTGTTTAAAGGCTTCTGAGGACAAGTAGATCTCCTATATTCAATAATATCTTAATCATTGCCATTTCCCTCCTATGATGAAATCACTGGTGAATTAGGTCATTGCACTGATATGTATATTAAAAATACTAATCACACAAAATATGTAGATATACATCAGATTTTATTGATTTTTTTTCAAGACATTACCGACGAGGAAATTCCAATCCTACGTAATGTGTGACCAACATTAATAAGCTTGTATTTGCTTTTACACGCCTAAAACATGGATCAAACATTCTAGTGTGTGGACACAGGAGCTTCCAAAATGTTATTTACATTTACTAATTTGCTTAACTCTTTCTTAGGTGCACCATCAATTTCTATGAGATAGATTGCTCAAACATTCCCATGTGATAGATCATCCATGTTAGGAGTCTGGCACTTGATGGGCTATGGAAATTGGGACCTCCAGTGCAATTTTAATTTTGGCAAAATTTTCAACATGGAATCGATTCATAGCGTAGAACAAAGAAAAAAGAATGGGGCACATTAACTTACCTGCTCTGCACAGAAAGTGCATTGTCCGACCGGAAAGTACATCTGCCGCGATTCAAGAAGATCGTGCGCCCGATATCCTGCGTGTGTCGCTCCCCGATCAGGTCCACCGGAGTTCACCTTCTTCTTCCTGGTGCATGTAAGTGCTTGATCTTGTGACACAATTTAAATGTTAAATCCTGCGCTCAGTCCGAATCAGTCAGATCATCAGACGGCCCACCCCCCTATTTCTGTCGCATGAAAGCCGGGGCCGATGTGGCAAAATCTGATTGCGTGCGACACAATGCCCTTCTAAATGCATGTCCCACCGGCGTGATCCCCGAAAACGTAGGAAAACCCTATGGAAATGCGGCTGCGACACCCTTAGAAAATAAGCCCCGTTGTCTCCATTCTCTGTAAAGATGCCAAGCTCGGTAACTGCTGCTCATATTCTGTTTTATTGAATAGGATCTAAGGCTACATTGACACTACGATGTGCCCGTTGTACCGTAGCACGGTGGGCACACAGCGGCGCCCAGAAGAGGAGGAGGGGGTGGGAGCTGCTTATCCCCACACCTCTCCATAGTGATGTATGGTGCACAGCGCCATATTCCAGGGAAAGATAGGACATGTGCGGCACCGCACTGCTCCCATACGCCCATTGCCGTCTATGGGGCACGTATATATGGCGTATATACGCCGCCCATATATATATGTCCTCCCATACTGCAGTGTGAATGTAGCCTAAGTTGTAGTTTTAGTTTGGACTATTTCATGTGTTTGGGTAGCCCAATTTTAAAATTCTCATGGACAGAATTACCCAAAAAGTAACCAATACCATTGGTGGGATATTCCCAGACTAAGGCACATGTCAATCCAGGTGCTTTAAGCTGTATCAGAATACACAGAGTGCCAATACAAATTAAAGCTATGCAGGAACAAGCAGCAGTAGACTCGACATAAGGGTTTGCATTAGGGGGCCACAAGATAACCTTGTTTGGGACCCAAAAATTGCCAAATCTAACCCTTTGGCAGGAAGAGAAGATATTGTCAAATGATTGCCCACTAATGCTCTAGTAGTCACACACCTGGCCATACATAACCATCATGCTTATTGGAAGGCGCAGACACCTCCCCTAAGAACCAAAGGATTGGCCATGTAAAATTTAATAAGCCTGATTTTACTATTTCCTAGCAATGACACACAAGCCATAAACAACGGACCAAACTTTTGTGTGCAAGTAGCCTACAGTTACATCTCTATGGCCTCCTCTAGTATCCATATTATTATAGCTGGAAATATATTGCAATATATTAATACAGATATGTGAACAACTGATATCAACTGATAACCTCTGGGCATTTACATCATGAAGCCCTATTTCTTTAATAAAGTTAAGGAATCCTTGAAAATCCCATGGCTTCTGGTTCCCATGTTGTGGTCTTTTATGGTCACTGGAACAACTTTGACAAATCAGTGCCCTCTTGTAACCAAGTGTCCCGTGGTCTGAGAGACCACTGATTGGCTTAAGAGGGTCCCATAATGCCTGGTACTTCTGGCCAACCCATCAGTGGCAATGAACAGAAGGACTAGGAACTGTGGCAGGATACATTTTCCTTTCTTGTCCATGACATTAACCAGAGAGGTGAACCTGTTGGACTTGTCCGGATAGTGGAATGGGCCCAATAGGTCCAATAGTCCAATTACCTCTCCTGCTTCTCAAGTCTTGAGACATCATATCCATAGGTCACATTGCAGGAACCCAGCGACCTCAAGTCTTCCTGGTACTCCGCACCTGACAAACAAGCCCACCCCTATACACCCCATACAATTCCAAACTTATCCTCACAATCTGGACTGACATCATTACTTAGGTAAGTGCTCTGTAGCGTGTAGTGGTATACAACATACAGTACATTTATAAAGGAAGACGTCTACATGTTTTTGGAGTTTTTGTTTTCTTGTTTATTACACAGAGAATTACAATTATTTATAAAACAAACAAAATACAACATTTCGTCCAATGCAAACATAACACACATACAGACATGTTCACCCAAATGTCAAGGAAGGTTGTACCAGGCAGTCCCCCGATTACTTAATAAATAGGTTCTTTAGGTTGTTCTTCGCTGAAATTGGTAGTACAGTCGGAAAACAGTATATTTTATAATTGTAAAGCCAGACAAAAAATGTCCCTCTGAAATTGGATTTCAGAATTTTTGGCTGCCATAGGACAATGATTATCAATAAGGACTCATTACAGGCACAACCGTTAAGCTGTTACATTCTTTAACAGGAGGAACATGTAACTGGGGTCCTTACCGTAGGGGACCACTGTACTCTAAATTATTTAGTAGTCATAAAGGAAGGTTTAGTGCCTTTATATTAGTAAAATCAAAAACAGCATTAATAATTTTAGTAGCTTGCAGGTGGACTTTTGCTTACTGAAACCTGCGTCATCGTGATCACCAGTGCATGGCTCGTTGTATTCCCTTGTCGTGTTGTCACAGAGTGTTGGCATGAGCTCGTAATATCCTGTTCTGTGGTCTGTAGACAGGTACATTGCTCGTAACCCTGGTTTGTGGTGGTCAGACAGGTACAGCTGTAGATTATCCTGTCTTGTGGTTGTCACACAGGGAGTACTCTCATGTTATCTCTTTGATAGTTACAATTCCATGGTGAGTGCTATCCTTATCCCTCGGCATCTCCCCCGAAGGAAACCGAGATTTCCTCTGGTAACGTCCATTGGGGATATACTCACCAGAGCAGCCTAAAGGGACAGTGCATAAATGTATAATCTGCAATACCAACAGTAGCAGTTACAGCCGAAAGTGTGGGTTGCTGATACAGCCATTCCAAGCATCGATCTCTGCCCTGTGGTGGCGGCTTGCTAGATAACCCAGAAAGGTATAGCACACTCAGTGGGGTTAAGTGTCCATGGTTGGGCTGTTACAACAACTAAGGGCCCCGCGTCCAACCAACCTTGTCCGCCCGTACCACTTTAATGTCCACAGCAGAGCTCCCTTTACAGAAATGTCCACAGCTTTAACGGCAAAGTTACAGCAGAGCCCATTACCGAAATGTCCACAGCAAGAGCCCCCTTACAGGAAATGTCCAAAGCAGGAGCACCATTTACAGAAATGTCCCACAGCAGAGCCCACATTTACAGAAATGTCCACAGAGGAGCCCACTACCAGAAATCAACAGGCCCCATGAACAGCAGGCCCCATTTACGATAATGTCCACAGAGAGCCCCATGATACTGCACAAGGCGCCATAAGAATGTCACAGCAAGCCCATTTACAGAATGTCCAACAGCAGAAGCCCCATTTACAGAAAGTCCACAGCAGAGCCCACCTTACAGAAAATGTCACAGCAGAGCCCCGGCCCTGCCAGGGTATAATGTATGATCTGCGGGCCGGAAGAGGCGGAAGAGCAGCGGCGATCTTCATTAGGGCGTGAGCGCCCGCCCAATACTCCTGTACGCTGTTTCCTATATCCCTCAATAGGGTCACAGTGGACATGCTAACAGGCAATAGTTGTTGACATTCACAAGTGTGCAACCAACAAAAGATAAAAATCCAAGGTGTCGGGTGTGTCCTAAACGAGGACACAGGACTGACGCCTGTTGAGTGTGCACGATCACTAGTGGCAGTTAATACAACATTACTCCCGTGTATCAATGACAAAGAAGAGCACTGTCTGTGGTTCTTAGCTGCACAGAAAGTAAAATATGCATCAGATTAATCAACTTCGTAATGGTCCACAAAAATATGAATGTATGTGAATGTATCCTAACATGAGTAAAGAAGAAGGAGAGGATATTTCAACAATCTTCATGGTAATCGTTTTAACCGTGCTGGAATTGTTTGCGAGACAGCTGAAAACAGGGTAGGATCTGTCTTGTCATACAATGTATAACATTTAAGAGTGAGGATTAAAAGCCATCCTCTGTACAACCCATACCCTTATTAGCGAAAAGAATCAAAGACTGACCTTTGCTGCGGAGGCATGTGTGTGGACAAAGGATGATGTAGTTCCACAGTTCATTATGATGACGAGCAGAGTGTAGGGAGACAATGTGAGTTTTGCGTATAGATGGGGAAAACATCTGGCGATTTATCGCCACCACTGGGGAAAAGACTGAAACCACAAAAGTGTGTAAAGGGGTTCACACAGGTCAAGAGAAAGGTGATGGAGGAAGTGCCATGGTTGGGGAATGTTCTGCAGCGAAGCAGGACCTATCATACAGCGACATGGCAGAGTGAATGTAGGGTGTACAGATCCTATTCAACAGCACGTGTTTCCTTCCTGGTGTTCTTCACTCAACAGCCAATTGAAATGGGCCAACCATTAGTTTGATCTAAACCCAATCAGGAAAACATCTGAGAAAATATGGTGACAAAACTTATGGCCAAGAAAGAAACCAACTACAGTACAGGAAAGTGTAAGAGACTGATGAAGTTGGACCAAAATCCCACAGGGGGGGCAAGTTTGAGACTAGTGATGTCATAGGATGTGAAGATGTCCTGAAGGCAAGAAGGCAACAGTTGTAGCACTTCCTTCTGTTATAGCGTTCAGAAAATTTGGTTATAATGTTTCTCCTGTTCTTACAGTCACTTGCTGTTCTCTAAGTTATGATCGCATCATTCTGACAAATACGGCTGACTGAGTATACATTTTATATTTTGCAATTTCTTGTAAACACTGTTCAGTGGATGGTGTACCTCACAAAAAATACTCTATTGTTGATCCTGTAGAACAAGTAGTAATAATACATTGTCTGCTATATTGATCTCCGTTATATGGCTGGGTCTGCTTTTGCATAGGCTTCAATTTTTAGACTTATAAAGTGATCCTGTGCATGGACTGTTTACTTTTATATGCCTCTAATGTGGGTTCAGAGGTGGGACCATTTTTAGTTGTTATGGAAACTACCTCTGGCTAACATCATAATGAAATAACTCCTTAACAGAAACCAGTAAGATGTGTAAGGGCCCTCAGATTATTTCTTACATGGAAGAGCCCTCGCATAGCATATTGCAGCCAAAGACTTAGCTGGTAACACCCGCAATCGGTGGCTAGCTGGCGGAGTGCGATTCAAAAGATGGCGGCGGCGCGATTTGCTGAGGAACGTCACCCGTGATGTCATCGGGAAACGGCGCTCCATCTCCAGGACAGCCTCAGGTCTTACGAAGACCCAAGGCTGTCTCGTTTTACCCTTTCAGTACGATTGCTATCAGCAATGAGGAGGGGAAAATCCCCTATCTATGCCCATACTGTAGTATGGCAGTATATGATAGGATCGATCAGAAAACCTAAGGTTAATGTACCCTAGGAGTATGAAAAATAGTAAAAATTAAAGAAAAAAAGAAAACGGCAGAAATGCATTTTTTTACCTTTTACTGCATTCAGAATTTTTTCCTGCTTCCCAGTACAAGGCATGGAATATTCAATACGTCACTATGAAGTGCAAATTGTTAGGCCAGAAAATATCACAGAGCTCTTTATAATAAAAAAGTTATCGTTTTTGAAGGTGGGGAGTGAAAAAATGGAATGAAAAAACAAAAAAAGGGCTGGTCTTAACCGGGTAAAAGAGTAACATGTTTCTTGATCATGTCATGGTCATGGACAAAACTTTTTTCTTTTGGAAAATCGAAATCTATACATGTCATTGGAAATGGAGAGTATTGTTGAAAGTAAAAATAAAAGTGAGTGTGAACAAGGCTTGGCGGTCCTTTGGAGCAAACAATGGGTATCAACAACCCCCTCTTATATGGGACAGTGAAAAAACATTACAGTTCTTTTAGCAAATATTCCCAGGTCCAACAATAGTCCGGGGCACTTCCACCAAACAGAACAGAATAAGAATGGGGTTGCTCTGATAGGTTGAAAACAATCAAAGCCTTGCAGGCTCAGCTTGAAAAGACTGGAATATCTCAAGTCCTTATCTTGTATCTGCTGAGGGAAGCCATAAATCCACAAGCTTATGCATTATTTCCTGGTTACCAGTGTAGTCACCAAATGTTTTTATTGCCATATAATCACAACCCTACTAACAAAGGCCTCTGTGTAGCAATCACTATGGGCAGACCTCCGCTGTACTAGAGACCATGGAAAATATCCATATACAGGCAGTTATGTACAAGATAGGTTCTGTATGTGTGTTCTTAAGTTGAATTTGTATGTAAATCAGAACTGTTTATTTTATAATTGTAACCCTAGCCAAATTATTTTGGGCTCTGTGACAATTGGATTTTAAAAATGTTGGACCAGGATTGATCACTAAAGCTTCAATAGAAGAAGCGGATAACTGCATAGCTGATTATTGTATCCTGGGGCTAAGTACAGTAAATACCAAATCAGAGGTCCGTTTGTAACTAGGGGTATCGTAAGTGGGTATTCTTAAGTAGGGGACTGTCTGTGATACAAACCACCGATTACATAGCAATAAATCTCACAATTCAAAGTTTTTTTGCTTTTTGTGTTTTTGTCATTCCTCATAGGAAAAGAAGGGATCTTAAGGTGCAACCGACCTGGCCGGGAGAGGAAACTGACAAGTGGACGTTGACAATGGAGTCGCAGGAAGGAGCAGAGAGGAGCCGGGCTCACATCCCTGAGTTCAGGAACGAGAAGCGATGACTCTTCTGAACACACAGTACAAGGAGAAGTTTGGGTTTCCTTTGTGATATGTGCAAAAAATGGCGACAAGTATAAAATAATGAGGGAATGAGCGCCCGCATACAGAACGACCCATCTGTAGAAACACTCATAGGATTGATGAGGTTAAAAGATTTGTCACCTGAGAATACAAGATATATTAGTAAAAGGGTCTCTGTGCCAACCAACGTAACTGCTAGTTTTGTTTTTATATGAACGTAAGAGAAAAACTTGTGGAGAAGAGGACATGTAATTGCTGTCAAAAATTGTTCATGGCGAAACCAATCACAGCACAGCTTTCATCTGTCCAAAAGCACAATATGGAAACAAAAGCTTCCTGTGATTGGTTGCTTTGGGCCACAAAGTGAAGTTATTTGTCGTCTATAGGAACCAATCAGTGCAACAAGTTTAATCTTCCATAAGCAAAATATGAAATAAAAGATTTAGGCCCCTTTTACATGAATGTTGTGGGGAAGTATATATCCAGTCGAAAACTTGCGTTCGGGATATATCTCCCTGTAATAGCCTATGGCGCCCGATTGCGGCACGTGAGCACACACATCCGCCACCGTACAATGAACGGGGAAAATATAGAGCATTTCCCATGTGACCTATAAGAACCAAGTGCACAACTTTCATATTCCATAAGCAGTATATGAAATAAGGTTTCACTAGGAGTGGTTGCTATGGACCACATAGTGAAGTTATCTGTGTGGGACTTATAGCACACCAATCAGGGCACAGTTTAATCTACCATAAGCAGCAATGAAATAAAACTCCCAGTGATGGGTGCTGCAGTTTATCTTGTGGCTGATAGCAACCAATCAGTGAACAGCTTTAATTTTTCCCGCAGATTATAAAATGAAGTCTGAGCTCATGATTGGTTGTTAGCAAGTTTGATAAAATAATATTTTTAATAAGGAATTAAAGTGAATTAAAATCCTATTGAAAAACGACATTGTATCTTCAGAAGTTCAGTCCTAAAAATTTTACAGATCACTTAGATCTGCTATAAGGTGTACATAACAGCTCAGTAGTGATTGGTAGGATATTTATTTCACTACCGCAGCTATCCTCCGACAATCCGTATACACGTGCATGTTGGTTCAATGTAGAGAGTAGTAATGAGCTATGGGACAGGTGTGTATATATTTATTTGCATTATTTCTCTTTCTTTTGCGTTTTATTGCATTTGTGACTTTTGGCGAATTCAGAAACTGGTGGCAAACAGGTTTTCTGCTTTGTGCCAAATTCCTTTCTGACCTGCGCCTGGGGGAAGATGTTGGCCATGATTTTACTCATTTTTGCCTAAAAAGTCGCAAAAAAAAACTTCAGTCCTCACCAGGCGGAGGAAACTGTT
Source organism: Engystomops pustulosus (assembly GCA_019512145.1). NCBI lineage: Eukaryota > Metazoa > Chordata > Amphibia > Anura > Leptodactylidae > Engystomops > Engystomops pustulosus. The sequence continues at coordinate 16,904,617 of CM033642.1, read as the reverse complement.
TGGCAAAGATGTGCCAAAATCATAAATTGGGCATAACACACAATTTATAAAGCCACTGTGCATCTCTTGGGTGGTCGGGGTGAGATGCTCTTGTATTAGTGACAGATGTATTGTTGGTCTCACCACCAACATTAAAAACATTAAAGGGGCAGACCCTTATCTCTGTAAGTCATGCTCCACAGCACAGAAGTCCCACGAGAAAAATGTGATGTATAGATTTCATGCTGGCAATACCAGTCAAGCCACTGGGGTGTGGTACTGAGGGGTTACGTTATGCTTATTTTTAAATTTAATACACTCTGCCCTTCAATGGAAACCCCCTTTAAGCAAGGTAACCAAGTATGTATCCACTATAATTATGCACGGTTGGCGTTTTAGTTTTAACTCCTTGCTGACCCACACCAATCAGTAAGTTATCTTATCTGTTAGTATCTGTGGAAAGAGAAAAATTTGAAGAGACCTGACGTCACCTTTAGAACTAAAAGGCCAAGACCCATGTAAGCTCACATTCAACAATGGAGGCTCGTCGAAATATTCCAAAAAATGGGACCTCAAAGGATGCCCGTTGTAGTATTGTGCTTTGTTGGTTTCCCTCATTGTAAACATCTAACATGCTATGGAACTACAAATTCCTAGGAAAATTTACATATAATCCTTTTCACTTTACAACCACAATAAAAGGGGTGGTTGTGGTGTACACGTGTGTGCTGTAGTGCCGCTCCCCCTGCCGATGTCCACTGAAAGTGGCAGTTCCACGCTGCAAACTGGGCCGGAGGTAATTCCAATTGCGTGCGGCCGCTCAGTACATTGATGGTGCACGCATGGTGACTGACAGGATAAGCTTCGTTGTGCCGCTAGCTCCGACCCCAAAAATGGTTGTATGCAAGAGGCAAAAGAAGGTACAACCGAATTTATGGTCCTTGAATGTTGGTATTAAGAAAGTTACAAGCCTCCACTGCAACAGATACGCCTAAGACCTGTAGATATTGGGAGGACATTTATAATAGTGTCGCAGGGTCCGTTTTTGGGGCACACGAATTGTGTGGTAAGTTTGACAGGATGATAGAGGATGGTGCAAAGGAATAATAAATTGGCACCAAAGCCAAAAAAAGAGTCTGACATGATTCCACTTATGAAGGGAAAATAGAACTTGGTGACTTGCTTTTTGTGGGCAACACAAATAGCGCCAAAAACGTCGGGGAGGAACTAGAAGAGCAGGTAAAGTGGTCAGGATCCACAGTTGGCCAAAATTGAGGCGACCAAAAACGGAGCTTTAGTGAGGGTCCCGTAATAATTAAAGAACATGGTGGCAGTAGGAGTAAAAAAAAATGGCCACAAATAGCAGAATGGCAGAAATCATAAAATAAATGGCCCCTATTTCTTCTACCAGACGAGCACTGGTAATGGTATCTGTTTATGGTGGAGCCGCCCCCCCTAGGTTAAGAAGGCCCTGTAGGCACTGCTACCTGACCTCCTATATCCATTTGGGCACCCACTTGCTACAGCATTTTGCTGTTTGATGCAGCTATTACTCGACACGAGTAAGTGTACTTAAAAATGTTTCCCCAGCCCATCCCTAACTTGGTTACAATCAAAACCAAAGTATTTTCAAGAGACACTAACTTGTCATATATAGGGTGGGACCCCTAAATGCTATAATGCCATAAAAATGGTAATTTCAAATTACTATATTAGCTATCATAAAATATTGCACAAATAGAGAACTTGTCCAAGGATTTACTGTATAACATCTCTATAATATACATTCCCACGTGTTCCTAAACGCTCTGTTACTATAATAACAAGACCTGAAGATTTTTTAAAACTTGAAGTTTAGCCTCTGAGTCATAACCCTATAATAGCGTGTCAAAGCCTTGGTAGTCATTCTGCACCACACCAGATTCCGCTTGCATCAATGAACTTTACAGGTTCCTTCATTTGGTTCCAGGAAGTAACAGAAGGACCTTGAGGAAGTGATAAGACATCGAGCTATCCTAAAAACATGACCGTAACACCATTGTGGTGTCATAAAATGTATCTGAAAATAGTGGTGCCCGCTGTGCCCACATAGAAGAAAACCCATCTAAAGTAGTTCATTTTTGTTTGATAGATAGATGGATCAGGGTTGGTGAGGTCCTTGTACTATACTATACACTTACCCAATAACACTTAAAAAAAATTTGTCCTCATCATAAGAACTATAACAAACAGTGGGTGTGGAAACATTCGTCGTTGGCTATGGGTTTATCCCAAGTGGTCTCCAAATGACTCCATCAGGATTACAACAAGGACACAAGGCCATTTCCTCTGTACAATGTCCCAGTGTAGATTATATCCAGATTAGTGGGTGAGTGGACATAGAGCTGGGCACAAGTGGTAAAGCGAGAAGGTCAAAGACAGTCTGGGTCAAGGCAGGCAGCAAAGCCATCAGCGATAATTGAGATTCAAGGTGTAGGTCAGGACCAGGGGCGTAACTTGACTAACTTATGGGAAGACTATAATAAACCAACATTATAGCCGGGGGGCCTGGCACAGACTTTGCACTGGGGCCCATCAGCTTCTAGTTACGCCACTGGTCAGGGCGGACAGCAAACAGACAGAATCCAAGGTATACGCTGTAGGCCAGGGCAGGCCGAAGTCAACCAAAGAATAGAATAATAGTTGTACACCTTGCAAAGGGCCAAAGACACCTAAGTTCATGCATCTCTCATGGAGGCACCTGCTTTTACCACCGGGCACTACATCTAAGAACAAGAGGGCAGTCAGTAAAGGAGGATGCTACAGATCCAGTAAAGTTCCATAAGTGGGGCCATAACATCCCAGTTCATGTCCCCATGGCAAATGATAAAGTGGGGGAACTATGTGGTGTTACAAAATAACTTTATCTGCAGTTGATCATTCTTTAATGTGGACATGAGTCTATGGTATAAGGCAGTGGTGGCGAACCTATGGCACGGGTGCCAGAGGCGGCACTCTGAGCCCTGTCTGTGGCACCGGGACATCGCCCCAGTACACCAGACAGGACTCAAATAATCTTACTGCAGTTCCAAGCAACTTGAAAGGTACTGCTTCAGTCTATTTTGATCTTACTTCGCTGTTTGGGACGTAGGAAGAGGGAGGAGAATGAATAGACAGGGCCAAATTCTCTTTGGAGGACTACCTGCTCGCCCCAATGTTACAGAGGGACACTGGAAGAAGCTAAAATTATGCAAATTTCCATCTTTCTCTGTCCTCAGGAGGCCAATATGATTGTGAAGCACAGGGAGCAGTAAGTATGCTTTAATTTGGTTGGCACCCGCAATAAATAGGTGGGTTTGGGTGTCTTTTTGGGCCCGGCGTCTAAAAGGTTCACCATCACTGGTATAAGCAGGCGGCGCTATGGGTAGGCAAAAGGGGCAATTGCCAGGGCCCCTGAAAGGGGAAAGGGGAGAATCTCTTTTCAAGATTTGAATTGTGTTTCAGGTGTATGGATCCAGAGATATTCAGGTGTAAAGGAGAAATATAGGTGCATTTTATATATAAAAATCACTCCAATGGCAGTTTAACAGTTAATATCTCCGTTTCCTGACACTTAGAAACACAAATTAGATCATATAAAGAGGAGACTCTCTTTCTTTCACAGAGCCAGAGATACAGCCCCCTGAAATGTAGCCCCCTCCAGATTTAGCCATCGGCATAGGGAGAAATCACTGGCACACAGGAGCTGCTGCACCTCACAGATAATGGAAATATTCACTTTATGTGTTACTACATTTGAGGGATATATCCAACTAATATTCAGGTTTTTAACCCTCTCTAGCAGAACTATCTAAGAAGACACTTTCTTTATTGCATTTTATTTGTGATAGTTTTTTTGTTGGGAAAATTGACTGATACGATGAACATTGATCCTCTTCTCCTAATGTGACTACACCGCGACCAGAAATGTCCATAAAGTTATATGTAACACCAAAAACACACACATTTTGGAATAAAGTTTTTATTTCACTCCATCCTCCATTACTTACACCCATGTTAGACGTTCTCACTCTCATTCGTAGTGCATCACGGAGGGGTCTGTTATGTGCGGATAATACATGGCGCACATCTAATAGTGACTTTTATTATCATTAGCTTGGTTTATGGATATATAGTTAGTATTTGTGTTACCATTATGTAGGGGAACATTTACAATGATAGATCTGTGTAACGCTCGTGCACTTTTCTGCAGTTCCCTTTGCGCATATTTGGTGAATATACACAATTGGGGCCTATATGATTTCCTCAAGGCATATTTACCACTGACGTATGGGGGACGTATATACGGACGCTATTGTCCCCCATAGCGCAATGGGCGCACAGCGCCCTACGGAGTGGTACGGTGCCGCAGTGTGCTCACCTCCTCCTCCTCCTTCCCATGCACTGCCGTGCCCGTAGTACGGGCAGGCAAAGCAGTGAGAATGTGAGCCTTACTGTTTAGGAATATATTTTCTTTATATAACTATGGATTTTACATATTTGAGAGGATGAATTTTGAATGTTAATTGCCAAATGCATCGTTGGTTGTCTGCTTTATAGGTCTTATATAATTTAATTAATTCTATAGGTTTTGGCTTTACTTTTATTTGTTTATGCTATATTTTGAGGTTATGACTGTCTTAAAATTTGTAGCTGAAAAGCAGATATTAGTTACAGTTTTAGTGATATTATGGGATTTATTTATGTGAACATATCAATATGGGACATTTGTGAACTCTTCACATGTCCATTATTCATTAGGAGATGTGAAGGTAAATTATTTTCTGTTTGGAACAAATTCTTGCCATCAAAGTCAATTTTAAATATTTTTTATAAAATGTTCGTTTGATTCAAAAAATTGCATGAAGGCGCTCTGTCTAAACTTTTCATGCAATTTTGCAAATGGGGGCAAGTGTCTGCTTTCAGGAAAATTCGGTCCCTGTCCCCATTGGGCCTCACATTCTATCAACCTACCAGTAATTTTTCGGAGGTGTGGGAAGAAAACCTGGAGGACCAGCGGAAACCTCGCAGACACAGAGAGAACATAACAAACTCTTTGCAGATGTTGACCAGCGCTGCAAGGCTGTAGGTGCTAACCACTGAGCCACTGTGCTGCCCATCAATCTCAATTAGATCTATCTCCTATAAATTCTTCAACTTACAGTTTTTTACCATACTAAAGGGGCTCTTACTGACTGACTGGTCAATAAAATAGTATTTTGGGGCCCCATTTAGTTTGCCCAGGGCCCCACTTTGTCTAGAAACCGGCCCTGGTATAAGGTATACATAGACTTAGAGGGGTATTCAGGAATAGCAAATTCTATTCAAATGGGTTATTAAAATAAAAGCTAATATGTCATTTGTTGTATTTACAAATTTTCTTCCCCCAAGCAAAAAATGCTGGGACTTACGATAAGAGAATTAAAAATGCTACTGGCCTTTTAATCAGTCCATTGATTTTGTCTATGCAGAGGAGAACGGGACAGACAGAGATAGCTGCTGGTCACATGCCCACGTCACATTGTCCTGCACCTGCCTGGGCAATTCATGTATATCAATAAGTTTGGGAGTAGCACTGCTTTCAGTTCATGCAATAGCCCAGTGTTTGGGACGCGCATCTCAGTGAGGTTATGTGCAGAGATGGCAGTTTACACATCATTACTATGGTAGCAGAGTAAACACTCATCATAGGAGAGGAGAGTTGCTGAGAACTGAGGGATAAGGGAGTTGTTAGTTGTGTTCCTTTTATTACATATATTTGGTAAAATTCTGACCAAATATAAATTATAATAAAAGGGGATTGTTGGAGCTTTAGAGTTCATTTTGTGCCAAAGCCTGTGCCATCCAAAGGGAGACTTTTATGTACCCCTTAGGCTTCCCCACAACCAGTATAAGATTAACATCATAAGTATTTTGGAACAATAAGAATCTAAGTGTATATTTTACCATAAATATTAGGTCTAGTAGAGATGAGTTCAAAGCTAAGCAGGCATCCTTCTATAACATGGGGCAATGAAGACTTACACAAGCCACCAGGAACCTACAATGATAGGATAGTGGGAGAATTAGGTGTGGCATGATAGGATAGTGAGAGAATTAGTGTGGCATGATAGGATAGTGGGGAGAATTAGTGTGGCATGTAGGATCAGTGGGAGAATTAGTGGCGGAAGTACCAGTGGTGCTACAGTGGGCCTAGTCTCAAACCTAATACAAACATCAGAGGACGAGAAGAAAACAACCAATTTGGAGGCTACTAGTGTAATTTTTCAAGGGATTGATGGAAAAATTTATCTGGTGGTCCCATAGTAACAAGGGGAAGAACAGACGATGAGACAGTGATAAACTGCGGTTTCATGGCCTACCAGAGGTGGTGATGTTGAGGAACATCTCCATCAATAAAAACCCACGTGGGAGTGTTCATTTGTGGATCAACCTATAAGAAATAGACATAGGTCCTTCATTCCTAATGATTTTGCCTCCTGCTGGATATAATAGGGTCCATTATAAAGTGTTTAGAACCTGATGCTCGTCACACCTGGACTTTTGGGGCGTAACGGGAACACAGACCAACAAGATGTGTATTTAGTTTAAAGGCTTCTGAGGACAAGTAGATTCCTATATTCAATAATATATGAATCATTGCCATTCCTCCTATGATGAAATCACATGGTGAATTAGGTCATTGCACTGATATGTATATTAAAAATACTAATCAACAAAATATGTAGATATACATCAGATTTATTGATTTTTTTTCAGACATTACCGACGAGGAAATTCCAATCATACGTAATGTGTGACCAACATTACTAAGCTTGTATTGTTTTACACGCCTAAAACATGGATCAAACATTCTAGTGTGTGGACACCAGGAGCTTCCAAAATGTTATTTACATTCAGTTAATTGCCGCTTTAACTCTTTCTTAGTGCACCATCAATTCTATGAGATAGATTGCTCAAACATTCCCATGTCAGATTTATATCCATGACCCAACCATGTGATAGATCATCCAGTTAGGGGTCTGGCATTGATGGGCTATGGAAATTGGGACCTCCAGTGCATTATTAATTTGGCAAAATTTTCAACATGGAATCGATTATAGCGTAGAGAACAAAGAAAAAGAATGGGGCAATTGAAATTACTGCTCTGCACAGAAAGTGCATTGTCGACCGGAAAGTACAATCCGCCGCGATTCAAGAGATCGTGCGCCAGATTCCTGGTGTGTCGCTCCCCGATCAGGTCCACCGGAGTTCACCTTCTCTTCCTGGTGCATGTAAGTGTGATCTCTGTGACACAATTTAAATGTTAAATCCTCGCTAGTCCGAATCAGTCAGATCATAGAGGCCACCTCTATTTGTCGCATGAAAGCCGGGGCGATGTGGCAAAATCCGATTGTGCGACAACAATGCCCTTCTAAATGCATGTCCCACCGGCGTGATCCCCGAAAACGTAGGAAAACCCTATGGAAATGCTGCTGCGGCACCCCTTAGAAAATAGCCCATTGTCTCCATTCTCTGTAAAGATGCCAAGCTCGGTAAACTGCTGCTCATATTCTTTTATTGAATAGGATCTAAGGCTACATTGGACACACGATGTGCCCGTGTTACCGTAGCACGGTGGGCATACCGCACCGGCCAGAAGAGGAGGAGGGGGTGGGAGCTGCTTATCCCCAACCTCTCCATAGTGATGTCTGGTGCACAGCGCCATATTCCAGGGAAAGATGGACATAGCGGCACCGTACTCTCCCATACGCCCATGCCGTCTATGGGGCAACATATATATGGCGTATATACGCGCCCATATATTATGTCTCCCATACTGCAGGTGAATGTGCTAAGTTGTAGTTTTAGTTTGGACTATTTCATGTGTTGGGGTAGCCCAATTTTAAAATTATCCTGGACAGAATTACCAAAAAGTAACCAATACAATTGCTTCCATTGGTGGGATATTCCCAGACTAAGGCACATGTCATCCAGGGGCTTTAAGCTGTATCAGAATACACAGAGTGCCAATACAAATTAAGCTATGCAGGAACAAGCAGCAGAGATCGACATAAGGTTTGCATTAGGGGGCCACAAGATAACCTTGTTGGGACCCAAAATTGCCAAATCTAACCCTTTGGCAGGAGAGAAGATATTGTCAAATGATTGCCACTAATGCTCTAGTAGTCACACACCTGGCCAACATACATCATGCTTATTGGAAGGCGCAGACACCTCCCGTAAGAACCAAAGGATGGCCATGTAAAATTTAATAAGCCTGATTTTACTTTCCTAGCAATGACAAACAAGCCATAAACAACGGACCAAACTTTTGTGTCAAGTAGCCTACAGTACTCTCTATGGCCTCCTCTAGTATCCATATTATTATAGCTGGAAATATATTGCAATATATTAATACAGATATGTGAACAACTGATATCAATGATAACCTCTGGGCATTACATTATGAAGCCTATTCTTTAATAAAGTTAAGGAATCCTTGAAAATCCCATGGCTTTGGTTCCATGTTTGTGGTCTTTGATGGTCACTGGCAAACTTTGACAAATCAGTGCCCTCTTGTAACCAAGTGTTCCCGTGTCTGAGAGACCACTGATGGCTTAAGAGGGTCCCATAATGCCTGGTACTTCTGGCCAACCCATCAGTGGCAATGAAACAGAAGGACTAGGAACTGTGGCAGGATACATTTTCCTTTCTTGTCCATGACATTAACCAGAGAGGTGAACCTGTTGGACTTGTCCGGATAGTGGAATGGGCCAATAGGTCCAATAGTCCAATTACCTTCCTGCTTCGCAAGTCTGAGACATCATATCATAGGTCACATTGCAGGAACCAGCGACCTCAAGTCTTCCTGGTACTCCGCACCTGACAAACAAGCCCACCCCTAACACCCCATACAATTCAAACTTATCCTCACAATATGGACTGACATCATCATTAGGTAAGTGCTTGTAGCTTATAGTGGTATACAACATACAGTACATTTATAAAGGAAGACGTCTACATGGAGGCAGCGTACATTGATCCCCTGCCTCTTAGCTGCCAAAGTATTACAGGAATGTGTGTGATGTGGAGAGATTCATCATCTACAGACAGAGTAATGTTAATGTCCTCCATCACTCATGTCTATGACACTTATAGAAGGACTCCAATACCTGGAAAGCAACAAAAGGGAACACAGCATTTCCAAAACTCACCCACAACCAACACGCAGGTCAGGAAACATGTTAAGGTACATGGACCATTCACTGTAACTGCTGAGATGTTCTGCAAACAGAAATATGCAGATTATTTCCATGTCACAAAGTATCAGTCTCAAAAAGTCAGTATAAACCAACTCAATGAAGTGCAATGTTACCAAAAAAGGGGCAGAATCATGTTAAAAAAATGGCATTGTGTACTATATCAAAGCAGATATTTGGCATTGTCATTTGTTGTGAGAAATGCAAATGTAAGGGCCAAACTTGTATTCTATCTGTTACTGTGAAACTTGAATTAAAATATATATATTTTTTTTAAATAGCATTTCAGAGATAATAAACACAGTGATGTCACAGTATAGGTGGTAAATATACACAGTGATGTCACAGTACAGGGATAATACACACAGTGATATCACAGTACAGGGTAAACACACAGTGATGTCACAGTAAGAAGATAATACACACAGTGATGTCACAGTACAGGGATAATACACACAATGAGTCACACAGTACAAGGAATTAATACACAGTGATGTCACAGTACAGGGATAATAACACAGTGATGTCACAGTACAGGAAAATACAATAGTGATGTCACAGTACAGAGATAATAAACACAGTGATGTCACAGTACAGGTGGTAATATACACAGGTGATGTCACCGTACAGTATAATACACAGTGATGCACGTACAGGGATAATACACACAGTGAGTCACAGTACAAAGATAGATACACACAGTGATGTCACAGTACAGAGATAATACACACGGTGATGTCACAGTACAGAATACACACAGTGATATCACAGTACAGGGATAATACACACAGTGATGTCACTGTACAGGGCTAATACACACAGTGATGTACACAGTACAAAGATAAACACACAGTGATGTCACAGTACAGGATATACATACAGTGATGTCACAGTACAGGGATAATACATACAGTGATGTCACAGTACAGGGATATACACACAGTGATGTCACAGTGAGAGATAATTACACACAGTGATGTCACAGTACAGGAATAATACACACATTGATGTCAGAGTAGAGATAAACACACAGTGATGTTACAGTTACAGGGAAATACACACAGTGATGTCATAGTACAGGGAAAAAACACACAGTGATGTCACAGTACAGGGTACAACACACAGTGAGTCACAGTACAGAGTAATACACACAATGATGTCACAGTACAGAGGGATAATACCACACAGTGATGTCACAGTACAGGGATTAATACACACATGATGCACAGTACAGGGATAATACACCCAGTGATGTCACAGTACAGGGATACACACAGTGATGTCACTGTACAGGGATAAACACACAGTGATGTTCACGTACAGGGATACAACACACAGTGATGTCACAGTACAGAGATATACACCACAATGATGTCACAGTACAGGGTAATACACACAGATGATGTCACAGTACAGGGACAAACACACAGTGATGGTCACGAGTACAGAGATATACACACAGTGATGTCACAGTCAGGGATAATACACACAGTGATGTCACAGACAGGGATAATACACACAGTGATATCACAGTACAGAGATAGATATACCACAGTGATATACAGTACAGGGATAATACAACACCATGATGTCACATACAGGGATACAACACACAGTGATTGTCACAGTACAGGGATACAACACACAGTGATGACAAGTATAGGGATAATGCACACAGTGAATGTCACAGTACAGAGATAATCCATAGTGATGTCCACAGAACGGGGATAATACACCATATATCAGTAGATGATCTACTTAAGGATGTACAAAAAATGATGGGCACATACAGGTACAGTTACGGGTAATGTCACAATACAGGTATAATGCACATAGTGATGTCACAATACAGGTATAATGCACATAATGATGTCACAATACAGGAATAATGCACAGTGATGTCACAATACAGGTATAATGCACATAATGATGTCACAATACAGGAATAATGCACATAGTGATGTCACAATACAGGTATAATGCACATAGTGATGTCACAATACAGGTATAATGCATATAATGATGTCAATGTGAAAGATATTTCTCACAGTGATGCCTCTGTGGTTTGATAACACACACGACTTGTACAACAGGTTTCATTTACAGGAGGTTCACCTCTTATATATAGGGAAATACCTGTCAATAGAAATGAGCCGTCCAGGAAATAGCCAGAGGGAGACCGGCCTGTAGCCAACCCCCCACCCAGGGTCAGACATTTATTTCCTACCCTGTGTAGAGAGGACAAATGTCATTTGCATGAAAACACATTGGGCACATTTATTAATGGTTTTACGCCAGTTTTTTTTTTTTTGTCGGGCATCATCCCAGTGTTTTTTTATTTGTGCCTGTTCCAACAGATTTAGTGCCACAAAAAAACTAATTTTTCTGTCACACACCATTTTTTTTGGGCGCAACTTTTGAATCCTGACACTTTTCCTGGTACTTTAGTTTCCTGGCACTTTTTCGCCACAATTTAATAATAAGACCAGCAAAAAGCGAGTCCAAACAATTCTAAAACCCTTCAGGACTCTGGTTTGTAATTTCTTGCACTCATTTGTTCTTCTTACAGTGCGCCAAATACATTAACGTTGTAATACAACACCTAACGACAACAATAATAATTGCCCCCATTGATATGGCTCAGGTGTGCAGATATTGGGGCACATTTACTAAGGATCCGCCGGACGCTTTTCCGTCGGGTTTCCCAAATCTTTCTGATTTGCCCTGAATCGCACAGGGGTTTTTGTCGCACGCAAGCGGATTGTGGTGCCAGCTTTCATGTGACACAAATCCGGGACGTGGCCGTCTGACAATCTGACTGATTCGGACAAAGCGCAAAATTTAACTTTCAAAATTGTTTCGCAAGATCTGCACTCACATGCATCGGGAAGAAGATGGTGAACTCCGGCGGACCTTAGCTGGGGAGCGACACATGCAAGAAATTGGATGCATGATCTTAGTGAATCGTGGCAGCTCCGAATCCTCGGCGGACATTCCGGATCGGAGGACGCAACGGGACGGGTAAGTAAATGTGGCCCATTCTGTAGCACAAAGAACGTCAGTACCAGATGCAACTGGCAACTGTTCATCTACCCAATGAAACCTATAAAGGAGCATTTACACACCCAAACCCTGAAAATAAATACATGTATGGGCAAGAAGAACACAATATCATCATTATACAACTACAGTCTTTAATTGGATTGCAGCTATAAAAGTCCAGACGGGATTTTATTTTGCACCTTTATTTACTACATTGGGCTTTTACCTTAACATAAAACACATTTTCTTCCATTGTTTAACAAAGGGGCTTTTTCAATAGCAAATAATGAAAAGCCATAAAAGCTGGGCCATGGCTTATATCAGTATTTACCTATAGCTTAGGAATAGACATTTACCACTGCTCCATAATGTCTCACATTACACTGATGATCACAGCTCAGCTCTGCAAAGGCTTAACATAATATATAGATTGTCGGCACTCAGCTATATCCGTCAGCCCGATAGAGATGTGCGGGGCAGTCCGAACATGCGCAACCAGCTGCTCCATTCTTCTAAAGGAGCGATGAGGGGTCCTACTTGGGTACATCACACCCCAATGGATCTCCGTTCTCGTTACCATTGGGGTTCCATCAATGAGACCTCCACCAATCAGCAAGGTAGAATTTAGTCGCAATTCCTGGTACAGAACCGAGAAGGGAACTGCATGTTCTACGTCCTCTATGCCAGGTGGGTGGTAAAGGGTTGGTTCAGGGCTGTGCAGGGGGAGGAAGCGTGGTGCATTCCTGCCCCAATTGACCTGCGCAATGCATGTACCCTGCACCTGTTTAGGGTATACATAAGTGCATGAGTGCTGTGCCTGAATTGCTGAGAGGTTGGAATTCTTAGTTTCTCTCTGTACCACAAGAGTTTTCTATAATTTTTGCCACAGGTCATAACAAATTTGGCTTGCCCTGGCCCAGTTAGCCACCTCGCCAGACCCATTCAGGGAAATTCAATAATAGTAATAATAATAATAATTACATTATTTATAGAGAGATTACGCAGCGCTGCACAGAACTTGCCAAATCAGTTCCTGTCCCCAATGGGGCTCACAATCTAATCAACCTACCAGTATGTTTTGGAGTGTGGGAGAAAACCGGAGGACCCAGAGGAAACCCACGCAAACACAGAGAGAACATACAAACTCTTTGCAGATGTTGACCACTGAATGGAGCAGGTGCCTTTATTTTGAAGCACTGACAACTGTGCGCTAGTTTATGCTGGGATCTTAGATTTTGTCACAAGGGCTTAATGAATTGGCACACGACCGAAAAGGGTCTAAACTAACTCCACATTCATGAAGGTGACATAGAACTTGGTAGACCTGATTTTGATCTCATTGTGCCCCAAAAGTTGTGCCCAAAAAGTATTGGAAAGCTAGAAGTGCAGGAAAAGTGTTACTAAGATTACTCAGCTGCTCTCAAATTGTGTGTCCAAAAAATCAAAATTGCGCACAAGCAAGGGTGAACCTAAACTATCTGCTGCCTGCGGCAAGCTATAGAGCAGCGCCCCCTTCACCCCATCCAGTAGTGATATTATTTTTTAGTAAGTGGATGTGGGCGTCTCACAGCCATGTTGACATCGGTTGTGAACAGACACTACTTTAAGTTGTCAGTTCCTGCTTTATAGAAAGTGACTGCTCCCCTAATGTTCCCCCCGATTTTGTTTCTGATGGTGCCATCCAAGGCAAGAGGCTCAACTCACCTCGGCTGGTATACCCAAGACAAAGCAAGGAAAAAAAAAAAAAAAAAACTGGTGGAAAGCCCATAATGAATGCACCCAAATTGTTTATTAAGAGCGTTTCGCCGAAGTGGCAGAAAAATCACAAATTCTATTGTGTGCACCAGGAATTGTACCCAAAGCATGATACATTGCACCAATTTTTCAATCTGCTTATGACCACCTTAAGCTTATATCCCTAATCTTAAAACCTTTTACTGGTATCACAAAAACTAGAGCAAAATCTGAAAGGTCTGCATGTGTGAATATTCCCTAAGGCCGGGTTCACACTTCATATTGTCTAGTAGCACAAAGAGGCTCCACTTATGTGCATAAAACCCATGGGAAGTGCATTCTGCATTAGTGTGTGACAAGACCGTAGCGCCCCACACCTGCAGATATTAGCCTAATGTCACCCCTATATAACAGACTACTAAGCAAAAGTGTTAACTGCTTAGAGATTTGCTTGTTTGATTGTTTTTTTTATTATGTTATTATTTGTTTATTATTGTTATTTTGTTACATTAGCCTCTACAGTACAATACACAAGATTCTAAAGCTGCCCATTCATTTTAGATCATTGTCAGCCAAATCCAGCTACTGTATCTCAGCCAGCTCCTACATACGCATGCAGGCTTAGTGGTGCTTATGTGCTCAATACCAGAGGAAAGAAACTTCTGCTTATTTGCTAAGGGTCCACGGAACGTCAGGTTTTCACAGTTTTTGGGATTTGTTATTGACAGTGACAGTTATTTAACTGGGGATTGTGTCGCACCCGTTTGGATTTTGGCGGAGCGGCGCTGGCTTTCATGCGACAGAAATTAGGGGGCGGGTGGTCGGACGATTCCGACTGATTCGGACTGAGCACAGGATTTAAGATTCAAATTGTGTCGCAAGACTAAGCACTTACATGCACCAGGAAGAAGAAGGTGAACTCCGGCGGACCTGAGCGGGAAAGCGACACATGCAGGATATCGGGCACCAGTCTTAGTGAATCAGTGGCAGAGTGCATTATCATCGGACACTCCGTACTTCGTGAACTCCTTCGGACGGGTTAGTAAATGTGCCCCATTATGCTGCAAATTTCCATTGTAGCTTTTACCCTTTTTTAATGCATAAGCAGGATTTTTTGCACCTAACAAGCTTTTCTTAACTACACATTGTGGCAAATTTACTTATCATATGTAACAATTACAATGTGTAACTTTTAAAGAAAATCTATGGTCAGAAACAAGCATAAGAAACCAGAGACACTTAATCACAGATCCAGACACCATGACTTTATTATCTTTGGCCTCTTCCTTCAACTTTAAAAATAATGATGATGAACCAAAAGGGCCCTAGGGGGTGTTACTGGAGCCCCTTTGTGCTGTAGCTTCACTGGCTGCTACACTGCCCCCCTGCTCACTCTGCACTTCCTCCATCCATGTCTGTTGTAATCTCACACAGTGAGATTAGAAGTTCTCATTGCAAAGTGTAACTTCAGTGCAGGGCGTACCCTCTTTTATGCCCCTCCATTCCCACCTAGGGGAAATAGGGGCAATTCCTGCATGTGTACCATGAATTGCACCTATTTTATGGGGGAAGCCCTGGTAAATCTACCCCTTGAGTGGCATAACTTAGACACATGGATCATTTTAGACGAAAAAAGTTCTGCCACTGTGCAATGTTAAGTATTCTTTTATAAATAATTTTTAATACTCTTTATGGCTAACTAGTAAAATCTTTACTTTCCTACTGGGTAAATAAGAAAACTCCCTGACTATATTTGCAAAGCAAAAAGATAGAAAGTATCACGAGAGTATTGTGATAAACATACATGGCATGGAGCATCCACTCCCCTTATACGTAGTAATAACAATAATAAATCATTATTGATATAGCGCCATCATATTACGCAGCGCTGTACAGATCTTGGGGTACAGGCGAAATAAGACATCATAGGGCAGTAACATGGCCAATAGGAATGAGGATCCTGTCCGCAAGAGCTTACAACCTATGAGCTTCCATCTATCTCTACACGTATTTAAAAACAATCCAAAAATCTCATTTATATATATGTGTGTGTGTGTGTGTGTGTGTGTGTGTGTGTTTATATTTACTTTCAGTTTTCAATGTTTTTCGCTTGTTTTTTTCCCTGTATAGCTATATTACGTATTACACTCGGCTAACAACATGCTATAACTTAATTACCTGCTTATGACCCACAATAAAAGCGACAACTCGTGAGAGGAAAGCAACAAAGTGTCTATCACTTTGTGAGATTATTATAGCAACTAAGTGTCTATTAACTAATAATGTCATCAACATAAATTTTTATTACACAGAATTCACACATACAGTATATTACAAATCTGTGAACTGGGTTATGTGTCAATAGTGATGGATGCGTGTGATTCTATGTTTATGCACTGGAGATTTACAAATACAGAGAATCAGATGTGAATTCTCTCTTTAATTTGGAAAAATCCTCTTTACTTGAGTTATCTTGGTAGGCTGAGTTCACACTACCGTTTATGCCTCCGTTCCTTACCTACATCAAAACAAGTCAAGAACGGTGATGTCACCGGTGCTCCTGCGACCCATATCCTGGGTTGCAGATGCATCCGTGTGCCTCCCTGTGCCCTCGGAGCCAGTCTGCTGCTTCACTCATCTTCCCTGGCTCCAGCGGCGGTCTCTGTGTTCCCCGGGCGTGTACCCGTCACCTAGTGTGCGGGGGGCGCCTCGGTAAGATTTAAAGGACCAGCGCTACAATAATTGGCGCTGGCCGCCTGCCCTGATAAATTCCGGCCCTTTCCTGTGTCCCCTGCCGGATCTTCGTGCCTTGTGCCCTAGAGAAAGCTTGTCCCGTATGCTCCTTGTCTGTATAGCGATTTCCTGTTGTGACCCTGGTTCCGTTGCTGACTACAATCCCCTGCTGCCTGTCCTGACCTCCTGCCTGTCCCCGACTAAGATTCTGCTATATGACTTGTACTCCACCTTGGCCGCCACTGCGGACAAAGTCGCGCCTGTGGAGCGACCTGGTGGTACCAGGCCACAGCAAGTCCAACCGCTTTGCGGTGGGCTCTGGTGAAAACAGGTTACCATTTAGACTCTGCGGAGACTGACGTAAGTGGGTCCACTACCCCAGAAGTCTGAAGTCTGGCTGGAGGTTTAAAATATCAATTAAAAATCCCACTGACATCAATGTAAATTTTATGTTATCCGTAATGTTCCGTTTAGGCAGGTATCTTTTATGTATGCGGATAACGGATAACGAATAACGGATACTGGCCTAACTGACCATAATGGATGACAACAAAATGACATTGATGTCAATGGGATTTTTAATTAATGCACTAAACCTCCGTTTTTTCCTTTTTTTCATGGAGATCAGGAACAGAGGTTTGAATGGCAGTGTTTACTGTTCTACTTTTACATTTTACAGGGTGTACTCCCATCTCAGCTATGTCAAGATGTTACAATGAAGTTCTGTGATATACTGTTCCCATAACTTCCATAGAGGAGAAAGTGAGCTAAGGACACAGCGTAGCACAATGTGCTGTGATGTTTCTGTAATTTACGGTTAATCCTGCAGTGGTGAACTGTGCACAATAGGTTTTTCAACTCCACACATGCATAACAGGCTGTCCCCTACTTAAGAACACCCCACTTACAGACGGACCTCTGGATGTTGGTAAGTTACTGTACATTAGTCCCAGACTACAATAATCAGCTGTAACAGTTATCACAGATGTCTGCAATTAAGATTTATTGTTAATCCTGGTTCTGACGACAACCCAACATTTTTAAAATCCAATTGTCACAGACACCAAACAAAAATTGGCTGAGGCTACAATTATAAAGTATACAGTTCCGACTTACATACAAATTCAACTTAAGAACACACCTACAGAACCTATCTTGTATGTAACCCGGGAACTGCCCGTATACACATTTCATGCAGTATAATAGATAGTCTAGCATTGGGGGGGAAGTGCTTGTATGCCAGTTTTCTGGTGCACAGTAGCCAGGAATTGCAATTGCAGTGGATTTTGCTGCTTGATTGTTGGCAACAGATAGGCCATTACTAGACATAGCGCCTCTGCCAACCAGTAGTTTTACAGCAATAATGACAATTATAATATAATATATATTTATTTATATACCTCCATCTTATTCCACTGTGCTTTACAGATCCTGGTCCAGCAGCACAGCACGCTGTATGTGTCATGTGAACCTTCTGCACATGTAGAGGCAGTAATTCTGCATGTAGTCTTACTCTTAGCTCAGAAGTCGATACAATTGTATCTAGACAATGCTCTATGAGGACACATCTTTCCGGTAGTTTGCTACAGTGTATATGTCCATGATGTTGTTTGCATTGCTTAGAAGGGATACCATTAAGCCTAAATATGTACAGGACTAGACATGTACAGGGGTACAGCCTCTGGATTCAAACAAGACAGAGGAACTAACATACTAGGTGCAGGTATCAAACCCAGTGTTTTGCACCTAGTTGAGTCTCACCCTTCGCCTTAAAGAAAATCTACCATCAAAATGAGGCATGTATAAACCAGGAATCCTTAATCATAGATCCAGACACTGTGACTGTGGTAATCTTGTTATATTTGTTATCTATGGCCTCCTTCCTTCTAAAATCAACTTTTAGTATTATGCTAATGAACCACCTGAAGGGCTCTGGGGGTGTTAGAAGAGCCCATCTGTGTTGTAGCTATTCT
>CM033642.1:16848396-16880896 GCA_019512145.1 Engystomops pustulosus | reverse complement strand
CAGGGAAAAAACACACAGGATGTCACAGTACAGGGATACAACACACAGTGATGTCACAGTACAGAGATAATACACACAATGATGTCACAGTACAAGGGATAATACACACAGTGATGTCACAGTACAGGGATAATACACACATGATGCACAGTACAGGGTTAATACACCCAGTGATGTCACAGTACAGGGATACACACAGTGATGTCACTGTACAGGGATAATACACACAGTGATGTTCACAGTAAGGGATACAACACACAGTGATGTCACAGTACAGAGATATACACCACAATGAGTCACAGTACAGGGTAATACACACAGATGATGTCACAGTACAGGGAAAACACACACGTGAGGTCACAGAGTACAGAGATAATACACACAGTGATGTCACAGTCAGGGATAATACACACAGTGATGTCACAGACAGGGATATACACACAGTGATATCACAGTACAGAGATAATAATACACACAGTGATATCACAGTACAGGGATAATACAACACATGATGTCACATACAGGGATACAACACACAGTGATGTCACAGTACAGGGATACAACACACAGTGATGACAAAGTATAGGATAATGCACACAGTGATGTCACAGTACAGAGATAATACACATAGTGATGTCCACAGAACGGGGATAATACACCATATATCAGTAGATGATCTACTTAAGGATGTACCAAAAAATGATGGGCACATTACAGGTACAGTTTACGGGTAATGTCACAATACAGGTATAATGCACATAGTGATGTCAAATACAGGTTAATGCACATAATGATGTCACAATACAGGAATAATGCACAGTGATTGCACAATACAGGTATAATGCACATAATGATGTCACAATACAGGAATAATGCACATAGTGATGTCACAATACAGGTATAATGCACATAGTGATGTCACAATACAGGAATAATGCACATAGTGATGTCACAATACAGGTATAATGCACAAGTGATGTCAAAACAGGAATAATGCACATAGTGATGTCACAATACAGGTATAATGCATATAATGATGTCAATGTGAAAGATATTTTTCCAGTGCGTGATGCTCTGTGTTTGATAACCCACACGACTGTACAACAGGTTTCATTTACAGGAGGTTCACCTCTTATATATAGGGAAATTACCTGTCAATAGAAATGAGCCGTCCAGGAAATAGCCAGAGGAGACCGGCCTGTAGCCAACCCCCACCCAGGGTCAGACATTTATTCCTACCTGTGTAGAGAGGACAAATGTCATTTGCATGAAAACACATTGGGCACATTTATTAATGGTTTACGCCCGTTTTTTTTTTTTTGTCGGGCATCATCCCAGTGTTTTTTTATTTGTGCGTTCCAACAGATTTAGTGCCACAACAAAAATAATTTTTCTGTCCACACACCATTTTTTTTGGGCGCAACTTTTGAATCCTGACACTTTTCCTGCACGTTTAGTTTCCTGGTACTTTAGTTTCCTGGCACTTTTTCGCCACAATTTAATAATAAGACCAGCAAAAAGCGAGTCCAAAAAATTTAAAACCCTTCAGGACTCTGGTTGTATTTCTTGCACTCATTTGTTCTTCTTACGTGCGCCAAATACATTAACGTTGTAATACAACACCTAACGACACAATAATAAGTGCCCCCATTGATATGGCTCAGGTGTGCAGATATTGGGGCACATTTATAGGATCCGCCGGACGCTTTTCGTGGGTTTCCCAATATTTCTGATTTGCCCTGAATCGCAAAGGGGTTTTTGTTCGCACGCAAGCGGATTGTGGCGCCAGCTTTATGTGACACAAATCGGGGACGTGGCGTTGACACATCTGACTGATTCGGACAAAGCGCAAAATTTAACTTTCAAAATTGTTCGCAAGATTGCACTCACATGCATCGGGAAGAAGATGGTGAAACGCGGGAGGGACCTTAGCTGGGGGAGCGACACAATGCAAGAAATTGGATGCATGATCTTTGTGAATCATGGCAGGATCCGAATCCTCGGCGGACATTCCGGATCGGAGGACGCAACGGGACAGGTAAGTAAATGTGGCCCATCTGTAGCACAAAGGACGTCAGTACCAGATACAACTGGCAACTGTCATCTACCCAATGAAACCTATAAAGGAGCATTTACACACCCAAACCTGAAAATAAATACATGTATGGGCCAAGAAGAACACAATATCATCATTATACAACTACAGTCTTTAATTGGATTGCAGCTATAAAAGTCCAGAGGGATTTTATTTTGCACCTTTATTTACTACATTGGGCTTTTACCTTAACATAAAACAATTTTCTTCCATTGTTTAACAAAGGGGCTTTTCAATAGCAAATAATGAAAAGCCATAAAAGCTGGGCCATGGCTTATATCAGTATTTACCTATAGCTTAGGAATAGACATTTACCACCGCTCCATATGTCTCATTACACTGATGATCACAGCTCAGCTCTGCAAAGGCTTAACATAATATATAGAATTGTCTGCCCTCAGCTATATCGTCAGCCCGATAGAGATGTGCGGGGCAGTCCGAACATGCGCAACCAGCTGCCTCCATTTTCTAAAGGAGCGATGAGGGGTCCTACTGGGTACATCACACCCAATGGATCTCCGTTCTCGTTACCATTGGGGGTTCATCAATGAGACCTCCACCAATCAGCAAGGTAGAATTAGTCGCAATCCCTGGTATAGAACCGAGAAGGGACTGCAAGTTTACGTCCTCTATGCCAGGTGGGTGTAAAGGGTTGGTTCAGGGCCGGCAGGGGGGAAGCGTGGTGCATTCGTGCCCCAATTGACTGCGCAATGCATGTACCCTGCACCTGTTTAGGGTATACTAAGTGCATGAGGTGTGCCTGAATGCTGAGAGGTTGGAATTCTTCGTTCTCTCTGTACATTATGCCAGGCCACAAGAGTTTTCTATAATTTTTGCCCACAGGTCATAACAAATTTGGCTTGCCCTGGCCCAGTTAGCACCTCGCCAGACCCATTCAGGGAAATTCAATAATAGTAATAATAATATTACATTATTTTAGAGAGATTACGCAGCGCTGCACAGAACTTGCCAAATCAGTCCCTGTCCCAATGGGGCTCACATATCTAATCAACCTACAGTATGTTTTGGAGTGTGGGAGGAAAACCGGAGGACCCAGAGGAAACCCACGCAAACACAGAGAGAACATACAAACTCTTTGCAGATGTTGACCACTGAGTGGAGAAGGTGCCTTTATTTTGAAGCACTGACAAAACTGTGCGGTGATTTATGCTGGGATCTTAGATTTTGTCATAAGGGCTTAATGAATTGGAACACGATCGAAAAGGGTCTAAACTAACTACACATTCATGAAGGGGACATAGAACTTGGTTAGACCAGTTTTGATCTCATTGTGCCCCAAAAGTTGTGCCCAAAAAGTTTGGAAACCTAGAAGTGCAGGAAAAGTGTACTAAGATTACTCAGCTGTCTAAAATGTGTGTTTCCAAAAAATAAAAATTGCGCACAAGCAAGGGTGAACCTAAAATATCTGCTGCCTGCGGCAAATAGAAGCAGCGCCCCTTCACCCCTCCAGTAGTGATATTATTTTTTAGTAAGTGGATGTGGGCGTCTCACAGCCATGTTGACATCGGTTGTGAACAGACACTACTTTAAGGTGTCAGTTCCTTGCTTTATAGAAAGTGACTGCTCCCTAATGTCCCCCCCCCCCATTTTGTTTCTGATGGTGCCATCCAACGCAAGGCTCAACTCACCTCGGCTGGTATACCCCAGACAAAGCAAGGGAAAAAAAAAAAAAAAAAAAAACTGGTGGGAAGCCCATAATGAATGCCCCAAATGTGTTATTAAGAGCGTTTCGCCGAAGTGGCAGAAAAATCAAAATCTATTGTGTGCACCAGGAATTGTACCCAAAGCATGATACATTGCACCAAATTTTTCAATCTGCTATGACACCTTAAGCTTATATCCCTTAATCTTAAAACCTTTTAATGGTATCACAAAACTAGAGCAAAATCTGAAAGGTCTGCATGTGTGAATTTCCCTAAGGCCGGGTTCACACTTCATATTGGTCTAGTAGCACAAAGAGGCTCCACTTATGTGCATTAAAACCCATGGGAAGTGCATTCTGCATAGTGTGTGACAAGACCGTAGCGCCCCACACCTGCAGATTTAGCTAATGTCACCCCTATATAACACACTAGTAAGCAAAAGTGTTAACGCTTAGAGATTGCTTGTTGATTTTTTTTTTTATTATGTTATTATTTGTTTATTATGTTATTTGTTTACATTAGCCTCTACAGTAGATACACAAGTTCTCAAGCTGCCACTTCATTTTAGATCATTGTCAGCCCCAAAGCAGCTACTGTATCTCCCAGCTCTACATACACATGCAGGTTAGTGGTGCTTATGTGCTCAATACAGAGGAAAGAAAACTTTGCTATTTGCTAAGGTCCACGGAACGTCAGGTTTTCACAGTGTTTGGGATTTGTATGACAGTGACAGTTAAAACTGGGGATTGTGTCGCACCGTTTGGATTTTGGCGCAGAGCGGCGCTTGGTTTCATGCGACAGAAATTAGGGGGCGGGGTGGTGGACGATTCCGACTGATTCGGACTGAGCACGGGATTTAGATTCAACATTGTGTCGCAAGACCAAGCACTTACATGCACAGGAAGAAGGGGAACTCGCGCGGACTGACGGGGAAAGCGACACATGCAGGATATCGGGCACCAGTCTTAGTGTGAATCAGTGGCAAAGTGCATTTCATCGGACACTCCGCTACTCGTGAACTCCTTCGGAGGGTAGTAAATGTGCCCCATTATGCTGCAAATTTCCATTGTAGCTTTTACCCTTTTTTAAGCATAAGCAGGATTTTTTGCACCAACAAGCTTTTCTTAACTACACATTGTGGCAAATTTACTTATCATATGTAACACATTACAAGTGTGTAACTTTTAAAGAAAATCTATGGTCAGAAACAAGCATAAGAAACCAGAGACACTTAATCACAGATCCAGACACCATGACTTATTATCTTGGCCTCTTCCTTCAACTTTAAAAATAATGATTGATGAACCAAAAGGGCCCTAGGGGGTGTTACTGGAGCCCCTTTGCTGTAGCTTCACTGGCTGCTACACTGCCCCCTGCTCACTCTGCACTTCCTCCATCCATATGTCTGGTTGTAATCTAACACAGTGAGATTGAAGTTCTCATTGCAAAGTGTAACTTCAGTGCAGGGCGTACCTCTTCATGCCCCTCCATCCCCACTGGGGAAAGGGGCAATTCCTGCATGTGTACCCATGCATTGCACTATTTTCTGGGGGCCGCCTGGCGGCCATAGTGGTATACAACATACAGTACATTTATAAAGGAAGACGTCTACATGGAGGCAGAGTACATTGATCCCCTGCCTCTTAGCTGCAAAATTATTACAGGAATGTTGTGTGTGATGTGGAGAGATTCATCATCTACAGACAGAGTAATGTTAATGTCCTCCATCACTCATGTCTATGACACTTATAGAAGGACTCCAATACCTGGAAAGCAACAAAAGGGAACACAGCATTTCCAAAACTCCACTCACAACCAACCGCAGGTCAGGAAACATGTTAAGGTACATGGACCATTCACTGTAACTGCTGAGATGTTCTGCAAACAGAAATATGCAGATTATTTCCATGTCACAAAGTATCAGTCTCAAAAAGTCAGTATAAACCAACTCAATGAAGTGCAATGTTACCAAAAAAGGGGCAGAATCAGTGTTAAAAAAATGGCATTGTGTACTATATCAAAGCAGATATTTTGGCATTGTTCATTTGTTGTGAGAAATGCAAATGTAAGGCCATACTTGTATTCTATCTGTTATACTGTGAAAACTTGAATAAAATATATATTTTTTTTTAAATAGCATTTCAGAGATAATAAACACAGTGATGTCACAGTATAGTGGTAATATACACAGTGATGTCACAGTACAGGGATAATACACACAGTGATATCACAGTACAGGGATAATACACACAGTGATGTCACAGTATAGAGATAATACACACAGTGATGTCACAGTACAGGGATAATACACACAGTGATGTCACAGTACAAGAATAATAAACACAGTGATGTCACAGTACAGGGATAATACACACAGTGATGTCACAGTACAGGAAGAATACACATAGTGATGTCACAGTACAGAGATAATAAACACAGTGATGTCACAGTACAGGGGTAATATACACAGTGATGTCACAGTACAGGTATAATACACACAGTGATGCACTGTACAGGGATAATACACACAGTGATGTCACAGTACAAAGATAATACACACAGTGATGTCACAGTACAGGGATAATACACACAGTGATGTCACAGTGCAGAGATAATACACACAGTGATGTCACAGTACAGGAATAATACACACAGTGATGTCAGAGTAGAGATAATACACACAGTGATGTTACAGTACAGGGATAATACACACAGTGATGTCACTGTACAGGGAAAATACACACAGTGATGTCACAGTACAGGGATACAACACACAGTGATGTCACAGTACAGAGATAATACACACAATGATGTCACAGTACAGGGATAATACACACAGTGATGTCACTGTACAGGGATAATACACACAGTGATATCACAGTACAGAGATAATACACACAGTGATATCACAGTACAGGGATAATACACACAATGATGTCACAGTACAGGGATACAACACACAGTGATGTCACAGTACAGGGATACAACACACAGTGATGACAAAGTATAGGGATAATGCACACAGTGATGTCACAGTACAGAGATAATACACATAGTGATGTCACAGAACGGGGATAATACACCATATATACAGTAGATGATCTACTTAAGGATGTACCAATAAAATGATGGGCACATTACAGGTACAGTTTACAGGGTAATGTCACAATACAGGTATAATGCACATAGTGATGTCACAATACAGGTATAATGCACATAATGATGTCACAATACAGGAATAATGCACAGATAGATAGATAGATAGATAGATAGATAGATAGATAGATAGATAGATAGATATCTCATAGATAGAGTTCGTTTTACAGACACAGAGCATAAGAAACAGCTGTCAGTAATATATACTCCTGTGTGTTGTGTAATAGTATTAGCTGTCACTCCTGTACAGATCTGCATCTATGTGTGATACATATATAGTATGAGGTGTACACTATATACACATGTACATAGAGCTGGTAGCCCACCACCTCCTTGGCTGCGCCCCCTGTCCTGGCTACAGTCTGCTGCCCCCTGGTTTTAGCTTCTATTGACTTGAGCCCTTTGAACCTGGGACTGGAGGGTAAAGTGCATGAGTTTGTATTGGAAGGAGGAAGCTCTGAGACAATAAAGAGCTGAGTATTCTCTGTGATCAGGTCTCTGCCCTCTCCTTATCTCCTTCACATGCAAATGGTGTCAGGAGGGGGGGCGCTATCTGGCCTGACGTCACCTGCCATTACTAATACAGGCTGTAACCAGTGTAATCATGTAAGTGGTGGCCAATGGAGTCCCATCCCCAGCACTGAGTGCAGCAGGGCCAGGGCATGAGTGCAGCACCAGCCTCACCAGCCTGCCACCATGTATGTCAGTTACCTCCTGGATAAGGACATGTACACTGGATCCATGCGGGGCCACCCCGGGGTGCACAACTACCCCACTGCCCCCCAGTACCCTGACTATGGGGGCTACCATGGACTGAGCCTGGACACTGCAGCTGCTTCCTCTGGATCCTCTGCCTGGATCTCACCTTATGGAGCCACCAGAGAAGATTGGGGTCACTCACCCTACTCCACAGGACATACCCCTCTAAATCCTTCTCCAGGGGGCAGCCTGGGCTATAGTCCGGTGTCTGACTACCCAACTGGGCAAGTACAGGGACCACCTTGTGTTAGTGTTCTGCCAACCGGGCACCAACCTCAAATATCACCAGGAGGGGCAGATGGGCACCGGAGACATTATGACTGGATGAGAAAACCAGCAACACAGGGGAACTCTGGTAAGAACTGATTTTATTCAATGGGTAGATGAATCAATCTATGTTTAAATATATTATCTATATCTGTCTCTAGTATCTATGCCATATCCATCTATGTCATATCTTCCCGTTACATATCTATATTTTACATCTACCTCTCTATTAAATATCGATATCATCTATTATCTTTCTATCTAATATCTATCTACCACATATCTATTATATCTACCTGTCTCATCTATATATTTTTGTATCTACCTTTTCATCTATTATCTGTCTCTCTTTTTCTCTATCTTGATTGGCCGTACAGTTTCTACTTAGTTTTAATCCGTACTTAGGAAAGCTGGGTGACTTACATTTCAACATCCATGGCAGCTCTCCTTGGGTCCTTAACTGCCAAATCTGCCTTTGTACCCCTCCAAATGCATAGATGTATCACTGTATAGGTACACAGATTTCTCTTTAAACTTTCTAGATAAACTGGGTGACAACCTATGTCGACATGGTTATAGAAAGTTGTCAACTTTTATTTTTTTGTCCATGTACTAGAAACCTCTTTTTGCAGGGTGACAACAGAGGACATTTCATGGACCTATATGGGGTTTATACATATTTATATAGTGGAAAAGTCACATCTGAGGCAACTGGGAGCAGAATATATTATAAATCACTTACTGATCTTTCTTACTATTTATTCTCCCATGAATCTTGGGCCCAGTCATTTCCATTGCTTATATCTATGAGCCAATATCTAGCAGTTCATACAAGGGGTCAGCAGCTATATATAGGGATTTCCTCTCCTTGCACAATGAGGATTGATTGATTTATTGGGAAATGGGCAATGAATGTGATGCCCTTCGCATGTAAAGGGTAAAGTCCATCATTCTGATGTAGATGCAATGACATGGGGCATATGTGAACTTATCTTCTACAACCTATGACATCAATAATTACATTGTATTCTGTATAAATCCAGATATCTTATACTGGAGATAAGGGCAATGATTGTAAAACTAAAGGAAGCAAGAGGATATAATAAAGGGAATACTGTAAACATCTCTATGGTGACCGGGCATTAACAAGTATATGGTAATGACAGAGTTAATGAATAGTGTGTGGACATTAGACATTAGAGTGTATATTAAATATTATTAATATATGGATATGAAAGTTATAAAGTGTACGGAAATTAGGATAAATATTAAAGTCTATGGACATGTATACATAATATAGATAAAATGTATAAGTTTTATATGGACGTTAACAAAAAAGTACATGGAATAAATTAAGTTAAGGAAAGGCTTCAAATACTTAGAGATTGAATGGATATGAATGTATTCTATAGACTGTATATGGATCGGAATGTATTAAAGTCTATATATATATAATACATATATAATGAGGATATGCATTCTTGAAATCTATAAATATTACTTAAGTTGTTTATATCTGACTGTAATGTATTATTTAGGCTATATGGGTATGAAGACATTGAAGTTCATGGATTTTGGGGGGGGGGATGAATCCACTGTAATCTATGGACATTATAAGGATATTAATGTATTAAGGTCTATGAACCTTTTATAAATATGGATTTATATAATAAATATGAGTGCAGTATAGGCTTTAGACATATACTACACTCTATTATAGTTTATGGATCTGAAGGGCTATAACTGAAACATAGGATGTATCCATTATATGAACATGAAAGCTTGAAGTCTATAAAACTTATATAAACGATATATATATGGGTACAGTATAGACGTGATATGGTTAGGAAATAAATGCGTTATAATCTATAAACACACACTATATACGTATATTGAACACGTATACGAACAGAAATATGAATTTGAATGACTTATTGTATAAAGACATTATATGGGCATGAATATGAATCCATTATATGGAAATGAGTGCTTAAAGTCTATAAATATGGAATAAAGGGAATAGATATGAGTACAATATATTCTATAGACTATAGATATACTATAGATATGAATGCATTTAAGTCTAGTGAAACATATGGGGGCGAATGCATTATACTCTGGATATTATATGTATATGAAATGGCCATGTGCATTGAATAGATAGAGATATTAAGGATACATTTATAAATATATTATATTAATATGAATATTGTAGATTCTTTAGACATAAATACATGATATGTATATGAATGTAATATATTATTTTGACATAATATGGAAAGGAATGTATTACATTTCATAAGCATTATATGCATATACGTGTATTACAATCTATAGGCATTATATGCATATACGTGTATTACAATCTATAGGCATTATATGCATATACGTGTATTACAATCTATAGGCATTATATGCATATACGTGTATTAATTACAATCTATAGGCATTATATGTTTATATAATTTATATGGGCATAAAGCAATAATTCCCCCTTAGGCTCCACCATCTTTGATGCTCAGGGTGTGGAAGTAATGTAGGGGGGGATATGGGGAAAGTTGAAGGGTCAGTGTAAAGTTTTCTTTTCTGATGTCCTCCCCTATAGAGGCGACAAAGTCAGGCGCCCTGTCCCTTGTCATGTAAATACCCCCTTTGAGCTGCAGACTGATAGCAGACATGCAGGGACAGGGTGCTATTCTGCACTCTCCCATCTGTCATGGGTGCATAGCTTTGATATCCACCTTGCAGGAACATTGTCCATTCTTGTCACCGGAAAGGACAGGACACATAGCAGTAAATAGAGATTTGTAGCACTGGGATTACACTGGGATTCTCTTCCCACAATGCAAATGCCCTACACAGACCCCATTTCCAAGCATTTGTTCATTTCATTAAATTGATGTATACCATGTCTATATCCATAGGCATAGTAGCTATATATCGTATGGTCTATAAGCAGACATGTCAGCTATGTGCTCCTGTTATCAGGATCTACTACTATCAGCTCTATCTGATCTAGTAGTAGGTGTTTAATAGCCACCAGGCTATCTGTGATCAGGTAGATCTGGACAAAGCACTACAAAGACCCCCTGTGTAGATACAAGCAGGATCAGAGGGGACTGGGCAGTGCTAATGAATGGATGACACAGCCTCAGACAATGCACTACATAAGATCTTATCACACACACAGACCTTTATAGCTTATACATTGTGTGAATTATCCATTGAGAACAAATGTCGGCCTGAGCTTTTATCCTGCAGCCAGGAGACTTTCCATTTTTGAAGAAATGAATAAAAATTATGAATAATTCTAGCAATTTGCAGAATTTCCCAGCCTTATGAGTGGTGATGTGAATACATAGTGCAGAGACAGACATTCTGAACTATCACTCCCAACATGCGCACAAGCCTTTCAAATGGGATGTAACCATTGTAACAACATAAAACAAACGAACGTGCTGGACTTTGTAGTCCTACAAATGATATTTAACACTGTTACCTTCCCAACAAAATACATCTACCGGAGCAAGCTGGGTTTTGTAGCCCTATTTACAAAATTCAATAAAATCTTGGTTTATATGATTGTGAAGAAACAAAGACACTGGAAATAATATATAACTATATTTTCTATCCAACAGTAATAAATAATAATTAAAAAAAAAATCTTAATGTAATTAGATTTCAGTGGCCTAAAGAAAACGATAAAAGGTAAAATTCTAGCAAAATGGTGACATAGCTGGGACTGATAGTTCCACAAAGCAGAGAAATAAGTGGTATGAGGACATATAAGGTTCCGGATCCAGTTAATAAACTACAAGTGGATCCATATGATCTGCTGGCAATTGAAGTTCTCTGCGTGATATAAAAATACATTTTTTTTTTAAATAATAAAATGTGCAGCAGATTAAATTAATTATTAGTATTATCCAGATGTAAACATATTACATACAATATACATTATGCACATTCACATGTATAATATAATATGTAATAAATAATACAATAAATCTGTATATCCTTGTCATGTAAAAGTGAATAACCAGGTGATCAAGTATTACTGAGACCTATGTAGAGTCCATTGTGTGGACGAGATGGAGGATCTGGACTCAGTAAAACCCATTTATCAAGCCCTCAGCACACTGGAATGAGAGGTTTACTGCGCGGTAATTGTGCGTTTTACAGCAGCTATCATATTAACCGTGATTAGTTGTAATATGGGAGCCATTATATGGAGAGGCCCTAACATCTACAGAGGAGCAAGGATTAATGAGAAGATGAGGACAAGGGGCTTCCCCTATATTAGACATATACAGCATATGTATGTACTGCGAACAGAAAACTGCAACATACAATGCACAATATACATACATTATACAATATAGCATCGAATATACAGCAGAATTTCTACGGTGAAATACTTACAATAAGTATCTGAATATAATAAATCTACTATTACTAGTCTACTTTTTTTTTCGATATACCTACGTTCACAACCACTATATAAAATATATACCGAAGACTATCACTGCTACAGTATAATATTTAGAATAAGAATTTGAATATAGTAAAATATAAAACTACTATGATGCGATGCATTCTACTACAACCAGGACTAAGACTACTATTTACAATATAGTATCGAATAAAAGGTAGAATATCCCTTTTATAGTCTAATATTTATGATAACAATCTAAATATAATAAAGTGTACTATACCTATTACTATTATACTATTATTTCTACTGCAACCACGACTACGACTACTGTACACAATATTGTATATAATATGTGGTAGCGCATCACTGCTACAGTAAAATATTGCAATCAAAATCTGAATGAAGCACTTCAACTTCTACTACTATTGCAAATAATAATTTTTACAATCATTATTTTTTTCAGCGAAGAAAACTATATTTACATTTTTACAAGTATTGCTTTTTGTAGTCCTGCATTAAATGTTTTCATTAGAGCATATGTACAATGATCTTTTACTATTTCCAAACATTATCTATTCTATCTGCACCATGTTTGGATCAGGTTTTGTGATGCGGTATTTAAAGCAAAACTTTGTATCAGTCGATGATGTTTTTTTCCCGTTCATAATGCAAGGCGCTTGGCTTCATAAACTGCATTAAACATCGGAACCAAACCCAAAACATCAAAGTCCAAACATCCAGTTTGTTTATCAAATTTTGTTTATGTAGTATCTCATTTCGAACTTGATGGATTAAAAACTCTCATTTTTTAAATTCACATTTCCTTGCAGTACTGCCAGCTATTTTTTCTTTTATATTTCGTGGACTTTAGGTCTGTGCTGCTATTTTTTTTTTATCAATATATATCTATATACATATATACTATTTAAAAAAAAAAAATTCTTGACATTACACATTATTTACATTTTTACATTTATGAAGAATATATCACCAAGATACATTGGAGATATATACACTTTCAGGATTAGTATATATATATATTACCATTCTTTCATCCAGGTACCAATATGCAATTGATAATTGATAAATATTAACAAAATGTATGGTATATAGGGAGGCAATAAATTATATATTGCTCTCTCCCCTCTTTTCTCCTTTACAGTGACTTTTTATAATACATTTCTCTTTTCCTACAGGGGGTAAGACCAGGACTAAGGACAAGTACCGGGTGGTGTACACTGACCACCAGAGGCTGGAGCTGGAGAAGGAGTTCCACTACAGCAGATACATCACCATCAGGCGGAAGGCAGAGCTGGCTGTCAGCCTGGGTCTCTCTGAGCGGCAGGTATGTGACCATGAGCAGGATTAATGTGCCAGTAATAGCCCCTGATAATAAGCCAGAGACATGGGCTGGTTATAAATGAGCCAGGGAGAGAGGACATCATATATGTATCAATCATATTGAGCTGCTAAACCCACATAGCACAACACTGGCCATTACTAAGGGAGGGGGGCACAGTTGTACTGCAGAATAACTTACCTAGCAGGGGGTGCAATATACACATAGATGAAATGATATATTGAGAGAGGGAGATAGATGTAGAAGTCATAGAGACATGGGACATACAGATATATGGGAGATATTTATTAGGTAGATGGATACATAGATATTGGATAGATAATAGATATGTGAGATAGATAGATAGATAGATAGATAGATAGATAGATAGATAGATAGATAGATAGATAGATAGATAGATAGACAAACTACCAGACAGATAGATAGGAGATATAAATGAAATAGATGGATAGTTAGAAGATAGAAAAACAGGTAGATATGAGATAGGTAGATGTATTATTATTATTATTACTATTATTAGTATTATTATTTATAGAGCACCATTAATTCTTTGGGGGTCACATATATTAAGGGGGTCACATACATTATATTAAGACAAAAACAAGTGCAAGTACAAAATACTAAATTACAGAGATCTGGAGACAAGTGGGAGGAGGACCTGCCTGTGGAGGCTCACATTCTATATGGGGGGAGATAGAGACATGAGGTGAGGGAACAGAGCAGTTAATGTGCATTGTAAGGGATCCTGAATGGGTGGGTTTTCATGTTGGGTTTGAAGTTTTGGAAAGTGGGGGACAGTCTGACACATTTTGGTAGAGAGTTCCGGAGTATGGGAGATGCACTGGAAAAGTTCTGGATGCGGTTGTGAGAAGAGCAGATGGTAGTAGAGTGAAGCTGAAGGTCCTGTGAGGTGCGGAGATTAGGTGTGGGGCCGTATTGGCTGATGAGTTCAGTTGTATTTATTTG
Organism: Engystomops pustulosus; assembly: GCA_019512145.1. Taxonomy (NCBI): domain Eukaryota; kingdom Metazoa; phylum Chordata; class Amphibia; order Anura; family Leptodactylidae; genus Engystomops; species Engystomops pustulosus. The sequence goes on along the minus strand of CM033642.1, from coordinate 16,866,194 downwards.
TAGAGCAGCATTAATTCCATGGTGATGTACAAGAGATAAGGGATTATCATTACATTAAGACAAGAACAAATACAAATACAAAACTACAGAGACCTGGAATAAGTGGAAAGTGAACCCTGCCCATGAGAGCTCACAATCTATATGGGAGGTAGATGGATAGATAGATATTAGAAAGCTATATACATAGATATGTGCCAAAAGGATAGGCAGATACATAGGCTTGACAAAGGTTCCTGAATAGAAATCGAAACGTTGCCTTTTTGCACTCTGGGTGAATAAAGCACCCACATATTTTGCTATCGAACTATTAGTGCGCTGCTGTTCTTTGGTTTTATAGACAGATGCATAGAATAGATAGATGATGTAAGATATATTCATAGATATTAGAAAGCTATATACATAGATATGAGATAATGTCATAGACAGGTACACAGGTATGGGATAGAAAGATAGATATGAGCTAGATTAATATAGAATAAATGATGACATAGAATAGGTAGATAATAGAAAGCTATACACATAGATATGAGATAAATGGTTAGACAGATACACAGATATGAGATAAAAGCATAAATATGTGATAGATTAATCTGGAATAGATGATGGTAGATATAGTTGTTGAGAATATGCAGACTAAGGCAAATTTCATTCAAACCTCCATTCCTTACCTCTGTAAAAAAAAGGAAAGAACCGAGCTTTAAAGTTTCATTTAAAGATCCTGCAGACATGAATGTAAACTTCATGTCATCCGTCATGTTCCGTTTAGGCAGGTTTCCGTTATCCGTACTTTTTTTTGCAGAACAAAATGACGGTGGCTGCAGTACTTTTCCTCCGTTTTGAAAAAAGGCTTGGATAATGGATACCTGCCATAACAGAAAACATAAAAATTACATTTCACTTCCTAAAAATGAATTCCTTTATTGAGACATAGTTTAACACATCATGGCTAGACAAAAATCGCAAACGCGTTTGGAGGGTGTCCCCCCTTAGTTCTAGACACAAGATATTTAAAATACAGACAAGCCAATCATAGAACATGCAAGTACAATGTCATATCCTCTCATATCCATGCATAGAAAAACATCTATATTACATTTTTAACATACAGTATTGTATAAGAGACAAAATTGTAACATAATTAATATATAGAAATCAAGTTATCTTTAAAATTCATACCATTTGGGGTGCGGGAATTAAGGGTAAATATCCAAAATGCCTCACATTTGCGGAGTTTCTCCAACAAGTCCCCACCTCTATCTAGTCTGTTAACCTGTTCTAGACCAAGAAAGGAGAAAGTATCCATAAGACCTTCTATGTTATTCAATGAAGAGGCGAGTGGCTCCTGACACTCCACTTTTTTCAGATAAAAATTACATTGATGTAAACGGGATTGACAAATCCCGGTAGTGGGAAATTATGGTGCATCCAAACATGCTACAAAAAAGTTTTAGAACCATGCAGATTTCATTGCATTTTTTATCTTTAGAATTACATTTGCAGATTCCTGTTGCAGATGTCAGTGCAAATTGAAAATAGCATTAAAATCTGTATCACAGTAAATGTTGAGATTTCCAGTGAAGATTTGCATGTCCTCCCTATACATCCTACAGGCTACTCCTGAGTGAGGAGGGGTGGGGGGCTGTACAGCAGGTCTAGCCTGTCCTACATGTACTTCATTTTTGGGGTTGGTGTATATTAATGATACATAGGTCAGTATTGCAGCCATGTCTGTGTCAATAAATAACAAGTGACTTATTGTGCTAATAACATACTGCTTCCACATCACAGTGGAAAATATCCTTTAATGTTTTTCGGTACATTTTTTTTAAGTTTAACCTATTAGCAAATTAAAAATTAAATAAATACCGTAGTTGAAATATAAACTATAGAAATGAATAGACACAATCAGGCCCCTATGATCTGTACAGCGACTTGCAAAATATGATGGCGCTATATAAAAAATGAATTATTATTATGACTCTAAAATACTAGATAGAACTGATGGAAAAATTCTTTATTATTTTTTTGGGACTGCCCCTTTCTAGTAAGTAGCAAAATTTCTCCATCCAAATCAGAAAAATTATAACTTCAACATTTATGATCTTTAAAGCGCTGCACAATACGATGGCCCTATATAAAGAACGGTAAAAACTAATTGTGTAGTATATAAAATTGAGTATAGAAATATTTGAAAATAAAAAATTAATCAGAATGGGAGCATTTTTAGAATAAATTACATAATTTTTTTTCTTTTTAAAAGTAAGGAAAGAGCTGCTGGACAATACAAATAAACACATGGGGGCACTTGTGGGCAGTTAGTTTGGGAAGGTAAATCATGGTGACAGATGACAATGTATTGAAGACCATAAACATATAGTGGTATATTGGAGAACTTTTAGTATTGGAGGTAGAGATATATATAGCGATATTTAAAATAACATATCAGTATTAGGGGTATTTTGAATAACATATATAGATGGAGGAATTTAGGAGAACATATACTATACGTATGGTGATATTTTGGAGAACATATTTGTATAGAGGTGTTTTGGACAGGGGCGTAACTACAGTGGTAGCAGCCACTATGGGGCCCGGAGTGTCAGGGGGCCCAGCCACACGACCTGCTACACTGAAGAATGTAAGAAATACATTATTATATACATATTATGCTGTATATAGCATGAATATATAAATGTATGTATGTGTAACAGTAGAAATGTGTTTGTATGTAAATGTGTATGGGTGGGGATGGGTGACCCATGCAGTCTGTTATGGGGTCCAGCCTCTCTTAGTTACAACACTGATTTTGAAGAACGTATATGTATGGGAGTATTTGGGAAAACGTATATGTATGAAGGTATTAAGGAGAACATGTATGTATGGGAGTATTTTGCAGAACATGTATGTATGGGAGTATTTAGGAGAACATATATGTATGGGGGTATTTAGGAGAACATATATGTATAGGGGTATTTAGAAGAACATATTTGTATGGGGGTATTTAGAAGAACGTATGTGTATGGGGGTATTTAGGAGAACATATATGCATGGGGGTATTTTGGAGAGTGTGTATATATTGGATTATTTTCGATAATACATATGTATTGGGATATTTTGGAGAATGTATATTTATGGCGGTATTAAGGAGAATATATATATATATATAATATATATATATATATGAAGGTATTTAGGAGAACATATATGTATTGTGGTATTTTGGAGAACGTATATGTATGGTGGTATTTTGGAGAACGTATATGTATGGTGGTATTTTGGAGAATGTATATGCATGATGGCATTTCAAAAAAGGGATTTATGTGGCGGTAGTTTGGTCAGTATTTTGCATCAGTATTTGTAATCCATAGTAAGGACAGGGTGCTCTGATTTACTCCTATACTAAATATAGAAAAATGTACTGGATGGTTAACATGGAATGTAGATAGTAGAAAAGAATTAAAACATATACAATGTTATAAAAAACGTTTAACATAAATTGTCTCTTCCTTGCAGGTAAAGATCTGGTTTCAGAACAGAAGAGCCAAAGAAAGAAAAATTAACAAGAAAAGGATTCAGCAAACTCAGAATGGGCAGAATGATCAAGACCCTCTCAGCCCAGCTCCCTCTTTGGGTCACCTGATGCCCTTGTCGGGCACAATGGCAAACCCTGTCGCTCAGTGAAACTGACACTTATTAATTTCTGACTATGAAGCCAAAGCCACCTCACCCCAAGGACTGAGAGCCTATAGGTGGGGGCTGGAGTGGAAAGACTCTGTTTACAGGGCGCCCTCATAGGAGTCTTATGGAGCACTGTATGGATGTCCAAAGTACCTTTATGGGTAGACAAAAGGAGCATTATGGGCATGTCCAGAGAACCCAGGATCTCCTCCTCCTTTTAGGAATCATTCTTCTAAGACTATGAAGGTTTGGGACAATGGACTTGAAATTCTAAGGTTAATTTTAATATATTGTGTAAAAAAAAAAATAATTCTCAGGGATGTTTGTTTACTTATGGAATTACATGGATGGAAAATGCTTGATAAGCAGAATCGCTCAGGTTGTCCTCAATATGTGGAGAAAATGTGAAAACTGATTATTTACATCCCATAATACAAGCACTGTGTGTGTGGGGGGAAGTAAAATGCTTTCAAGCCTGGGATGAGGGATCTGTAGCTATATGGAATTTTTTTTATACGGCGTGAATCTTATGATGAACAGAGTAGTGAGTGAAAATTCAACATGACAAGTCGCTTTTAAAGGAAATCTACTATCAAAATGAAGCATAAGGGACTCAACGTGCCCCAGAGTCCATGGTTCATTAGCATAATTTTAAAAGTTGATATTAGAAGGAAGGAGGCCATGGATAACATATATAATAGGATCACCACAGTCACACTGCCTGGATCTATGAGTGTCCCTGGTTTATCATGATGGATTTTGATGGTAGATTTTTCTTTAAAGGAACACTAAACGCAGAAAATATATATTTATATCTTATTTTGAAATGGAAAAATCCCACCTCCTTTTCCTCAGGCTCCTCCCTCCTCTGCAGGAAAACAAAAAACATTGTTAAGCCCCACCCATTTTCTGAGCACCACCCCAGAGTAGCCACTCTGTAAAAAATCAGTAGCAGAACCTCCAAATATAAAGTACTTTTTAAAGTACTGGTTGCTCAAAATTGGGAAGAGATACCTTATAGGCCCTCTAAGGCTAACCCTTGGCACCCACTTCAGTTACTATCTTCTGCAGGATTTCTATGGAACTATCTCTGCCAGGTTGATGGAGAAAATTCAGAAAACTATATTCCAGTTAATTAATATTTGTTTCTAGGTTTTAAGGTCCTAAAACTTGCTGGAGCCAGTAGGCACATACACTCAGGCACCTTAGGCTATGCCAATTCTACTAGATACATTCCTCTTACATAGCACAACATTTACGGGATCCATAACTTTAATGTTATTGCCTGCAGTACCATACACAACCTGTGGCCACATGGCCACTATTGTTAGGAGAAGCAGTAATGTGTTTGTAATGCTCTACAATCCACAGGGTTAATTTAATAAATTTCTTTTATATAACACATACAATTGGCTTTCCAATCACAAACTGGAATATAATGCTACAAGCACAAAGTTTACACAACGTTAATATCCCTTTAGTATAGTTTTATTTTTCGATCCCAGGACACATAAAAGTTGCAAATTTCCTGCTAGGTCCTGGGGATGACACCTTTTACTGTGTGTTTTGTACAATGTCCCTGCTAATTGTTGTCCTGAATATAATTTTACAACTTTTTGTATTTTAAATTATTTGAACCTATTTCGGTGAAGATGATGTAATAAAGCATTTTTCTGTTAAAAAAAAAAAAGCATTTCATTGATGCATTTCATTAAAGGCAAACTCTGCTATTTTACCAGCTGTGGAAACTCTTAAAGATACATCTAAGGCTCCATTCATACTAGCATTTGCCCGCGTTTGGCGCACAGACGAGGAGGAGGGGGTAAGAGCTGCTCTCCCCCGAGCCTCTCTAAAGAGATATATGGTGCACTACGCCCTAATACGGGAAAAGATAGGACATGTCCTATCTTTTCCTGAGTACGGGTCGGTGTCGCACGTGTGCAGCACTGTACCGCCCCTTGCACCCATTGGCGGTGTATGGGCACTTATATATGGCGGCCGTATATACGTCCCCCAACTACACCTATGCTGTCCTAGTAATATAAATGACAGTTAGCGATAATTGTATTCAGTCCAAATTCCTGTTAATCACCTGAATGAACCAAAGAGGGTTCTGCATTCAAGAAATTGGCATTAGATGAGGTCCTACAGGTGGCCCAATACGGAGCAGCCCCGGCCGGTCACTGTGACCAGCTAAATAGTTCTGTTGGAGTTTCGTCACTCAACCTACGGATCATCCAAAGGAACACTTTCGGAAGTCATGGCTTTCTTCGTAAGGAAAGAGCGGTATGTGTGCTACACCAAGACGATCCTCTTTATATAGAGTTTGGTACCCGCAAACATTGCTGGAATCCATCGCAGTTACCGAACTCTATATAAATAGGACCGTCTTGGTGTGGCACATATACTGTACCTCTCTTTCCTGACAAAGAAAGCCGTGACTTTTGAAACGTGTCCATGAGAACGGAACTCCACCGGCAGGGGCTGCTCCGCATTGTCGCGGACTTATTTTTAATGACCTTTACTTATTTGAAGGAATAGTGTGGGCTACCCCTTAATGCACCAGCCAAGTCCAACCACACTTATGTCTATTCTGTTTTTTTTGCGCCATTTGAAATTGTATTGATACATCTAAGGGCAATGGTGAGTAAGGCAAAGGACAGCAGTCTATAGGAGCCAGGTTCCGAGTTACTTATTGGTCCTGTCTTATGGCTCTACATAGTTACCGGTAATTGTAAGCTATGAAATTTGTTAGCTAAGGCACTACATATAATAATCAAATGAAGTTGTATATATAAGTTGTATTTCAAAGGACACCTGTCATCAGAAATTGACCAAATAAACCGCTACCAGTATGTTGTCAAGCAGTTAAACAGCTTCTAGATCATGTTTCTTTCATGACCTGGTGTGGTGGCATCATCCAGAAAATCAACTTTGAAGAGAGATGTAAGTCAGATGTATAAAGCCAGGGAGGTGTACAGTTAAACACTGAAGTCCAGCTCTCCTTTTCTCTGAACACCTCTTCCCATGTAGTTGACATAATTCACCGGTCTTCAGTAGATCTGATCAATGATGTACCCGGACACAGGACCATCAATTACAGTGAAGGGGACATTCTAAGGCAGGGAGAGCTTGACTTCATTGTTAATCTCTCTGCTTCTTTGACTTCATAAAACCAATTCAAATCTCACTTCAAAGTTGATTTTCCGGATGATGTCACCACACCAGGCCATGAAAGAAACACCATCTAGAAGCTGCTCAGCTGTTTGATAACATGCTGCTAGTGGTTTATTAGGGCAATTTCTGATTTCTTTAAGTTTATAAAACTTGATCATCAATTCAGTGGTTGATTTTGGATTGGGAGGTTCTGGTTAATTTCCTCCGGATTCATCTAATTTTTGGTGGGAAGGTAACTGATGGATATGGGTAAGTAAATAATTGTACAAACCATAGTAATTCTAGATAATTTTTACTTTCACCTTAGCAATGTGCTGTCCCTCGGTTATTCCTTCTTGAAACTGATGAATGAACTGACAACTGGGTGTTTTTTTTATACTGGGGTCATTATACTCTCTGGTAGTGTCCATTCAGATTATGTAGGGACACGTGCCTTAAAGGGGAATGGTTACACCCAGTTGTCAATTTTTTCAACTATTTTCAGAAAGAAAAAAGTGACGCACCATGACATAGAATTATATGAAAAAACACTTGAGGATTACAAGAATTTACTACTGGAGACATGTACGTAAAGCGGAGAGATCCTTTTTAATAGTTACCCTTTATGACCACTCATCTTATATGAGGGTAATATACAATGTGCACGGATGCCGTAAAGTGATTATCCTTTATTTATAAACACTTATATATGACATGTGAGAAGCACGGCCTGTCCACGTGTAGAAGGACAGGATATATAGTAAGTCATTCACTAAGATTCTGCATTTTAAGTCACAGTATTTTTATAAAGGTCGATATAAAACTGGGCTAATATAAATTGTATACTGATGCTACTTACCTCCCAGATGTTTCTGGTAGAGCAAAGGAATCTGTTACCAATCAGAGAGGTGAGAAATCGGCCAAGGTTTTGGATGACATATAGGCACCGTAATGGGGGTGTCTTCTCTCCCAAAAAGGTGTTCAGATATGAATTATCAGTCATTGTGTCCTCTATTGACATTCATCTTCTGCTAAATCAAGCCTACTGCTAAAAGGGGGTATTTCTATAATGAAAACTGAAGTTCTTATTGCTCCCATTGGAATGGAGATTTTCTTAAATACAGAAGCATATTACTATATAGATTTGGGTGCCATGGCTTCTAGACGTCCCATGGCAAGACAGGACAATATAGAGACGGACCTCCAGCACTGTATACTTCCTACATGTGTTCTGGCTCTCGTCACACAGTGTCAGACTGGGTTTTCTTGAGTCCTCTCTCCATGAACTCCTTGCAGTCTTCAAATTAGGATGCCTACTGCAGGAACTCTGAAGCCCATTATTGTATTTGAGCATATGCCCACCAGAAGACCCTTTTGAACACTGATGGGTCATTCCAACCTGGATACACACGTATACCAGAGCCATTTCAGGACCTTTGAGGGTCCTTTAAAGGGAATCTACCACCACAAAAACCTATAAAGGTAGAATGGGTGGTAGGTGCATGTATGGGACGTATGGATAGCCCTTTTTAGAGCTCATGTCCTGGCTATCTTTTAAAAATCTTCATTGCCCTAATATGTACATTTTGTAAAGTGGCTACTGGGGCGTGGAGTAGCCGGACTTGAGGCTACATGTCGCGGCTACTCCACGCCCCAGTAGCCTCTTTGCTCCTCCTATAGTAAACAGGAATTTCATAGCACTCCTTATAGTATCCGGTGGTGCCAAACCAGATGCTTTGCTCCTTCTAACCTGAGATCTTCGTCCGAGAAGCCGGAGTTCTGCACATGCGCAGTAGCTCTGGCTTCAGAGCAGTGGCCACGTAGCCGGGGCCTGCAGTTCTGCGCATGCACAGAACGCCGGCTTCTCAGACGAGGGAGCGCAGCTATGAGGAGCCTCATGTCTGGCTAACATTAATGGAAAAAACTATGGAAAATTAACAACACAAAATCTGTGTTTTAGAGGACTATAGGGGGTTATACACCTATTTGGAGAACAACTGGAACAACAGTTGAGACTGATTTGATTTGGACTTGAAAAGTAGGCATAGAAAAATTTGATGAAGATTCAGCAAAGCAAATGTTAATGATTTGTCCTTTGGTCATTACCAGTGTGGATTCCAAGTGTGGCTCCGCCACCAGTACATATCCTGCCGTGGACATATTATTGATGCACTATTTCACATCCAAGTTTTTTCCACCTTTAAGTGTAGCTCAGGTCAAAATGACAGCAGACATAGAACGCAGGATTTCAGGAAACCCTGTTCCCAGTTAAACCCATTGACAAGAGCTGAGCTGAAGCTGGCACCTGTAGTGCTCTGGCCCCTGCCGTAGCTGCAGGCCTTTATCAGGCCGATCATTGATCCCTTTCCTCAGAAGTTGCTTGTTGTTGCTACGTGTTGCCGTGTAACGTCTGTCAATAAACTGCTTGGTGGTAATGTGGAGCGCACTTTCTGTTTGCACAGTGGGTAGAGGTTCAAAAGTCAGCATTGTTCCACAGCAACAGATTACATGTCCAGCCAGCTCAGCAGAAATAAGTGCTGTCATCATGTAGCACGTGGGAGGTGGGGTGTGTAACTACATGACATGGGGTGCACCATGTACCATACAAGATCCATCTTATTCCTAATGGCAATCCATCACCTTCCCTTTGGCTCCATAAACACTGACGCATTCATTTCAATAGACCCATGTACATGAAAGTGTGTTTCAAAGATGCATGTGGCGGCTGTAGAAATCTTATTCCTGACCATGTTTGTGTCTTGAGCTTTCCCATTGAGTTAGAAAAATACGGACACCTTAGAGTGATGCCACACATGGCGGTTTGAACCCGTTTTTGGTCCGTTTCTAAGCAGTTCGTTAATAAACGTATTCGTTTTTGAAAGGTTTTACCAATTATCTTAATCAAAACTGGTCAAAAACGCATGCGTTTTCAAAAAACGCAGGCGTTTTTAACGGACTGCTTAAAAACGGACCAAAAACGGGTTCAAAACGCCATGTGTGGCATCACCCTCAGGGAGACACAAACCTATCATCCACCTGCGGTCCGTATTTGTGGATCACATGATAAGGCTGCATTCCCAGGTCCGTGTGAACAAACAGGAGCCGCAAGCTGGGCGGAGAGGGGAGGGGTGAGCAGTTCCATAGTTTCATGTGCGACAGGAATAGGACCTGCCCTAACTTTTGTGGCTCAGCCACAGGTCATGGGCAAGGTGCACAGGGACACAGTTGGACACATGTATCATAAATCTGGCATTGTCCGTCTGTTTTTTTTGAGGGGGTTTCTATTGGTCAGGACTATCTTAGTGTTTTTTCCTTATTGATACATGTGGAGTGAATTTGCGACTTTTCAAAACAAAAGTCACAATCATTTTTCTACGCCTGGTCAGAGGCAAATGCAGATTTACGCCAAAATTTACAACTTTTTCACAACTTTTTAAAAATGTTGCAACTATTACATCTGGATTCTGATGATAACTCTGCAGATAACTAGACAGTGATGAACTTTGAAAAGGAGACTGCTTTATGCACAAAAAAATTGCAAATAACCACATGCACCATGAAAAAGTCACAAAAAATAGAGAAAAGGGCAAGCAAAAATTTTGATACATGTGCCCCTGTGTGCTCACCACAACATGTCTATGTTTATGGTGAGGTAGCTGCTGTTTTTGTGGCAAGCTCATGGCTGCCATATTGGGACTTTTGAATGGAGCCTTAAAGGGGTTGTCCACTTTTAGCAAATAATTTTCACATTGTTTGTGTAAGGAAAAGTTATACAATTTTCCTTTATACTTTCTGTATCAATTCCACACTGTTTCTAGACCTCTGCTTGTTGTTTTTCTATAGAAAGTTTCTATGTTTACTTCCAGTGGACAGAAATCTGACCATGGTCATGTGATGTCACACAGGTGCACTAGCCGTTAGAATAACACAGCTTTGATAACTCTTTGTGATACTAACAAGCTGTGCACCTGCGTGTCCATCAAATGACCATGGACAGATTTCTATCCACTGGTAGTAAACATAGAAGCTTTTTATAGAAGGACAGAAAGCAGAGATCTAGAGAACAGTGAGGAATTGATACAGAAAGTATATTGGAAAAATATATAACTTTTCCTTACACAAACCATATAAAATGTTTGCTGAAAGTGGACAATCCCTTTAAAGTCACACATGGGACACTTCAAGAGCATGCGACAAGCTAGTGACATCACTTTCCAGCATTCTGATCCACAAAAACTGATGACATACGGATGATACACAAAAAGTTTTAGTGCATATATGGCTCAGCAATGGATTACACACTGATGATATATGGGCCACAAAAATGGATCTGTTGTTTGTAGCCTGAGAACAGCATACAGATAAACTCACAAAGACATAGCACATGTGATAATGGTGTATATAAAATGCTTTATACAGTCTGGTCATTATACATTGTTTATAGCTTACAAGTGCCAGGGTTAAAGGTCATCCTCCATAAGAGTTCATGAAATGCTGTGATTGACAGACAAGACCAGGAAATGCTGCAGATGTATATTGTATATAGGATAAAGATCCCAGATACAGTATGTATATATTATTACTGTATGTATACTGATTCCCCCTGAGATTGTAGCCTTACAATCCTAGGAGAACACATGGGGACAGGTGCACTGTCCATTCCCGCTTCCAGCTATCCCATATCCCAGTCCTATTACAATGCTCCATTCTGCAGGTGCACTGGAATGTCAGCTATTTCCCGCCGGAGTGTGAACTCCTGATTTTTTATGATATATGTGCAAGCTCTGCTCCTTCCTTCCTCTGAATCAGCATGTTACACACAGGTATTCACAGGCAAATGTGCCGCGGTCTTTGTGTCCTTCAGCAATGTACACATTTACACTATTGTCCCTCCTGCTATTCTCTATAAGAGCAGTGTGAACAGAGGACCGGCTGTAAATATTAGATCCTCCATTTCTATAGGAATGAAGCTTGAAGGTTTACAAGGCTGAATAATATTGATGACCTAGAGGTCAGTACGAGATCAGCAGGGTCAGACACCTAACACCTTCACCCATCATGGTACATGGAAGTGGAAGCAGATTGGTCCGACCATTGTCTAGGGGCCCTGCTTAAGCTGTACGGTCAGGTAAGGTAGGGGGTCTCATCCCCACTGATTAAATATTGACGACATGCATAAGTCATCGATATATTTCAAGGGACTTTATTTTATTTTTGATCACCTATACTTAGGATAGGTCTTTGAAAGGGTTGTACCAAGATTTGAAGTTATCCCCTTTTCTGTGGAGCTGATCGGTGAGGATCCAACTGTTTGGACCCCCAACAACCACTAGAATGCGACCCCCCAGCAATTTACTTCAATGGGTAGAGTGGCAGGATGAGCATGTGTCCTGCCACTCCATTCAATAGTATTACAGTGGACAGCAGATACCTGAGCGCTGTGCTAGGCAATTTCCAAAAATCCCATAATATTGAATGGAGCCACAGGATGCCCGCTTGACCTACTGCTCCAGCCATAAGTAAGTATGGGACCCTCATTCTACCGATCAGCCTACAGTAACCTATCCTGTGGATTGAAAAGGGGGAACAACCTCTGTAGTTTCAGAGTGTTGGCGGTGTTACAGCTGGTGCCCCCACAGATCAGCTGTTTGAAGCAATTATGGCAGCGCTGTTTCTTCTTCACAGTTCCCTGATGTCTGTCATTTTAGTCTATCCCTCATACATAGATAGGTGAAACATCCTGATTTTAGTGGGACCGGCTGACTCTTCCTTGACAGATGATATTGGGGGAAGGAAGGATCAGGCATGTTAATTTTTATTATGCAGCCAGAGCCCTCAGCCAACAGCTATTAAAGGGAACCTATCACCAGGGACCTCATTTTCACTAAGAACAGGTTACATCATTCCTGGAACAGGTTACATCATACCTGGATCCCTGAAATTGGGCTTTGCTTTGGATGCATTTAAAAAAAACAATATGTGACCTGTCTGTGCTGCCGACTCCTCAGGTCTCAGCCCCCACCTTTGTGCTCCTGTACAGCTCCTCCCTCCCCCACTGATGTCAGCTCACCAGGCTGTGAGCTGTGTGAAGGAGCAGGAGGGAGGTGGGAAGGAGCAGGAGCACAAAGGTGGGGGCTGAGAGCTGAGGAGTCTGCAGCACAGACAAGTGACATGTTGTTTTTTGTAATGTATCCAAATCAAAGCCCAACCCCTGGGACTAAACAGAGGATTCTGTCAGGTGCAAGGTAAGTTATAACGCACAATTATATTGTAATGCAAATGCTTCGAGAGAGCAGAAAGACATTTCTGCAATGCAGCTGTAATTGGCTTCTGTAACCTGCCTTTAGTGAAAATGAGGTCCCTGGTGACAGGTTCCCTTTAAAGGAACCCCATTGGAGCTATTGGTACTCCACAAGCCCCAACATTGTTTTTTGGGTTTAAGGCACTTATAAATTGCTCTTGTCATTTACAATGACTTTGTGATATAAAGTCTGTAACCAAAATGATCTGTTCCTCCATTCCGCATTACGGTAAAAGCACCAATCAGAAGAGTTGTGGGTGCAATAGAGGATGCTCACAAAATATACTGTAGTTCCATAGGATATGATGCCCCCTTTGTCATCAATTTCCCTCCATCATTTTATCCCTTATTATGCATGAATTATCTATAGGGCCACATTTGGATGATATGGGGGTTGTGTCCCAACCCCCCATCCCCGGTTTAGTCGGCTTCCTTCTAGCGGTGAGGGTCCTATCTATGTGGCTCCTGTTGTTTTGAGTCATTCAGCTGATATCTTTATTGACTTATACCAGGGAGGGGCATCTGCAAGAGAACAAAGTCTGAGGAAGAGCCATCAGAAAGTAAAGTCTGAACTTAAAAACTCTATATGGTGGTAGGTTACACAAGGATGTGTGTGAAAGGTAACATTGTAGATTCTAAGGATTCTTATACCTGGCAAACATTGTATTATACTATAGGCAATTTGTACAGCCGCCCGGGGCCCAAGGTTGACCACCTATACCAATTGCTATAAAGAAAAGGACCTCCAACCTTCTAGGTCTTTCCAGGACCCGGTTCTCAAACTGCAGAACTAAAAGAGAACAAAAGGGACTCTTCTCCTTTCCCAAGAAGCTTGATTCTATCATATTCTACCATATGAATGAAGTGAATGCTATTGAATAATTAGACTTGTAATGACCCACAATTTTCAAATAGCCCAAGGCCTGTGATCGTCTTAATCCACCCCTGATGGTAAGGGTCCAGTTTAGCATCTACAGGTCATAGCTACTTGCCTCAGTGATCTAGAATAGGCTGACTAATACAATGATAATGTGGAACATTTAAGGGTCTGAGAAACTCTCTAGATACAAAAGTTACAGAATGTACCCCACGACTCTGTAACTTATAGCCATACACCAGTATTATGGAGTTATAATAATTCTGTATTTATATAGTGCACACAGATTACGCAGCGCTGCACAAAGCATGACAAATCAGTCCCTGTCCCCAATGGGGCTCACAATCTAATCAACCTACCAGTATGTTTTGGAGTGTGGGAGGAAACCGAAGGACCCAGAGGAAACTCACACAAATACGGAGAGAACACATAAATTCTTTGCAGATTTTCACCTGGATGGAACCTGAACCCAGGACCCCAGTGCTCCAAAGCTGTAGTGCTAACCACTGAGCCAACCACTACCCATCGTGCTGCCCTCTGTGCAATGTGCAACCCACAAACGTCTGTTCATTCAGCCAAAGTATAGACTCTTTAATACCCAAAATTCTGTTACATAAACCCTTTAGTCTGAGGGTACACAAAGTGTGATACCAATCGCATTAAGGGATCTATAGTCCATTTTTGTCGTCCATATCAGTGTGCAATCAGTTTCTGCGCTGTATATCGGCGAAACCATCCATATGTCATCTGATTTTGTGGATCCAATAAAGACAGCTATGGCTGGGGAAATGATGTTAAATAGCAACTGATCCGCAAATAGAGAGAAACAGCGGAGCATACCTGTGTGCCATCCATGTGTCATCTGTATTTATAGACTTCTATGGGAGGGCACTGGCCACAAACATGGGCAGGATTAGGACATGCTCGGAGTTTTCTTCAGCCTCCCCATGGATCCTTGAAAAACACATTTATGTGCATTAAAATCAAAGTTACACATTCATTAATGTATTTGTGTCAGTTTTTTTGCCTGGCTTTGCACTGAAAATAATGTGCACATTGCTTGCTCATGAATTTCTGAAGTGTTTGCGCCAGTTTTGTGTCGCCGCTGCACCATTCCCTACACGGCACAAAACCCTACACCTAAAGGGGCGTCCCTGTGCAGGGTTGGACTGTGCACCACATTTATTACTGAGGCTCAATAAAAGTGTGTTGCATGCTCTATGTTAAAGGTGCACCAAAAAAAAGTTGGTGCAAACTTCCCGAGCAGTGCAGGGGGTGCCAGATAAATGAAGACCGGGCACCAGTTTTGATAAATCTGCCGCACCCTGCACACTCCACAGGCAACTGCACATGGTACAGACTGCACTAATTTTGATAAATGTGGCCCAATTTGTCACCCGCAAAAAAAGCAGCATATCAATGTTATGTCAACATGAGAAGGGTTGAAAAGCCACAGAGAAGACCTAGGTTGTTATTGTATATTCTAGAGGGTCAGTAGCATTGATCTGTTACTTCATATTCTGTATGACAAATTCTTTCTCAACTATAAGAGCAGCCATAAAGCACTTTCTATAGGTCATGTTTCTTCACACTGGAAATTCCAACTTTCAGTGCCCTGCCTTTAACGATCTGTCTATCATCTACATCACATTCATCACGTTCCCCTTGTCACCGCTAGATGGCAGTATTGCACTACTCTATTGAGCATTGCAGCAATGGTTACATTGTATCATTATTATGGTTACATTGTATCATTCTTATGGTTACATTGTATCATTCTGATGGTTACATTGTATCATTCTGATGGTTACTTTGTATCATTCTGATGACTACTTTGTGTCATTCTGGTGGGTACATTGTATTATTCTGATGGTTACTTTGTATCATTCTCATGGTTACAATCTATAATTCGAATGGCTACATTGTATCATTCTGTATATTAATTGTGGTTAAATTATATCATACTGATCGTAACATTGTACCTTCCAGACAATAAAAGTGACAGGTTTATGATCTTTGTCCTGGACCAGTAACACAGCCCTGCAATTTCCTAATGTGACCAGGCTTCTGCTACTGTATTCAAAGGGAAGGTGTGAGTGTGAAATGCAGGGCATTGATATGGAGGTGAGAGGACTGGGGACAAGCAGGGGACATCCTGGGGACACCCCCTGCTATGTTGTCACCTCTGCACGAGTCCCAGGCATTGGCTTACAATGGGATCGGAGGTGTCAGGTTGATACCAGAGACTGGGGGATCCCCTGTCACCTGTATGGCGACTGCCAGCTCTGACATGACTGATACTGTACCCAGCATGTCAGATCCTACACTGGAGACCGAAAGTCTCAGGCTCACCTTCTTATCAGATCCAGCAGACACATTTGTTTCACGTGATACTAAAAACTATAACTAGACACCAGAAACAGTGACATTACACGGGGATGACAGTAATTTATACTGAACAGAAGTCCCCAGGATTGTATGGGGCCATTGTTACATTGTATGGTATGGACCACAATGCTAAATATCTGCAGTTTCCAAAGTGATAATACAAACAATAGGGTGGTAGTTGCCTCTCACCCCACCAGATTATGGATCAAATCAGTTTTTATTTTTAATGCAGTAGACTGTAAGCTCTTGGGAGCAGGGTCCTCAGTCATATTGTTCAGTCTCACCATGATATTACTCTTTATTGTCTTTTTTTTCGTGTACATTGTTTTATTATTATTTGTTTTAATTATTATTATGTTGGTGTTATATATGGTATATGGTATATGGTATATATATATATATATATATATATATATATATATGTATATCCTATTGATAACCTATTATGATAACCTATTCAGCCACATTCACACAGGGATAGTTCTCTGGTAAAATAACCTTCTTCCTAACTAGTTACTGGTCTGGAAAAGCTTTACGGCAACCACTGTGACTACCATCTAAGGGGGTCTAGTCTGGCCTCCAAATTCATTTAGACTCTGACTTTGATGTAGGTTTGTATTATGAGTTCAGAAATGTTGGCTTCTGGTCCAAAGGGCAAATTAATTTAGTACTAAGGTCTAGAGTCTGAATTAATTCTGACATCTTTTTTAGGTATCAATTTGTGAGGCAAGGTCCAGGGCACATCTACTACCGGGGATGTAGAGGGATTGCGGCCCCCTACCTGTCTGAAGTTTTTAAATACACAGATGCAGCATGTTACCTCTAACCCTACATCATGTGCACCAATTTTACCAGGCAAACCCTAAAAAGGACCAATGCCCTAACCAAAAAATACTGACAACTAACAACACCCTTCGCCCACTTCGCCCACAGGTCGTATTTGGAAGGACGACTTTCACTATATCACTACCATATTATTAATAGGAAATTATTATATTATATGTTACACTTTAAATAAAATTTATATTGTGTCCTGTAATATAATATATAACCCCCTTAATTAATAATAAATACAGCACCCTAAATTTATTGTATAATATATAGTGCCCCCCAACACTGCATATCCCTTATGAAATACACAATCAATCACCTACTCATAAATCAATTTAGTATGATATTCTGCAAAGTGATATGCAGCACCCTCCTCATCAGTTATTTATATGCAAGACCCCTAATTATCATAGCCAACCTCCCAGTATAAATCTCCAGCCCCCATTATATAGTATCTTCAACCCTCCACTATATACTATATCCAGCCCCCAATATATACTATATCCAGCCCCAGTATAAATCTCCAGCCCACCAGTATATAGCTCCAGACCCCCAGTATACATCTTT
>CM033642.1:16814477-16848192 GCA_019512145.1 Engystomops pustulosus | reverse complement strand
AGTATATAGCTCCAGACCCCCAGTATACATCTTTCTCCAGTATTCCAGTATATAGCTCCAGCCCTCCAGTATATAGCCCTAGCCCTCCAGTATATAGCTCCAGCCCTCCAGTATATAGCTCCAGCCCTCCCTTATATACTATATCCAGCCCTCCAGTATACATATGTCTCCAGCCCACCAGTATATAGCTCCAGACCCCCAGTATACATCTTTCCCCCCAGTAAGTAATGTGCCCTCATACAGATCCCCAGTAAGTAATGTGCCCACACAGCCCCCCAGTAAGTAATGTGCCCCCACACAGCCTCCCTTATTCTCAACCTTCCCTATCATGTCTCCCCCCTCACCTCACAGATGCAGCTCTCTGTGTGTGTGCACTGCTTTCCCTGGCAGGTCATGTGACCATGACATCATCAAAGGTCCTTCAGCCTTTGGGACTATTATTCAACGGAGGCTGAGCTGCTGGGGAAAGCAGTGACAGCAAACATTCTCATCACGATCTGTGCAGGACACGGATCGTGTTGAGAGAGGGGAGGATGCCCGGGGAGATCCGGGGCACAGGCCAAAAGATCTGGTGCACGAGCCCCGGATCTTTTGACCTAGCGACTCCTCTGCTCTGCCCATAGACTATCAGACGGTTCGTCCCTACAAACCATGACATTTATTGTGTAAACATCACTAACGGGTTGAAATTTTAAAATTTACTCTCGTGGGAAAACCCCTTTAACGCAGCAGCCAGGCTTGTCTTTCAGACCAAATACAACACGGATGCCTCCAGTCTGTATGATACACTGCAATGGCTACCGGTCTCCATCCAAATACAATTAAAAATAATCCCCCTCATCCACAAAGCTGCACCAATTCTATGGAATGACCTACCCTCAGACTAAAACCCGGCCTAGAATGCTTCAAATGTGCTCTTAAAACCCATCTCTCTAGGAAAGCCTGTGATATTTTCTAACTGCATGACACTTTTCAGTTCTGTTACGGATTACAATTAATTTTTGGGAATCTGAGTTGTAGAATATTTTATTCCTCCCTGTTTGATGCTTTGTACCGTATACTGAATTTTTTCACACATATTCATTAATTTATATATAAAAGCAGCAAAAATTGGTCAATAACTACCGGACACTAAACAGAGAAAATTGGAAATCTGATTCAATCACTGAAGCTAAAATACATTGCACTAGAACAATTTGAAATCTCCTTCGAAATATTGGGGCAGATTTACTTACCCGGTCCTGTCGCGATCCTGCGGTGCGTTGTACGACGAGGATTTGGGTCTGCCGCGATTCACTAAGATCGTGCGCCCGAGTTCCTGCATCCGTCGCTTCTGCGCTGAGGTCCGCCGGAGTTCACCTGCTTCTTCCTGGTGCATGTGAGTGCTTGATCTTGCGACACAATTCCGTTTTTAAATTCCGCGGTTTGAATTAAGCTCCCACATGCGTCCTCCCCACCTCTGCAGATAAGGAACGGCACCCGACAGGGTTGTCCACTTTCTCCTCTCCTGTTCATACTTTGTATTGAGCCTCTGGCATCCATCATCCGACAAGACCCTAATATCCATGGTATTATGGTCAGAGACAAGGAATTCAAACTGTCTTTATTTGCGGATGATATTCTACTAACGATAACTCAACCTTTAATCTCTCTACCCAACTTACAGGCACGGTTGCAGCAGTATGGCCGCCTTTCAGGCTACAAAGTAAATACCTCAAAAACAGAGGCCTTGCCCCTTAACCTTGACCAACCCCTGGTAGATCAACTGAAGGCCGCGTTTAGATATAACTGGAAAGCAGATGCTATAAAGTATCTGGGGATACTCCTGACCCCCTCTTATAATACGCTTTATGCGCAGAACTTCCCCAGTAGTTTTCGGGAAATAAGGACTCTACTAGACAATTGGAATAGCCTCCCCCTCTCCCTTTTTGGTAGAATAGCGGCGGTCAAAATGACCATCCTACCCAAGCTGCTTTATCTCTTTGAAACCCTGCCAGTCCCTGTCCCGCTGGGCGTTCTGAGGGCCCTGCAAGCCTCCATAGTGCACTTTATTTGGGCAAAAAAAAGACATAGAATCTCCAGGACTGTCCTAGTCGCTCACAAGTCTAAGGGGGGCCTGTCGGTACCGGATATCACCAGATACTACTGGGCAACACATCTGCGGCGCATCCCAGCATGGTCCACTTTGCTGGCGTTCTCCAAATGGATGGAGATAGAGAAACTGTGGTTGGCCCCTTTCCATCCCAATTCTTACCTCTGGCCCAAAGAAGCACCTGCGCTGCCTGACTCCCAACTAGGCCCCATCTCCTTCACGATTAAACTGTGGAGAGCTTGTCTGGCTAGATTCCCATTGGTTTCTAAATGCTCTCCCATGCAATCTTTCTTACACACCCCCCTTATGCAACAGGCAGGAGTCGGACAGGAAACTAAACCTTGGCACGAGAAGGGGTTGTTTAGGTTTGCAGACATTGTGGACTATCGAGACAGGAAGATTTTGCCTTTTGCGGCTTTGCAGGATAAATTCCATCTCCCGCACGCTGCAATTTTTCATTACATACGAATTAGGCACCTTCTACAGGCCTTGAACAGCACTGAAACGGTTTCGGCACCCACTACATTTGAACACATCTGCAAAACCGCCACCCACACTTCGGGTCTCATATCCGACATTTACATGATCCTACTACACCCGAATGCAGATGAACCTATTACGCACCCATACATGGCCAAATGGGAGAGCATAGTGGGGAGCCCAATTTCTCAGGATACATGGCAACTAATCTGGAACAGAGCGGCTAAGACCTCCTTGTGTGCTACACACAAGGAGAATCAGTATAAATTGATGTTGCAATGGTATCATACCCCATCCGTGCTACACAGGCTCTTTCCCGATACGCCGGACACATGCTGGCGATGTGGCTCGACTGGGGGCTCTCTTCAGCACATCTATTGGACATGCCCATTGTTGCAGCCCTTTTGGCAGGAGGTCAAGTCTCTCCTCAAGGAGGTCGTAGCAGTAGACATTCCACTCTCCCCACTGTACTACCTGCTGAACGTTTCCCCCCAACCCATGGCTAAGACGGTTACGAAATTGAGTCTGCACATACTTACAGCGGCAAGGTGCTTGATAGCACAATTCTGGAAAAGACAGGCCCCCCCCTCCCGAATGGACCTCCTCTCTAGAGTGAGGGAAACACGTAGTATGGAGTATCTGACTGCCTCTTTGAACAATCGTATCCCACTATTTGACAAGACCTGGGAACGGTGGGACCGATACTGGTTGGAGGAGCGAGCGGGAGGTGAAGAGTGATGTGGTCCTCCCCTTTTGTTTTTACCCAATTGTTACCTGTCGTGGTGAGTGCGTATGACTGTCCTTTGTTGATATCCCCCTCCCCCCCAAACCCACCTCAACCGATTAGGCGTAAGACTGAGGCCGTACTGAGTAAGTGTGTAAACACAAGGAAACACTGTATGGTCAGGCCTAGTGTCCTGATACACAAATGGATGATATAGGCTGTTACTGTATATTGAAACAAAACTTGTCTTTCGGTTGTACTGTTATTTGAAATACTTTATTGTAAAATATGTACATATTAGCTTTGATGTTAAATTTCTTTGAAAAAACGACAATAAAAATACAATTATAAAAAAAAAAAAATTCCGCGGTTTGTCCGAATCCGTCGGGTTGTCTGACGTCCACGCCCCCCCCCCGATTTCTGTCGTATGCAAGCTGGCGGGACAATTCAGCGCAAAACGGAAATAATCATGAAACCCGACAAAAGTGTTGCGTTCGGGCCCTTAGTAAATGTGCCCCATTCTGTTTGTTTGTTTGGTTTTTATTAGCAAATTGTTCTAAATGCTCCCCTTTTTGTTACAGAACGCACAAATGACCACTAGGTGGCGTTATTCTACTATTTATAAAAGGCTGGGATATAATGGGGGTCATTTACTAAGGGCCCGATTTGCGTTTTCCCGACGTGTTACCCGAATATTTCCGATTTGCGCCGATTGTACCTGAATTGCCCCGGGATTGTGGCGCACGCAATCGGATTGTGGCGCATCGGTGCCGGCATGCGCGCAACGGAAATCGGGGGGCGTGGCCGAACGAAAACCCAACGTATTCGGAAAAACCGCCGCATTTAAAAACCGAAAAAGTGTCGCTTGGGGAGCGCTTACCTTCACCTGGTCCGAGGTGGTGCATTCCGGCGCGATGAGATGATTTTCAGCGCAGCAGCGCCACCTGATGGACGGCGGAGGAACTACCTTCATAAATCCCGGCCGGACCCGAATCCAGAGCAGAGAACGCGCCGCTGGATCGCGAATGGGCCGGGTAAGTAAATCTGCCCCAATGTGTCCGGCCAGTTTAAAAGGGAATCTGTCAGGACACTTTGGGACAGTAAATCAACTACAGATCTGTGGTTTAGTGTCACAATAATTGCTCTGAAAAAAAATATATTCTTACCTTAGTCTTATGGTGACCTATACACTCAACTCTGGTGCTTTCTGTGCCTGTTTCTGCTATCAAAACAACAAGGTTGTACTACTCTGGGTTCATGGAGCCAAGATCTATAAGGATCTATATATGGTTGAGAGTCTCAAATCACAGTGACAGGTCCCTTTTAATTTAGTCCTAAACTTCAACAATGGATGACATTTTCTGCCAAGTGCAGCATTTTTAAGTTTGATGCCACAAACAATCTCATAAAAACAATGGGATCACTTAGATCATCACGTTTCCTCTAGTGTTTCTATTACCCAGTCCTAAAAGGGTTATTTTAGATGAAGATATTTCTGTCCAGATGCAAGTAAGTCTGAAAAATCAGAAATGATCTAAACTTATATTCTACTTTTTTCTCCCCTCTGTTCCATCACTGCAGCTCCTGCCCCTGCCTGTCTAGGCTTTTGTAGCTAGACTGCAGTTGTGACATATTTTTGGCACTTGGAAACTGAAGCCAAAATCCTATAAGGCCTTTGATAGGCTGCAGTTGTCACATGTGGTCAATGTGATGTCACCACTTCTATATACTGAGGGAGTATTGTTTCTGGAGTCAAAGTTCTTGAGGAAAGGGGAGAACCCAAACCAAAATGTAAGTGCCTCTTTTACAGACCTCATCATCGTTGATTCTCATCATGTATGAGATGTAGAATATGAGAATATAGTAGCATACAATCAGCCGGGTCCAGGGTTCAGTAGGCCCCTTGGTGACAGAGCCTCAGTGGGCCCCTTTGCAGTAATCTCACATAATGGCATTAAAAATTGAGAAACTAAAACAGTCTCCTGTTCCCTAAAATGTTCCCTAGTTTATCATCCCAAACAACCCCCAGATGGTTATTTTATATACAGCCCCCACTTACCCCTCACCAGGCACTGCCAGGCTGCTGGGGACTGAGATTTGGCCATGTAGGCCCCCCAGTAGCTCTGGGCCCTGACATTTGCCTGGGTAGTCCTGGTGCTGGCGCCGGCCATGCATACAATTTCCATGAACTGTCATTAGATATACTAACACGTGACTGTAGAGGTTTTGCACCTGTCCTGACAAGCAGGATAGAAAAGTATTTCTATTGGCTGCTGCGCAGATTTCACCGGGCTCTGAGATAAAGATATGTGCCCACCAGCTCATTCAATGCACCTACCCATTGCTATACATTCTGAACACAAGGTGGCAGCATAACATACCAAGTGTCACATTTCTGTGGAATTGCAATGGGTCCCATTTGGTTCTAGATAATGGGTTCCTTATTAACCTCTGCATCCCCCAGGCGCACAATGGTCTGTGACAATGTAATTGATATCTCTATTTAAATATGTCACCGGTCCAATGATGTCACATGTGTCAGTATGATCCAACATAATGTAATATCGGCCGTGTTTGTTTTGGATCTTCAATGACTGATTTTCCCCCCCGCCCCCACATTTATAATGCACATTCATCACTCTACACATAACACAGTCATAGTACAATACAGACGTTACTATCATTTATAGCATTTTAATTCTCATAGTCAATTTACAAATATTGTGCCACAAAGCAACACACTAATCCTAGTCATACGATACAGTCATATAATGGCAAGTGGAAAATACTACTGGAATTCATCCATGGAAAATCTCTTCTCCGCTCAGGTCCAGGACAGGAGATCATGATGCAAGACTGATCCCAGCCAATCACAGGTATCACAGTCTCTACTTGGGACACTCACATTAATAGTGTTATGACGCTGGTCTGACGGTCACTAAAAATAGAGGCATTACATATGCATATGCAATGAAATGTTAGGAACAAGCTGGGGCAACAATAAAGTAAGCTGCACATTCACATTTGACTCTATATTATTGTGTTCTGTCATTTCAGAAAACTGCTAAAAACTTTGTGAACTTTTCAAAAGTTTTTACGTAAACTTATGAGCATGGATCAGTTTCCTTAATAAAAAATCATCCAAGTCTAATATTTTGACTTATCTGCTTGATTTAGTTTTTCTTCATTAACTTTTAGGACTTTTGTGAAAATCTGATGTTGTTTTTAGGTCAAATTTATGCAGAAATATAGACAATTTGGAAGGGTTAACAAACCTTTAAGCTCTATGTTAGGACAAAACTCTTCTACACAGATCTTACTTCGTAGTTTTGCTGCTGGAAATGTACTCAAAAAAGATAGATAAATTCCCACACTATGCATAAATTGGATCTTGAGTGTCCGCTGGGCGTTACCCTGTTCATCGTGTCCACACAAGGAAGAATTCACTTGCCAAGTACCAACTAAGAAACTTTCTAGCGGAGTGTGAAATATGCTGGTAGAATCATCCACATCAATCTGCAGACTGTAGGGTTGGCTCAGTAGGACACTTAGGTGGTCGGATAATTCCCAATGGGCACTCGGGACCCAATTTTCATACATCAATTTTATTGCATAAGTCCATTTTATATGGTCTTTTTCTGTAGTACATCAAAGTAGGAATGGCTTGTAGGGATCCCTTTATTGTCTTCATAAATTTCATTGGGATTTCTATATCCAGACCCATACTGATGGATTTCCCTCGTGTTTCACATGCAGAACAGTAGTCTGCTAGTCCATAAAAACAGAGAACTGTAGGATCTAGTAAGAATGAGTGGGATCCATTATGCTTCCATTTCAATTAGCTAGAGACAGATCAAACACATGTGATCTCTAGCACTGAAACGCGTGAACCTGTACTAGGCAACTGTGCGGCGAAATTCAGCTTTCTATGTGGCATATCCAACTGCTTATATCATTTCCCTGAGTCACTTGCTACAAACCCCCTTTGCTCATATAATACTTTTACTAGGTTTATG
Source organism: Engystomops pustulosus (assembly GCA_019512145.1). Lineage (NCBI taxonomy): Eukaryota > Metazoa > Chordata > Amphibia > Anura > Leptodactylidae > Engystomops > Engystomops pustulosus. Next base: position 16,840,880 of record CM033642.1, on the reverse strand, counting down.
GGGAGGGACACAATTGGGGATTCAGTAGAATACAGTTGGGGATACAGTTGATGGATACTTCATGTATACTGTCCTAGGACAGCATGGTCTTCAGGTTTCTTCTTCTGGGTGTGGAACCAGTGTATGTACCAATGTATGTACCAGTACATACATGTACCATGTATGTACCAGTGTTGAAAGGGGGTTTCTTGGTCCACCAGATAGAACAAGTCTGGGGATCCATCTTCCATCAGTGCCTAAGAAACAGAACTAAATCGGGTTATCTTCTGCTGGACTCTATTGTTTAAGAACTTGGACCTACTGGAGGATGTTGTGGTACTATGATGGACCAGTCCAAACCTATGGCATGTATATTGTAATTGAATTAGACCAAGTTTACCGGGACCCCTTGCCCACCCCCAGGTGCTGTATGGTATACCTATCCTTGGATACAAACTATCATTAATAATGGGCTCTGTAATAAAAGCTAATACCGAATAATAGTCTCTATCCGGATGGAGGATGGTGCCTCTTCCATGTGCTACGTACTGTACTGCCAAACACTTTCAATATGTCTAAGGTGATACATTGTCAATAACTACTACACAAACTATAGGTCACATGTACAAGTCATAGCCATTCCATAGGCTGATCTATGTTAGCCAAGTCTATTGAGTTCAATATACTGTAATACTTCAGAGTCACCAGGGATGCTTTATCTCTATCGCTTCTCAGCTTGTCTGGAGGATGGCATAGAGCCGGCTTGTGTGGATGATGACGTTGGCAGAGGAGGTGATAACACTAAGTCCCTGGTGGGGGGAGTGTTCCCCATACACTGAGACTCATCCTTTATAATATCAGCGGAGGACACCACAGAGTCTTGTTCGGGATCACTTCCTCGTCCTCTCTTCTTGTCTTCTTCCTTCTTCCACTTCATCCTACGGTTCTGGAACCAGATCTTTATGTGTCTTTCGGTCAGGTTCAGCATGACGGCCAACTCAACTCTCCGGGGCCTAGAGATGTACTTGTTAAAGAGGAACTCTTTCTCCAGCTCCAGGAGCTGCGCTCTGGTGTAGGCTGTCCTTGTTCTCTTGTTTTCTTCTTGTTCCATCATATACGAACCACCTGCGATGGAAAATACAAAGTGTAATAAGTACATTGTATTCAATTAGACCTCAGCTTCATGTTGACATCTTTTGAGGAAAAATTGTGCAAGAATTCTTGGAAGATCTGCAAACATCTCAAGCTGCCTTGACAAACATTAGGGTTGTGTTGGTCAGATATGGCTAAGTTCAAATAAGACTGTTACTCTGTGTTTCACGTTATAAGGGATAAATATCTGACTGGAAGAGAGTCTGACAAGAACGGGATCTACAACAAACATGTGGGCTGCTGCTTCATTGTAAGGGACTGCTAGGGATATCAGACAATACTTGCCAATATTTAGTTGTCCCATAGAGGATGAATGGAGCAGCCTGCTCTGTCTACTACTCCAAACTGAAGAGGGTGGCCCCCATTCCCATTATTGGTGAGGTGTAATCAGCCTCACCAATAATCACAGTTTAAGGGATTCTATGGGGGAAGGTTGTGTCGGTAGCCATCTTGAACATTACATTTATCATAGTGTCTTTGACTACTTGAAAATTTTGGCACATCGTGCGGTAATGTCTGCAGTGAAAAAGTTGTATATTTTGGTGCAACCTAATCCTTAGTATTTCCTACACTGGGGAGGGAGAGGATTTGTGCCAACATTTACGCCTTTCTTGAAAATTTAGGTGTCATAGATCTGCAGGGTACCCCCGACTGAATATGGAGGGTGCACTCTGACTGGGGGTGTCCAGGAGTTGCACTTAAGAATTTTTGTGGCGTTTGCACTTTAAGGGGTGTAGTGCTCAGTTGTTGGGTTCTCCTCCCCCTCCCTGATGTTTCCCCTCCCCTTGGGTTTATAAGCTGGTGCCTGGGTGTGCTGCTTCCTCTTGCCCGCGCCACCGGTGAAGCTGTCCCTCCCTCCCTCCCTACAGTTACTATTTGGTGTTTTTGATGTCTCTCTTTTGTATTCCATACTGTGAAGTCACAGCTGGCGGTAAAAAAGGAAGAGATTGGTGGAGATTTGAGATATGGAACGAGATTTGCCCGGAAGACGCAGTGTTGGCCGGGAGTCCGGCCGAGCAAACCGCTTCGGGCAGCTGCGGTTTTGGCACCAGAATGAACATCATAACATTGCCGTTTAAGTTTTGGAGTTTTGTTAAATTGTTAAAAAATAAATAGCTGTGACCTTTTTACACCCAACAGGAAGCCTCAATGCCTTTTATTCTGGTGGGGATGTTTGTTAGAGTTTATAACTCTGTTTTATATTACGGGTCTGTTTTAAAGTGCCTTATGGGGAAATTTAATGTGTTCAAGTTTACTACCTCCCAGTCTGGATTTGCTTGGTAAATCGGGCAAGTTAGGTAAAAAAGTCGAGTGGGTTGTCAAAAGTCGCAATCAACCTATAATCTGAAGCATAGAGACCTTAACCTTACGGCATGCAACCCCTGGTGGCAAATTCGACCCTCTAAAACCCTCCCTCTTCTTCCCTCTCCTTTTTGTTTTATTAAACTTTACTTATTATCAATATGTAACCAAACATAATTGTGCAAATTAATGTAAAAAAATGAGTTTTACATTACTTGCTTATTATGTAACTGGCGTTTTGTAACTCAATAATAAAAATATTGAACGAGAAAAGTCGCAAAAATGTATGTATTTCTGGGCAAAAAAATGGGGGGGATTTACTAATTGTGGTGCAAGCACAACTGTCGGCATCGGAGATCAGTCTCCGGAAAGCTCAGCCCGATGCATAAAAGTGGCGCACAGCTGTTAGTAATTAGTCGTGCGCCATAAAAATTACATCAATGAGATGTGCGCCAAAATCTTACGTGGACTGCGCCTTAATTTTGCTCTCTGACCATTTTTATCCTGGACCATTGTGCGCCAAAATTTCTGTCAAAAATGCTGACAAAATACACATAAATGTGACGGATAATGTGGAAAAGTTAGGCCACGCCTACTAGCGCCAAGAAAAATGGACCAGTAGGGATAGTTGAAAACATCTGTTCTTTCTGGCGCAAACGCATTATAAATGATCCGAAACACTTTTTTGGCGCAGATACGATAATAAATCTGCCCCAATGTATGTCACTAGAATGATACATTCCCATATACAGGCAGTCCCCGGGTTACATACAAGATAGGGTCCGGAGGTTTGTTCTTAAGTTGAATTTGTCGAAACTGTATATTTTATAATTGAAGTTCTAGACAAATTTTTTTCTTTTGTCCCAGTGATAATTGGAGTTTCAAAGTTTTTTGCTGTAATGGGAACAAGGATTATCAATAAAACTTCATTACAGACACCTTACAGCTGATCATTGCAGCCTGGGACTATAGTAATAGAGCTTCATCACAGGTCGCAGTGGGCAGAGAGGTCCGTCTGTAACTATGGGCTGTCTGTAAGTCGGGTGTCCTTAAGTATGGGGCCGTCTGTATGTAAAAAAATCTGCATCATATAACACTTGATGATGCTGTGGTTTAAACCTCATGCTATGAGGACTATGCACATGTGGCAGCCGCCATAGTGATTCCATCTGCAGGCGAAAGCCCTGGCAGAACCCATTCGAATCCACACGGCGTCTCTGTATCACGTCACGTGAAGTGATCCACAGAGGACTGAGCTTGTAACCTTGTCCGTTTCTATATTTCCAAACAAAGGGATTTTTCATAAATTTAACCAAACCTGATACAATCTTTTTCTTATCATTTTCAACTAAACATCGCTCACTGAAGATCAGTCTTAGGCTACATTCACATGACAATGTGTCAGCCGTACCGTAACACGATGGTGCCGGGGAGAGGAGAAGGGGGTGAGAGCTGCGATGTATAAAGCACAGTGCCGTATTACAGGGAAAGATAGGACATGTCCTATCCTTCTCCCGGGTAAAGAACGGTACGGTGCGGTGTGTTGGTGCTGCACTGTGCAAAGAAAATTGTCCTATGGGGACACATAAACCCATTCGTCACTTAAAATATAACTTTTATTAATATATGCTAAAAGATGGATATACATCGTCCAGAATGTGTTTAAAAGTTTACAGAGTGCAGGTGCTAGAGTTTATACTTTAATTGGGTGAGCAAGATTTGTATAAACAGTCCTCGGATCAAGAGGTATCAGGGCTATGACCGCAGTGGGGGTCAGTATCCCTTTCTTGGGTCTGTTTTACATGGGGTTGTTTGTACCCACTTTTGTATTTTATTGCCCTCAGGATGGCGGCGCCCCACGTTATATTAGTATTAGGGCCCCACGATCTTTTGCGGTTCTTGTCAATGACCTCTATAAACTAGTCTAGGTTATCTCTACTGCGGCTAGGTAGTTATATTTCTGAAATATATCGGGGGATCGCCACTATAGCCCCGATCCCCCTGAGGACGCCACGGCATGTGGCGAAACATGTCGGGGGGGCTATTAGGTAGTTTTTAATTCAGAGGCAGTGGAAAGCTAGATACCCAGGGTGCCAGAGCAATACAATATAATATATCAGAAATATAACTACCTAGCCGCAGTAGAGATAACCTAGACTAGTTTATAGAGGTCATTGACAAGAACCGCAAAAGATCGTGGGGCCCTAATACTAATATAACGTGGGGCGCCGCCATCCTGAGGGCAATAAAATACAAAAGTGGGTACAAACAACCCCATGTAAAACAGACCCAAGAAAGGGATACTGACCCCCACCGCGGTCATAGCCCTGATACCTCTTGATCCGAGGACTGCTTATACTATCAGTCCCCCCTTCTGCTAGTCACAGTTGTCAAATGCCGCCTGACAAATCTTGCTCACCCAATTAAAGTATAAACTCTAGCACCTGCACTCTGTAAACTTTTAAACACATTCTGGACGGAGTATATCCATCTTTTAGCATATATTAATAAAAGTTATATTTTAAGTGACGAATGGGTTTATGTGTCCCCATAGGACAATTTTCTTATAGTTTCATAGTTTCATAGGTTATACGGTTGAAAAAAGACACAAAAAACTCCTTTTGTGACTATATTGGTGCTGCACTGTAGCGCACTCGTAAGACGCTGGGTGCCCATTGCTGTCTATGAGGGACGTATATACACCGTATATACGTCCCCCATACAGCCGTGTGAATGTAGCCTTAAACAAATTCTACCATCAAAATCTGTCGCCGGCAGTCTATTCTAATAAATCTTCCCCTATCTCTGTATCTCTATCCATCTTACCTCACACATACTCATTGCCTTAAGTGACCAATCACAGCTCAGAGCTCATATTAATGACCTGTGGCAGAAGAGCAACCAATCGTAGCTCAGCTTCCAACTGCCACAGCAGCAGCAGCAGCAGCAGACAATGGCTTCTGTATATGGTGGTTAATAAGTGGGTTTTGGAAAGAGTTGGGTGAAAATTTCGGCTAAAAACGTGGTCTAAAGCGTTCCCTGAGTCACAGACAACAACTGTGCAAAATTTGGTGATTGTAAACGCGACTGTACAGTTTCCTTTAGCGGACATACATACATTCACACACATACACCCAGCTTTATATATTAGACGTCCCCTATGATTTGCAAAGCGCTATAGCATCTGATGACGCTATATAAATAAAGATTATAAAATATGGATGAGGCACGTCCATGTAAAACCACATAGTGTGCATGTAGCCTTACTCAAAAATTCAGGCACACTAAGATGGTGCGCCCGAGATCCTGCATGTGTCGCTTCTCTGCTCAGGTCCGCCGGAGTTCACCTTCTTCTTCCTGGTGCATGTAAGTGCATTGTCTTGCGACACAATTTGAATGTTAAATCCCGTGCTCAGTCCGAATCAGTCGGATCGTCCGACGGCCCGCCCCCCGATTCCTGTTGCATGAAAGTCAGCGCAGCTGCGCTAAAATCCGATCGCGTGCGACAATCCTCTGCTAAATACCTGTCACAGCGGCGCAAAAATCCTGAAAACTTTGAGAATCAGTACTACTACCCCATTCCTGTAATATATGGGCACACCTCAGTACTACTACCCCAATCCTGTAATATATGGGCACAGCTCAGTACTAGTAATGATAAAGTCAGGTTGATGGATACAAACTGAAGATTTGCCATAAAGCTACAGTCTCTTAAAATAGTTGATCTGAGCTGATTCCTTGGGTTAGTATGATGACGGAGATACTAAATTCATATTATTCATATATTATTATGTTTCAATTGATTTAAAAAAAATTCCCACTGTTCTGATGCCAATAACTTCATACTACAGGTGTACAGTCTGTGTATGGTCTCAAATTTTGAAATGAAAATGAGATGAAATTTTCATTGCCGTCATTTTAAGGACTGTGTGACCTGATTGCTTTTTACTAACATTTTTATTAGTTGTGAAATGGTGCAAAAGTGGCAGTTCAGAAATGTTGGTGCTATTTTCCATTACAGGGTTCAATGTTGTGAATAAGCGTTTTATATTTGGATAGACAAATATGGCATTTTGGGACCGGAGGATATCTCACATTTACAGGCAGTCCCCGGGTTACATAGAAGATAGGTTCCATAGGTTTGTTCTTAAGTTGAATTTGTATGTAAGTCGAAACTGTGGGGCACATTTACTAAGGGTCCGAATTGCGTTTTTCTGCTGGGTTTTCAGAATTTTACCGTTTTGCGCCGAATTGCCCCGGGTTTTTGGCGCACGCCATCGGACTGTGTCGCATCGGCACCGACATGCATGCGTCGAAAAAAGGGTGGGCGTGGCTGTTGGAAAACTTACATGCACCAGGAATAGGAAGGTGATCTCCGGCGGACCTCGCCGGACCGCGGCGCAGCAGCGACACCTGGTGGACATCGGGCGCACAACCTTAGTGAATCGCCGGAAGACCCGAATCCTCGTGAGAGGACGCGCCGCTGGATCGCGACAGGACCGGGTAAGTAAATGAGCCCCTGTATGTTTAAGAATAGTAGATTTAGAAAAAAAAAAAAATTTTTTGGCCCAGTGACAATTGGAGTTTCAAGGATTATCAATAAAACTTCATTACAGACTGGCTCATTGCAGCCTGGGACTAAAGTAAAGTATTCAGAGAGCTTCAGCAGAGGTCACTGGGGGCAGAGGGATCCTTCTGTAACTATGGATCGTCTGTAAGTCGGGTGTCCTTAAGTAGGGGACCGCCTGTATTTGTTTATTTTTATATCAGTTCTAGTGAAAGGTGGATGATTTGAACTTCTGGGTTTTTATTTAAATTTTTTAACTTTTTTATATTTTTAATATTTAGTAGACCTCAAGGGTAGTTTAACCTTTGGGGTTCTGATTGGCCAGAAATTACAAGTGAATGGGTGTGTGCATTAGCCGCCATGTCTGGCCATACACCTAGGTGCACGTCTAGATACATTTTGGGCTTTTGGGCTACATGTAAACGAATTCAGGAGTTTGATCAGAGTTCCCATCATTCACAATCAATACGTCTTGTAGGACCTTGGACTTTCCCGTTTGGCTCCTTCCGGGTGTCCGGCCCAGCCTGTATGATCTTGTTTCTCATGTTAAGCAATTAAACTTTAGAATTTATTGATTGTCCCTGAATAAAACCCGACGCTCATGCAATAATCATTTGTCAGGTCTGACTTCTGTTTGATTAGATTTGCCTTCGAAAAGTCAATGACACAAAACATGAAAGTTCACGTAGTATCGGGAAAACGATGGAATCGGCATCAATTGCCTAGAATTGCTGTTCTGCCACAGTTATAGCTAATGGTCACTGAATTGCAAGTATGACAGTGTCTTGCGTTTCAAGAATTTTAGAATAAACATAGTACAACCACATCTGACCATCACAGGACAGCAACGTCTATCACCTAGGATTTATTAGGCATAATAGCACAGTTTTATGTTGTACAAGACATGAAAAAGTTCCACTTCCAATTAGAGCTGTGATATAACAAGCCATGCACCTGTGTGACATCACATGACCAGGGATATAACGAGCCGTGCACCTGTGTGACATCACATGACCAGGGATATAACGAGTCGTGCACCTGTGTGACATCACATGACCAGGCACCGGTGTGTATCCACATGAAGTAAACAATGAAGCTTCCTACAGAATGGCAACAAGCAGAGATTTAGAAAATCGTGAGGAATTGATACAGAAATTATATGGGAAAATTCTATAAATTTTCATTACAAAAACGATATTAATTATTTGTTGAAAGTGGACAACCCCTTTAATAAATCCCCCCCCCCTTCCCATATGGAAAAGAGGAGACTTATTAATCTGAGCCGTGCCAAGTAAACAGCATAGGCATCTGACGTCAGGTACTTTACATAGATCTCATCTGTTTTTTTCATTTTTTTTACCCTATGGGACTTGTGAGGTCTCATTCACCCATGTTCCAACCCCGATCGCATGTTTACTAAATGCTCAGGAAATGCAATGCTAACTAAAGTGTGATCAGGGGTGGAGCCTTACAAAATACAGCCTCAGCATTTTATGGTCTCAATTCTGAGTTAAATAGGTATTTTGGTAAATTTAGGTTATCTTCACTGAATAAGGGATAACAGTATGATCGATTGGGGTCAGAACATTGGTGATCAAAGGGATGGAGGTCCCTTCTACACCAAATGTATGGAAGTTCTAGGTTTCAGTAGGCCCCTGGGCGACATACATTACTTCTAGTTCCTCCTTTGATTACCATAAAGTTTCGGATCTGTAAATAGCTGCGATGAATGGTAATCATGGCTTAGCTGAAATGTTAGGCCCCTTACACACTAGAGAGCATGATGCATCCAACATGTTTCATACTCTCGCATCGTGTGCTCTATCTTTTCCCCGTGTACGGTGCGGATCGGTGCCACCATTGCCGTCTATGCAGACTTTTATGCGGCCCCAAATTTGGGGGTGCAAATACATCCCCCCAGACGGCTGTGTGAATGCACCCTTAGGTTGTATCTCACTTATTCAACCAAAATACTGGTCCTGGTTCTAAACCTGCTTCCCAGGCCTGGCTATAGAAGCCGGAGAAACATCTGAGATCACAGGGGAATTAAAGCCCTTCAAGCTACAATCTTGACCCAAAAGTAAAGCATGTCGTTTTCACTCAGTGACATCAACAGGGTCATATGTATTATATCTATAAATATACATAAATATATATAGAGAAGTAATGTAATGATGTGAGTAAAGCATTTTGGGTCAGAGAGAAACTTCCTGTTTAGCTCCAGCTGTGTATCTCTTCATTCTCTCAGTTCTTACTCCTCCCCCCTACCTCTCCATAGACTTCTATGCAATCTGGTACCTCTATTAGCTCTCATTTTGATAGTAAGATAAAGTAACAGAAATTTCAGCTGCATGAATGGAGGAAGGAATCTTTATCTCTGATACTACAGAGCTTCTTACTTAATCTTGTTCTACCAGCTTTTGCAAAGTTTCTTGAAAGTCTTTAGACCATTTAGGTTATTCTCTGTCTTGACCATTAATGAAACTTTTAATCATCTTTGAGCCCTCTTTACATTGTTCTGGATCCAGGAGAAGCCCTTTTTGTAGTATAAGTGGGAACTATTACTAAAACAAGTCCTCTGTCCTCTTCATTCCTGCTATCCAGTGTTTACAATAGTAATCCATGCCGTATTTGCCATGCGATGGATCCTTGAATGCACATATGTACGAGATATAGATACACACAAAATTATCATTAACCATCGGCCACTGTGATAAATTAGGTGCAGTTTAATGAGGATCTTTCACCAACTCATACATGTGGAGATCACAAATGTTTCTGTCTAGCCCCCATGGTTGCTGAGATATCAGTCCCAGTATTTGACCATTGTGATCCTCTCCACTGTCAGAGATGAGGTGCTGGAGCAGGAGGAGGAGGGGGAATGTGTTATGCTAATCTTCTCAGACAATCAGCTGAAGACAATGTCAGATTTGCTACTGTGGAGTACACAGTGTGATCTCTCTATACTCATCGAGATGCTCATCTTCACACAATTTGATGATTTTACTAACATACAGTGGTCCACATTTATCAGAACCAGTGCAAACTGCACTAGGTGCACTCTGCCCCTGTAGTGTGCAGGGGGTCCCAGATTCATGAAATGTGTCGCCCGTTCTTCATGAGTCTGATGCCCCCCATCCTGCTACGAGTGCAACTTTTTTCTGGTGCACCTTTAACATGGGGCATGCAACACAATTCTTTTGGACACAGCACGATAAATGTGTTGCACAGTCAAACTGTGCACCGGAACGCCCCTTTTAGTGCAGAATTTTGTGCCGCGACGGGTATAGTACAGCCGCAACACAAATGTGTTGCAGCACTTTATGAATACCTGTTCAAGCAGTTTGCAGTGAAAAGAACGTGCAAAGTCAGACAGAAAACTGGCGCAGGGGCTTTAATAAATGTGGTATAGAAACGTAAACCTAAGAGGGACATCATCATAATTTTTTTGGTCATTCTTTGCGTGTTTTTGTGCAATTTGGTGCAGTTAATAAAAAAAACCTGCTCTGAGCATCTGCACTTGCAAAAAAAACCCTTCATTTTCATTACCGGAAACAAAGATCTCCGCTTCCCAAATGAAAACTGTTTTAAAATTATAAATTGTAAAATTTCATCATTTTACCATTAAAATGGCCTCAAGTAACTACTTCATCATTTTCTATTGGATCATATTTTTGAGTGTGATTAGTGTCACTCTTAATGGGGCACAGTGCACTAAATGCGGTCTGCCTGTGTATAGTGCAGCGCGCACCAGATTCATGAAGAACGGGCTGCAGAATTCATGAGTCTCTTCTTTGCACTGGCCAGACGGAGTGCACCAAATTTTTTAGGGTGCACCTTTAACATGGTGCGTACAACAGATTTTTGCAAGATAAATCTGGCGCACAATCCAACTGAGCACTGGAACGCCCCCTTCTCACATGCAACACAAATGTGGCGCGGACCCTTCTTAAATACCTGTGCAAGCTGTTTGCACTACAAAGAAAATGCAAAGCCCTTCGTAAATGTGCCCTATTGTGTTTATATTCACATTGCGGGTCATTTATTATCACCTTACGAGCAGAAAACTGTCAGAAATGTATTTTCCCTTGCTGCGCCTTATTTATGAGATGTCAGCACCACAATATTTGTAGTTTTGAAACACTCACAACTTGTTCTGTTTTTGGGTGCAGATGGTGCCAGATTCATGAAGATCGTGTGCCAGAAATCCTGAATCTGGTGCACACTACACAGGCAAACTGCAGTTTGCACTGTTCTTAGTTAATGTGCCCCAATGGGGGCATTTATTATCGACTTTCAGTCTGACACTGGCAGGATTTTTTTCCCCTAGCTGCGCCTCTTGAGCAGGGCCGGATCATAGGGGGGGCCCCACCACTTCGCCTTTAAAAGGGCCCCCACCAAATAGGGGCGAATCGCCAACAATGTATTTGGCACCGTGCTCCTCGGGCCGCGGGCCGAATCCCGCCGATGTGTCTGCCTTTGGTCTATGGCAGAGCGAGGGAACAATAAGTTCCCTGCTCTGCCATAGACGATCGAATGTAAATCCCACCGCGGCCTGTAGCAGGGCGCCGCCATCTTTGTTTACATCCACCCTGACACCGCGAGGGAGGATGAGGACAGGGCGCATCGGGGAACGATGGAGGGTGAGCACAATTTTAGTATTTTATCTAGGTCTGTATATAGTTATTATTGGGGGATTGTATATATTTATTATGTGTGTGGGGGGTGTATATAGCAATAATAGCAATCTGCATATAGTTATTATAGAGGGGGTGTATATAGTTGTTATAGGGGGACTGTATATAGTTGTTATAGGGGGACTGTATATAGTTATATTGGGACTGTATCTAGTTATTATAGAGGGACTGTATATAATTATTATAGGGGGACTGTATATAGTTATTATAGGGGGACTATATATAATTATAAGGGACTCTATATAGTTATTATACGGGTGTATATAGTTATTATAGGGGGCTGTATGTAGTTATTATAGGGGGCTGTATGTAGTTATTATAGGGGGACTGTATGTAGTTGTCATAGGGGTCTGTATATAGTTATTATAGGGGGTGTATGTAGTTATTATAGGAGCTGTATATAGTGATTGCTGGGGGAGCTGTAATCTGTGACATATCTGTGTATTATGTCTTAGTGTGACATCACCATATTATTACTGTAACGTGACATCACTGCGTGTATTATCACTTAAGTGTGACATCACTGTGTGTGTATTATCCATGTACTGTGACATCACTGTGTGCATTTCATTAAATGGGCTATGAATTTTCTGAATGTGTGTATTATTCCTGTAAAATGGCATCACCATGTGTATTATTTTTTTTTACTGTGACCTCACAGTGTATATTATCTCTTTTCTATGACATCACTGTGTTTATTATCCCTGTACTGTCACATTTCTTTATATATTGCAATGTACTGTGACATCACTGTGTGCATTATACCTGTGAGTGACATCATTGTGTATAATTTCCATAGTGACCAATTTTCTTCTCACGGACCATGGTAAGGGGATTACCTGACCCGGTCCATGGGAAAAATGAATTTGGGTGCAGCAGGCCCCCGGATACAAACAGGTAGGGGACGACTGTTTTAGAGGACTAGAGGGGGATATATAGCAATTTGTAAAACAATTGGAGCACAATTGTTTAATAACATTTCAGATTTGATTCGGTGCAGGATTTGTACTGAATCTATATGGGAGAGATTTATCAGAACAGTTTTAGTTACCCATGGAAACCAATCAGAGCTCAGCTTTCATTTTATAAAAAGCTGTGGGGAGATGAAAGCTGAGCTCTGATTGATTGCCATGGGCTCCTCTCAGATACTTCTGATTAGTTGTGGGAATTACATCTCTTTTTAGTAAACTGGCTCATTAGGCTCCGCTCACTAAGAAAAGTCGGCTATTCTGGCTCCTGGATAGCTCCCTATTACATGTACAATAGGGAGCTGCAGTCCAGTCACTCACCCCATGCCACACCACTTTAACCCTGATTGTATCATGATAAAGGGGGATCGGTGAGCCATCGGCACGTCTGATAAATCTCCCCCTATGAATCTGCCCTTCAATTCCACCATCAACATAACTGTTTGGTTCACTGAGTAATGTAAAAACATCTATAGACTTCTAGCACATCGGGGCTTATTTAAAATTCTAATTGTGTCGCAAGCCATGCACTTACATGCACCAGGAAGAAGAAGGTGAACTCCGGCGGACCTGAGAGGGGAAGTGCCACATGCAGGATCTTGGGCGCACAATCTTGGTGAATTGCGCCGGACTTCATCCTCGTCGGACAGTCCGGATCGGGGATCACGACAGGACTGGGAAAGTAAATGTGCCCCATCATGTTTCACTGCACAGTGACTAAGTCGGCCGCGGCAGCACCACAAGATATAGGGCCGTTCCTATTCCTGCACGAATTTGTGGCACAGGTGCTCAGCTTCCTAAGTTTCCAGCCCCTCTGTCATAATCTATGTGTGAATACTGTACCTAGAAGAACTGATGCTGTTTTTTTACATCTGCCTAAAACTTTTGCACAGTACTATAAGTATTGTTTATACCACTCCCAGACTGCCAACCACCGCTCAAAGTATAGACATGTGACACATCTGTGTACCAGGCCCGCACACTGTAGAAGTCAGCAATGGAAACACCAACATGGTGCCAAAAAGTAATTAAGCAAGTAAGAACACAAAAAAGTTTGCACAAGTAAAATTGTACATACAATAAAATGTATTTGTAAAAATAATCCATTACGATTCTTTGCTTTTTCACTACTCCCCTCGCCCCCTCCTCCTTACTAAGTTGTGAGATGTCATAACAGTTTATTACGGCCTTAAAATGTTACCTAAAGGAAATGAGCCAAGACAAGTGTGAACAGAGCCTTAGGCAAACAGTGACATCTTGCTCGGAAAAGGTACACATACAAATATTTACTGGTGAGGTAGGTTTACAAGCTGCCAATGATGCGCAGATGCTGCATGTAGTGTGTTTTTTCGGTTTGTAAGGGTTGTTTTTTTCTAATTTCTTTCAATCCAGATTTTTTTGTGCAAATTGTGTCACCATTGACCCTGATATTTCTTTGTAATGTCATGTTATCTGTATATGTACTCCATGATGTGTACAACACTGCCCAATATGATAGCGCTGTAGTAATAAAGATTTTTATTTTATAATTATGTCATTTAATGGTTCCTTTAAAAAAATCCATTAGAATTCCGTGGACTTGAATGTATTTTTTTGTTCCTTCTCAATGTCAAAGTTTAATGTTAGTGCCACCCAGGGGTGTCGCTAGGTCAAATGATCCGGGCCATGTACCCTAGATCTTTTGTCCTAAGCCCCGAACCTCCCCTGACTGTGGGACACTGGTCTCACTTTAGGGAATCTTTTCCCATTCTCATCCCTATTTGTGTCTTCCGGACACAAATAGGGATGATTACTGTAGTGTAGCAGGGAGCCGAAAGCTCCCTGCTCCTCTGCAGAGACCAGGCTGCAGTATACAGCACAGCCAGGAGCTCAGTGGTAGATGACGTCCCCACATTGCGTCTCCTGCTTCATTACAGTAGGAGGCGCAATGTAGTGATGTCACCGCGCCAGGTCCTGCAGGTGGAGGAGAAGAGGAGAATCAGGAGGGGAGAGGTATGTGTGGTTTTTTTTTTAATTCTGAGAAAATATGCGTCACTCGATGTATATGGGTGCACAAGTAGGCTACTACATCGTATTTATAGAAAAGAGATAACTTGGCACTCCTTATAGGTCATAAAATTGAGAAGAATTTATTTAATTCAGAATAAACAGTATAGAAATGGAAATGGAGATGAGATGCGGTGCTATGACCGCTGGAGCGCAGATGGAAAGGAGGAAAAGCATGGAAATGATGGGTGCTCGTCTCACCATTTCCACTTATACCTTGCAATCCGTGCCTGATGAAGGTCTGAATTTATAAGACTGAAACGTTCCAAAATAATAATTTTTGCTATACTGTTTATTCTGGATTAAATAAATTCTCCTCAATTTTTTGACATAATAGGAGTGCCAAGTTATCTCTTTTCTGTTTGTTTTTTAAATTCTTCAGTGTTTTTTTTTAGGAGTCTTGGGGCATTACTAAGGCTATTTTTGAGTGTGGGGGATGCTATTACTGTGTGGGGGGCTATTATAGATTGTGGGGGGTGGCTATTACTAAGTGTGGGGGGACTCTTACTAAGTGTGTGAGAGATATATTGTGGGGGGCTATTACTACATGTGGGGGGCTATCACTATGTGTGAGGGGCTATTATTATGTGTGTGGGGACTATTGCCACTTGTAGGGGGCTATAATTATGTGTGTGGGGGCTATTACTACTTGTGGGGGGCTATTACTACGTGTAGGGGCTATTAGTACGTGTGTGGGGCTATTACTACGTGTGTGGGGGCTATTACTGTTTTTCCGACGGCCACGTCCCCCCTATTTCTGTTGCGTGAAAGCCGGCGCCGATGCACCAAAATCCGATCGCGAGCGCCAAAATCCCGGGGCAATTCAGGGCAAATCGGAAATCGTCGGGAAACCCAACGAAAGTGTGCGTTTGGGACCCTGAGTAAATGAGCCCCTTAGAGTTTTTGGGGCTTGTTTTACAGGACCAAAGCAATCACAAGGAATGGGTTAGATGAAGGATATACTTTTTGCAGGTTCCACCCCTGGCTTTGGCTCCTAAACTCCTATCAAATCTGCACCAATCCAAAAAATTACGTGCACATTTTATAAACAATAATCCAGGTTTATATCATGTGACCAACAAGACATAAGGACAGCAACCATGAGCCTAAATGTAAAGTGACAATATAGTTCATTTAGATTCCATATCTACACCAAATTGTATGGCTGTAGTCAGGTTTTCAGTACATTTTCCATCAAGGGTTAATTTTTTGTGCTCTGGTGCTATTCATGTGCTCCTGTATTTACACAATGGGAACAGTCATAGAGCAATGGATCCTATTCTACAAGGCAATCATATTGATCATCTAGAGATTTATCGGCAACAGACAGCACTGGATCTATCGCCAAGTGTGCAGAATCACGAGGAGGTGGCTTGTGATTTAGGCCAAGTTCACATCTACTGTATTTTGAGGCTGTTTTGTTATAGACGATGTTTATGGAAACCAAATATGGAAGGTTTTCCATTCACATTCCATTCTAATACGGTTCCATAAACGGAAAGACATTTTACATCATATTTCCAAAAATAACAAGGGCTGCTGCTATATATAACAGACGGGCAGGACAGGTGCTGCTGGGCGCAGAGGTGCTATTAGGCTTATGTTTATGGCTAATTTTAGTTGCTTTTTTTAAGAGTCATATCTGTTATTTACTTCATGTATTTGTTAACATGGTCTAAGTTTTGTAAAAATTGCGTTGCGTAAACCAAAATATTTCTCAGTATTTCCGTAGGTACCGATCTATGCCTCTAGTTAAGACAGAGAAGTGCGACATATGTGACTGGATATCTTATATATAATGGCGTTCTCTTTTAAAAGCAAAGCTTCTAGGGGTGAACGTCTCTGTATATACAAAGGGGGTCATTTATCTTATTTCCCCCTTCTCTGAGCTCTTTTTGCACCTTTTTTGAGTCTATATTTTGAACCTCATTGTCTTTGTCGTTTTGGCGCTTTGTCAAATGCAGGTTTCTT
The DNA here is from genome assembly GCA_019512145.1 of Engystomops pustulosus. NCBI lineage: Eukaryota > Metazoa > Chordata > Amphibia > Anura > Leptodactylidae > Engystomops > Engystomops pustulosus. Next base: position 16,824,198 of record CM033642.1, on the reverse strand, counting down.
TTAGCAGTATTAGGCGCAAATTTTTTAAAAGCCACAATTTTGTTGCACAAATCATACAATTGGCTTTCCTAAGGATGGTCAGGACTGGCATGTTATTGCGCAATTTTTTGCGCCCATATAGCCGCAAATCAATGTTAAATAAGGCGCAAACATCTAGAAGCTAAAGAAATACGAAGTCAAATTAGGCGCTACATGGAGAACTACGGTGAACTGCTGGAAAAAGGCACAAAAATTTGCGCAAATACTCAAATGCGCTCAAAAACTCAATAAAATACAACCAAAAAAGGTGCATCAGACTAAGATAAATCCCATGGCACAAGCATATAGCCCAAATCCTCCTAATAATAAAAACCTTCTAGTTGTATTCCTTACACAAGTTTGATTTAAGACATGTGACTCTGTGGGGGAACATTTATAATATTTGGCGCCAAGTGTTGTATTTTGGTGCCCAATTTTAGCAGTCTTTTGCTCTGTGATTATATATTGTGTATACAGCCTTAATGTATTTGGAGCACCTTAAAATTAACAAATGAGCATCATAATCATTGTTGTTCTTATTTTATGGCATTCTTTACTTTCTGCATTAAAAATTTGCCTGGAGCCACGATGATGTACAAACAATTTCACGTTTGGATTAATAAAGTTCTATTCTATTCTTTTTTCTATATTGAAGTACGGTAAGTTTGAAAGTCATGGGGAAAAAGCTATTAAAGTACATAAGGTTAGAATAGAAATTTTACCTGTCAAATCTTTAAAAAATGTCAATATTACCCCACAAGACCAATAAACTTTCATCTATAAACTTGCATAGCCATAACTTTTTAGTTTTAGTATTTTCTTTATTATTATGATTTTTTTGCAGGAAAATTTTTCATTCAGTTAAGTTTTTGGGGGAAATATATTTATTTAATTGATTTTCTTCTTTTTTTTTGTGGGGGGAGAATTTATGCGAAAATTCTACAAATCCAAAATTGTTTTTGTTTTTTAAAATGTTTTCCATAAGTTGTATATGTAGGGTTATTCCACATTTGGTACAAAAATATACAGTAGATAACAGAAAATACAGATTCTGAATACATAGCAATCAGTATAACGCAAACTTGCAACACACGAGTTCATGGTGTATATAGAGTAACCCATCAGCACCCTGTTATTATAGTATGGGGGGGGGTTAAAAGATGGATAGGGGGGTCTGTCGCATTCACGCGATAAACACTGAGGCTCAAGGTAAATGTTACCCTCTGCTAGTAACTGGTTATAGTCAAAAAACTAGACAACTAATATGTAAAAATACACAAGGACTAAAAGACCATAAGGTCAAATAATTATTGTGAATGCAGTAATATTGAATTTAGGAGTAACTGAATTAACATCAATTAACAATAGAGAAACAATAAAGAAAAAGCAACTACTGTACTATTATGGAACTGCCCTGTGTCGCCTTTTCATTGCTGCTGCCCCAAGTATGAAAAACACAACCTTAAATATTACTGCATATCATAGCATTTTAGAATAAAAATATTACATATATTTACTCTGATCATTACAAAATTACTGTAAAATCAGTGCCCTTCCTTATTGGCAGTTTAAAACTGATTCAAAATGGCCGCATTGTTTTTGAAGAAGAACAAACGAAAGCAAAAGAACAAATAACAAATCAAAAATAAACCCTGTGAGAGTAGAAGTGGGCTCGAAGTGAATGCACATAATAATTTTATACACTTTGTAGTGGTCTGTTATTCGGTACCTATACACTGCTATATACTGTACGGTTACCTTGTGTATGGAGACATTCCAATGCTATATAATAGCGGTATTCTCAGCAAGCAGTATTGCCTCTACAGAGCAATTCCGTATCATATTGGGGAACCAAATTGTGATACTATAGAAACTTGGTGTATCACCATAGACACAGTAATGTTACCAATGACCTATTCATTCCATAGGGATTTGTATCTATTTATTCCCCATACAATGGAACCCAAAACTGTTTATTTTTCAATGGATAAAAATAATTGGGGGGGGGGGGTTATATTCTCTTTCTAGTCTAGAGAATTTTTTGTTTAGTTTTTAAGTCTAATTTATCTTAGTTGTATTTTCCTTGTGTTAAGGATTTGTGGAGGATGCAACTTTTAAAAAAAAAAAATTGGTTCTTCTGCTGCCTCCTGCGAAGACGAGCTTTTGCGCAGTCTTTTGCGAATTTTTCAAAAGTCGTAGATTGCCAATACAACTAACCTTAGTCTAAACAATTGGACTCATTAGATAAAAAAGTGAATGAATCCAAAATCGGTGCAACGTGAGTTGTGGTGCAAATATGGAAAAGTCAGAAAAATGTGCAAATTCACAACAGCTCAAAAAACTTAGACTTTTTCATATGAAGAAAAATGCATTAAAAAAAAAAAGATAAATCTCTTTCATTGAGAGCAAGATCTTGCAATACAAAACAATGGAGAAACAATAGGGGAAAAGTGACTAATATTATGGAACTGCTCTGTGCCGCCTTTTCATTGCTGCCGCCCCAGGTATGAAATATACAACCTTAAATATTATTGCGTATCTTAGAATTTTAGAATAATATTACATATATTTACTTTCATTATTCATGTCCATTTTTGGAACATGGCTGTTTTTGGCTGTTCTGCATTTCATCTAATTTATCAAAATATTGCTCGGCTGTTGTTAAAATTCATCTGATTGGTGTAGGAGTAATTACCCCTAAAACTGACCACACTACACAAGAGAGTCAGGGAGTCTGATCGATTCATTTTGGATGTGTCTTGTATTCTAAAGTCAGGTTTTCTGTGGCGAGTTTTTGCAAATTTTTGTGCAAATCATAAATCTCGCTCTAAGCTGTGCACCACACAAATCTACAAAACACTCCAAAATTGAAAAAAAATAGCACCTACTGGACAGAGTTGGCAGAAAAAAATCATAAATTGATCAAAAATGCTCATACTTCAGGCAAAAATGCTGCAAAATTAGCTAAAACACCAGAGAAAAATGTAACACGTAGATTGATAAATTGGCCCCATTGTGATTTTTTCTTATGTGATTCGCAGAAGGTTGGCATTGCTTTTAGTCGCTCAATTTTGTTTACTTAGTTTTTAGAACAAACTTTTTTTTCAAAATCATTTAGAAAATTTCTTTTAAACCTTTTTTTAAAATAATTCTGTGTTATCAATCGAATTCTCTATCACAGTTTAATAAAGTTTTTTATGGTTCAAAACTGAACAAACATAATAGATAATTAATGTTTTGCTTACACGGGCTATATAGTAGCTAATCTAAATAATTACTATATATTGGATTATATGTAAATATATGGACATAAATAATAATAATATAAATAGTAAAATATTCAACAGAAATTCAAATATAATTTGTCTATAGAAATTCCAACATTAGATTAACATATATTATTACTATTATTAGTATTATTGCTATTATTTTTTATACAATAATACCAAATTAACAAAATTTGATCCCAGTCCTCCATATGTTACCTACACTTTGGTCATTACAAAAATATATTCTATTGTGATTAAAATTGCTCTTAAATGTATTTGCGTTTCCAATATTCACTTGTAATCGACATTACATTATAAGAGTATATTCATACACTGCAGATGATGTAGGTGTAGAAATATTTACATCTTTCCCATTAATATTAATTGAAATTTTTTTTATTAAAGCGCAAGATTTAATTGATTTTAAGTAATTTTCTATGAAGTTTATTTTGTTGCTAAAATTAACATAATTTGCTTACCACCCGTTAAAAAAGAATAAAAAAGATTATAAAAAATAATGAAAGTAGAAAACAATGACATTTTTTTTGTATATCTTATTTCTATTTGTATAATTTCTAATGTTTGTTCTATCTATATGTCTGCTCTCTTCTATCATATGATGTCCACTACTCCATTTGTATTGGTATCATAAAAGTTTTATTATGCTCTTTATTTATTTTTTTTCCATTATTATAACTTCCAAGAAGGAAGTGAAATATTAAATGACTATTTCACTTGCCTACAGTTAAAAAAATAAAAATAAAAAATAAATAAATAAATATGCCGTATGTGTTTATTTCTGCTACAGATTACCTTCCAAAAATTTCTAAAATTAAAAAAAAAAAAAGTAGAATATTGTGCAAATTTACTGTACCATAATATTATTTTATATCTTCTTGGATGAACTGATTTTTTTCAAGAAATTTTTAAATCCCAAATGATAAAAAAATAAATCCATAACGGGGGAGGATATGGTAAAAATTGCTATTTGTTGCATTTATAAGTTCTGATCCTAGTCTTTACCACTATATATATATATATATATATATATATATATATATATGTAAATCAGATTGTATAGATGGCAGTGTTAATTTTGATGTTTGTTGTATATATATATTTATATATATATATATATATATATATATATATATATACAGTATAACCTATCTCCGGCCATCTACCTATCTCTATATCATATATCTACCTATGTGTATGCATTTTTTTGCTGAGCTATCATTCTGTTACACTCCCATTCAGATGACCCATGTAATGCACATACATTGTATGTTTTCTGTAATGTTGTGTTGCTAACAGTCCATCTTGTATCTGTATTGTACATGTTGTGTAGACAGGGTTGTAGGGCAGAGGATATTGTACATATCTGCCAGTAAAATTACTAGAATATACATTTTCAAAACTATGTTTGAACAGTGTGATTAAAAAAATATTTGCTTTGCAGGTGTGACAAAAAGTGTATAATGGGTCCAGTGATAACATTGTACACTGAGATAGAGCAATATTGTTCTGGAGCTGAACCCTCTGTATAGAGAGAGTCTGTTCCAATAGCTGTCAGTCACTCCTCAGCATTGCCAGGACATACAGGGTGCTGCTACCATACTGGGGGAAGTGACTAACCATGACTATGCATCATATACTATCCCTACATATATATACTGTATGCATGGGGAACATGTGCACTGTACATATGCTGCCTGTATATCACTTACCGTATATGAGTCCTTGTGTATGTGCTTTGTGTCCTATGTGATTACTATATACATGGCTACATGTATTACACATATGTATTGCATACTATTGTATAAAATGTACACTAATAAGTATGTGTTACATATCCTTTCATTTATGTATGGCATGCATGTATATATATATATATATATATATATATATATTACTGAGTATGCGTAGTTATGTATATTATGTGTACTGATATGTACACTGGATGCTTGTAAGCATACATTTTTTTATGCTCACATGTATATATTGTATACATGACTATATGTTTACTTGTTTCTAATAACTAGGTTTTGACGTATGCATTGTAGATTAGTTTATGCATATATATGTATTCTATATGCTTCTATGTATATATGGATATATTGTAGACTAGTATATGTATCTGTATATATGACCGCTCTATTTTTATACATTGTCACCTAGTGTCTCTATATATGTGTGATCTTTATGCTTATAAGTCTATATTGTATATGTGACTTATATGTATATATTGTTGAGTAGTATCTCTATATATGTGTGCTCTATAAGTATATATTGTAGACTGATATATGTATCTGTATATATGACTGTTGTTTTATTTGTATACATTGTCACCTAGTGTATCTATATAGTTGTGCTCGATATTTGATCTATCTGCACACATTGTAGCCTAGTATCTCTATATATGTGTGTTTTATGTGCTTTATGCATATATATATATATATATATATATATATATATATAATTCTTTTATATCTTTCTCTCTCTATATTGTAGCCTAGTATATGTATCTGTATGTATGACTGTTCAGTATTCATATATGTATACATTGTAGACTAGTATCTCTATATATGTGTGCTTTATGTGCTTTATACATATATATATATAACCTGTCATCTTTAAAAAATGTCAATATTACCCCACAAGACCAATAAACTTTCATCTATAAACTTGCATAGCCATAACTTTTAGTTTTAGTATTTTTTCTTTATTATTATGATTTTTTGCAGGAAAATTTTTCATTTAGTTAGGTTCAGATTTGGGGAAAATATATTTATTTAATTGATTTTCTTCTTTTTTTTTTGTGGCGGGAGAATTTATGTGAAAATTCTACAAAATCAAAATAGTTTTTGTTTGTTTTTCTAAAATGTTTTCCATAATTGTATATGTATGGGTTATTCCCTATTTGTACAAAATAAATAGTATATAACAGAAAATACAGATTCTGATAACTAGCAATCATATAACGCAAACATGCAACAACGAGTTCATGGTGTATATAGAGTAACCCATCATCACCCTGTTATTAGTATGGGGGGGGGTTAAAAGGTATGTGATGGTGGAGTCTGTTCGTGCTCGACGTCAAAACACTGTGGCTCAAGGTAAATGTTACCCTCTGCTAGTAACGGGTTATAGTCAAAAAACTAGACAACTAATATGTAAAAATACACAGGACTAAAAGACCATAAGATCAATGATTATTGTGAATGCTTAATATTGAATTTAGGAGTAACTGAATTAACATCAATTAACAATAGAGAAACAATAAAGAAAAGCAACTACTGTACTATTATGACTGCCCTGTGTCGCCTTTTCATTGCTCTGCCCCAGTATGAAAAACACAACCTTAAATATTACTGCATATCATAGCATTTTAAATAAAAATATTACATATATTTACTCTGATCATTACAAAATTACTGTAAAACAGTGCCCTTCCTATTGGCAGTTTAAACTGATTCAAAATGGCCGCATTGTTTTTGAAGAAGAACAAACAAAGCAAAAGAACAAATAACAAATCAAAATAACCCTGTGACAGTAGAAGTGGGCTCGAAGTGAATGCACATAATAATTTTATAACACTTTGTATTGGTCTGTTATTCGGTACCTATACACTGCTATATACTGTACGGTTACCTTGTGTATGGAGACATTCCAATGCTATATAATAGCGTTATTCTCGCAAGCAGTATTGCCTCTACAGAGCAATTCCGTATCATATTGGGGAACCAAATTGTGATACTATAGAAACTTGGTGTATCACCATAGACACAGTAATGTTACCATGGCCTATTCATTCCATAGGGATTTGTATCTATTTATTCCCCATACAATGGAACCCAAACTTTTATTTTTTTTCATGGATAAAAATAATTGGGGGGGGGGGTTATATTCTCTATCTAGTCTAGAAATTTTTTGTTGTTTTTAAGTCTAATTTATCTTAGTTTGTATTTTCCTTGTGTTAGGATTTGTGGAGGATGCAACTTTTAAAAAAAAAAATTGGTTCTCTTCTGCTGCCTCCTGCAAGACGAGTTTGTGCGAGTCTTTTGCGAATTTTCAAAGTCGTAGATTGCCAATACAACTAACCATTAGTCTAAACAATTGGACTCATTAGATAAATAAAGTGAATGAATCCAAAAACGTTGCAACGTGAGTTGTGGTGCAAATATGGAAAAGTCAGAAAATGTGCAAATTCACAACAGCTCAAAAACTTAGACTTTTTCATATGAAGAAAATGCATTAAAAAAAAAAGATAAATCTCTTTCACATTGAGAGCAAGATCTTGCAATACAAAACAATAGAGAAACAATAGGGGAAAAGTGACTAATATTATGAACTGCTCTGTGCCGCCTTTTCATTGCTGCCGCCCCAGGTAGAATATCAACTTATATTATTGCGTATCTTAGAATTTTAGAATAATATTACATATATTTACTTTCCATTTTCATGTCCATTTTTGGAACGTAGCTGTTTTTGGCTGTTCTGCATTTCATCTAATTTATCAAAATATTGCTCGGCTGTTGTTAAAATTCATCTGATTGGTGTAGGATAATTACCCCTAAAACTGACCACACACACAAGGAGTCAGGTACTGATCGATTCATTTTGGATGTGTCTTGTATTCTAAAGTCCGGTTTTCTGTGGGCGAGTTTTTGCAAATTTTTGTGGCAAATCATAAATCTCACTCTACTGTGCACCACACAATCTACAAAACACTCCAAAATTGAAAAAAAATGGCACCTACTGGACAGAGATGGCAGAAAAAAATCATAAATTGATCAAAATGCTCATACTCAGGCAAAATGCTGCAAAATTACTAAAACACCAGAGAAAAATGTAACCCGTAGATTGATAAATTGGCCCCATTGTGATTTTTCTTATGTGATTCGCAAGGTTGGCATTGCTTTAGTAGTCGCTCAATTTTTTTTACTTAGTTTTTAGAACAAACTTTTTTTCAAAATCATTTAGAAAATTTCTTTTAAACCTTTTTTAAATAATTCCGTGTATCAATCGAATTCTCTATCAACAGTTTAATAAAGTTTTTTATGGTTCAAAACTGAACAAACATAATAGTATAATTAATTGTTTGCTTACACGGCTATATAGTAGCTAATCTAAATAATTCTATATATTGGATATATGTAAATATATGGACATAAATAATAATAATATAATAGTAAAATATTCAACAGAAATTCAATATAATTTGTCTATAGAAATTCCAACATTAGATTAACATATATTATTACTATTATTAGTATGATTGCTATTATTTTTTATACATAAGCTGTAGTCAGGTTTTCAGTACATTTTCCATCAAGGGTTAATTTTTTATGCTCCGGTGCTATTCATGTGCTCCTGTATTTACACAATGGGAACAGAGCAATGGATCCTATTCTACAAGGCAGTCACATCGATCATCTGCCGATAAATCTCTAAATACCAACAGACAGCACTGGATCTATCGCCAAGTGTGCAGAATCACGAGGAGGTCGCTTGAGATTTAGGCCAAGTTCACATCTACTGTATTTTGAGGCTTTCTGATAGGCTGTTCTGTTATAGATGATGTTTATGGAAACTAAATATGGAAGGTTTTTCCTTCACATTCCATTCTAATACGGTTCCATAAACAGAAAGACATTTTACATCATATTTCCAAAAATAACAAGGGCTGCTTCTATATATAACAGAAGGGCAGGACAGGTGCTGCTGGGCGCAGAGGTGATCTTAATCTTATGTTTATGGCTAATTTTAGTTGCTTTTTTTTAAGAGTCATATCTGCTATTTACTTCATGTATTTAACATGGTCTAAGTTTTGTAAAAAATTTGTTGCGTAAACCAAAATATTTCTCAGTATTTCTGTAGGTACCGATGTATGCCTCTAGTTTAGACAATGAAGTGCAACATATGTGACTGGATATCTTATATATAATGAGAGTCTTATATATAAATGAGCATCATAATCATTGTTGTACTTATTTTGTGGCAAAAAAAGTATTGGGAAACTAGAAATGCAGGAAAAGTTTTGGGATTCAAAATGCGAGCCAAAATAGAGCGTAAAAAGAAAGGTGTGAGTGTCGGAAAAGAAGCTAAATTGTGCCACCGGGATATAATAAACATGGCGTACATAGCACAGCAATAAAAAAAACCTACAGCCACCAAAAACTGTGATGAACTCCAGACGGCTGCCGGTGCATCTGCTCCAGGTAGTCGTGTTATTGTACTTTTCTTTCTGTGTTTTTTTATAGCATACTTTACTTTCTGCATTAAAAATTTGCCTGGAGCCGCGATGATGTACAAACAATTTCACATTTGGATTAATAAAGTTCTATTCTATTCTTTTTTCTATATTGAAGTAAGTTTGAAAGTCATGGGGAAAAAGCTATTAAAGTACATAAGGTTAGAATAGAAATTTT